>BCGR01000008.1:309006-781072 GCA_001599375.1 Phoma herbarum | reverse complement strand
GGGGGGGGGGAGAAAGCACTACTTTAGAACAAATTCTACGAGGAGAGGGGGGGGGGGTGATTACTTACCAGAGCCTCTATGGATGACGACAGGGGGGGGGGGACCTCATACCTCCGACAAGAATGGTGAGTCTGAGTCGTCCGCGCTCTCCAGTCTCTACAGTGGTGAGATACGAGGACCTGTCAGAGTCAGTGGAGTATAGAAATATCTCTGGACTAACGAATAACTACAGATTTTTCCTATCGAGTTTCTGTCAGCCCCACACGCACATGATCGCATTTCAGTGCCGCGGAAGCTGTGCACTGGCCTATTTCTCTTTGGTATGACCAAGCCTAGGGTTTCATGATGCTGAGGCAAGCACAGCATGGAATTATTCGAGGAACTCAACTAATCGTGGAGAAGGTGATTGTCAAGTAGTGGTCACTGCTCAAGCTATCTAGGGCTCATCGGCGTTGAATCTTGGTAGCCTCACACGGTCGCCTTCTGGCAGACTATTTAGCAACGTTATGCATGATCATGCATCTCTTCTGTACTTCCTCCTACGAAACACTGTCTTTCAATCTGACCGCAGGAGATGAGCCTTACGAGGACTCAGACGCTGAATGGGAACAACGCTCTTCTCCAGTTACCACCAGAGGTGCGCATTACCATGTTTACCTGGTTACTACGTTTCACCTTGTCAAGGGACTACCACTATAGTTTCTTGCATCCAAGGCTTTTTCAACGAGGGCCGAGATACAATATGCAGGAGATTCGATTTCCGAATTGACCTCCATCGGCCGCTCATGGAATATACCAAGAATCCAGCGCTCCGAGTACTACGACCCTCCTGGAAAGAAACCCTGACACTGTGGACGGGGAGACTTGGCACGTCCGCGCGTAATCTTGGAGCATGCTTAAACTCTGCGCCGATGGGTTAGATAAGCTAGAATGTGACATTAGACACATTGACAGGGAGGATAACGAGGAGGGTCTCATTCAAAGCTCCGTACTCTGCGTGTAGAGGCGGCGTTTATGAATACATGCACCACATGTCTGTGGCAGAAATTCAAGGTGTCTGCACGCGACGAGCTCGTGGTCGACCTGGGCGTCTGGGAGCATTTCGGATACGATCTTGATGCCTTCAAAGTCCACATTGGTAACACCGATATGATGACTGCACGTGACGGCTACATTCATTCCACCGATTACTGGGGCCAAGTCGAGCAGGTCTTTGGGGCAGAGATGATACGGGCTGGGAGAATTCTTGTGGGAGACGAACAAGGTGTTTGCTCAGTAGAGAGGGCACAATCTACAAAGCAGACTAATGTCGCCTTCTGTTTTCAACGTGGAACAGTGAAGGGCAAAGCTTCGTTTCTGAGAAGGATGGCGAGGCTGCTTTTAACAACACTACTGTGTATTGTCGATAGGGCGACCACTTAATACTGAGCAACGCGTTGTGTTCATTTTCCAAAGCTCCGGTCCGAAGAGGGAAAGCTGGGGGGATAGAGTAAGTCTTCGAGCTAATGCAGTTGAAAGCCACATTGCAAAACGCGTCATGTCAGAAAGGTGAACGAACGTCTGATAGGCATACATGGAATGGATGCACAAGTATCGATGAAGGTCAGATTCAAGGTGGTTATGTCATAAACGCGTTTTCGGTGGCTGTTACCAAAATCGCCGACTCGCCGATGTCCGTGGAACTTCCTAGAGCTCCGCGTGTCCGTCATACACCACTCGCCTCAACTTCGACAATGGCGTCGCGCAACAAGTTGGCAGTCTCTGCGGCTTCCAGCTTACTCCGTAGCTCGAGACCACTAGTATCAAGATCAGCACCGCTCGCTGCGCTCTTTCACGCCCCTAACACACGCCACTTCTCGCAGCTCAACTCGAACGCCGCCTCGTCGTCGAACCCCACCAGCATCTTCAACTTGGGACAGCTCAACTCTCAGGCTGGACCTCCCTCATATTTTGGATCACATAAGCGGTTACCAACAAATACAGTCGTGCGATTTGTACCCCAACAAACAGCATGGATCGTCGAGCGCATGGGCAAGTTCAACCGCATACTGGAGCCTGGTCTAGCTATCCTGATTCCCTTCATCGACCGGATAGCGTACGTTAAGAGTCTCAAAGAGAATGCGATTGAGATCCCTAGCCAGAGTGCCATCACAGCAGACAATGTTACACTGGAGCTCGATGGTGTACTCTACACCAGGGTATTTGACGCTTACAAGGCAAGGTAAGCATAAAGGCCGGCTCTTTCTTACGCAAATGTACTGATAATATCAGCTACGGTGTCGAGGACGCCGAGTATGCCATCTCCCAGCTCGCGCAAACAACGATGCGTTCTGAGATCGGTCAGCTGTCTCTCGACCACGTATTGAAGGAGCGCGCCAACCTGAATGCCAACATCACCGCTGCAATTAACGAGGCTGCCCAAGATTGGGGTGTCACTTGTCTCCGTTACGAGATTCGTGACATCCACGCCCCCGAGCCTGTCGTCGAAGCCATGCACCGTCAAGTCACCGCCGAACGATCCAAGCGCGCCGAGATCCTGGAGTCTGAAGGACAGAGGCAATCCGCTATCAACATTGCCGAGGGAAAGAAACAGTCGGTCATTCTTGCCTCTGAAGCGCTGAGGGCAGAGCAGATCAACATGGCAAGTGGTGAGGCAGAGGCTATTCTGTTGAAGGCACGGGCTACCGCTAAGGGCATCGACGCTGTGGCGCAGGCCATTGAGCAGGGACAGGGCGCAGCACAGAACGCCATCTCGCTGTCAGTTGCTGAGAAGTACGTTGATGCTTTCGGCAACCTGGCTAAGGAGGGCACGAGCGTCATTGTTCCAGGCAATGTTGGCGATATCGGTAGCATGATTGCCAGCTCAATGGCAATCTACGGAAAGGTCAACGAGTCATCAAAGAGCGCAGCGACCAAGCTGGTTACAGGCGGCCCGCAAGATTCAGCAGGGGCTGTCAAGAAGATTAAGGAGCTCGAGGGCCGTCTCAACGAGGCCGAGAACGGCGCAAACAGCGTTCAAGACGAGATCAATAAGGTCATGGATCAGAGGCTGAGAAAGTAGGGGAATACTCGATGGCGAGGATGTCTTGGGACACGGGACGATTGTATTTTATACCATGCTGTACCATTAGCAAAAGTCAGCACACAAGCGAAGCATTGGTTAATCGGGTAAAACCAGATACCTACCGAGCAACCTCACTCATCTTCTATGTCTATAATCAATCATCCACTTCAAAGAAAGCTCCCTTCACCAATCTTCCCACGACATCGGCAAGTAGTTTCGCAACTTGCTCTCCATCCTCCCATATCCAGTCATGTCCACCCTTCAAGTCTCTGACCTCGAGCACTCTACTCCCTTCTCCAATCTGCGCCTCCCCATCCCCGTCCTCCATAACAATTCCCCAACCCTCGCGATCAAGTGCCACACACATGACATCCCTTTGCTGCCTCTCTATCAAATTATCCTCATAGCTATGCGCCAACACCATCAACTTCCCCTCCTTCCATTGCTCTACGCCATAAGTGCCAGCAACAGGGCTCACACCCCTGTATACAGACTGGTCGCTACCAAAGGCACCAGCAATGAAATCGTGGTAGATCTTACTAATGTTCTCAGGGCAGGAGGGCGGATTGTGGTTCTGCAGAAGAAGCGGGATGTTGTATATACCACACAACAGCACCAATCCCTCCGGTCCATTTTCAGATGTAGTATCAAGCCCTATACCGGCGACATACTGCAGCAACAGCGTCGCCCCACAGCTATGCCCCGCGCCCACCCAGCGCTGTATACCGTATTTCTTCCTCAAGAACGTAAGCGCGGCAGCGACATCCTGCACATGCTCGGGATGCACTGCGTTACGCGAGGTGTCGGAGGGCGTGCTGGGTGACGTGGGGTGCGAGGGGTAGGGCGACAGGCGGTAGTTGAGGGATGCTATGCCCGCGAGTTGGTCGATGGTGGTGGAGTGGGACTTGAGGAGGTGCGAGAGTGTGGGCTCAATGCAGCGTGAGTCTTGCGTTGGGTCGCGCCAGGCACCGCCGTGGATGTAGCTGGAGAGTGTCAGTCTGCTGTGTACATTACATCTGCCTCTTGGTGGCACGCTGGATGCGAGTGGGAGATCGGAGTGTTGAGAACTTACATTATCCATGTTGAGGACTGGGGATTAGATTGCTCGACGGGCCGGGGTAGCCATATGTCAAGGGTTTGGAGAGGATTCGACGAACCCGCATATGGGATTGAGGGAATTCGTTTGGGATATTGTGTCATGTTGCGCGGGGAGAAGCTGGCGA
Source organism: Phoma herbarum (assembly GCA_001599375.1). Taxonomy (NCBI): domain Eukaryota; kingdom Fungi; phylum Ascomycota; class Dothideomycetes; order Pleosporales; family Didymellaceae; genus Phoma; species Phoma herbarum. The sequence goes on along the minus strand of BCGR01000008.1, from coordinate 776,785 downwards.
TTGCTTGGTCAAAGATGTTTGGCGGGGTGTTCATGCACGACACACTTGATGCATGGCGGGAGTGGTGAACGAGTCAGGGGCGATCAATTGTCTCCATTCAGTCTTGCGACAGTACTACATTTTGTATCGTATCCAACACCTCCAACGCTCCATCGGCAGCGCGATGAGCGATTACGATTACTTCAATCCCAAATAGAATCCAATTCCTGGCAATGGTGCTAACCGGCGCCGATTGCCATGCAATGCAATGCAAACCCAAGGTATCTTTCTTAAGGACAGTGGGGCTGTCAACTGACAGCCCTATTCGAAGTAATGACCAAAGAACTCCGCATCACGCGACATGCGCGAAGCGGGTGCACGATGATGTGTGCCATGTTTCCCACGTACGAGACATCGAACGCTTGATGCTACGACACGCTTACAAGAAAGCAGCGACGAAAGCACCGAAACCGACCATAGAGCCGGCAGCAACCTTAAGGTTGGCAGCGGCACCGGTAGAGCTCTGAGCACCGGTGCCGGAGGCAGTGGAGGAGGCACCGGAGCCGGAAGCGCGGCCGGAGCCAGAGGTAGTCATGCCAGAGCCAGTGGCGCCGGCGCTGTTGGATGCAGCAGTGCCGGTGGCAGCTCCGCTGAGGACGATAGTGGTCGAGTTGTTGGCGGAGACGGTGAGAGTGCGGGTGGAGTTACCAGCGCCGGCGACGGGGATGGTGTAGATGCCAGGAGCAACAGCAGGGATGGAGGCAGGAATGCCAACGTTGGTGTCGGCAGCAGCCTGCGAGGTAACGGCAGCGGGCTGAGTAGGGATGACAGAGTCAGCAGCGGGCTGGGTGGGGATGGAAGTGGCAGCGGCGGGCTGGCCAGTCACAACGCCCAGAGAGTTGGTCTGCTGGAGGAAAGTAGTCTGGGGAAAGGGGTCGACCGAGGACTGAGCGGCTGTTAGTATTGTGGACTGATCTACTAAAAGATGGAGCAGCACATACAGACTGGGACTGCGCAAAGGCCGCAGCGGCGAAAGCAGTGACAGCGAAGGCGGTACGCATTTTGATGTGTTGTGGTGGTGTTGAAGTTTAGAAATTAACGATTGATGTCGAATTAACGATAGTTGTAGACGGCGAAGGTCTCAATACTGTAGTGATAGTAGGTGATGGATGAGAGATCAGGTCAGCCCTCAGCAGCAACGCTCCATTTTATAAAGCGACGCGTCGCCCTCCAGCCCAGCTCGGAACAACAAACCCCTGGCTGGCAGCGCCATGGGCAACCATCGACTGCGCTAGCCTCCAGATGTCTGTCATCCCTGCTTAGCGGCCCACCCGCCGAGAATAGCAGCCACCCACACGTCCGGTGCATTGCGCATCCCTTCCATTCATGGGCCAGACGTTTATTCACGCGAACTTTCCGTTGAATTGCGCTCGTGTCCGCTAAGATTTCGCATGAACTGAGTGCGATGGTGAAGCGCGTGTGAGGCGGCACAGCAATGAGTCTCGCAGTTGGTCGAGCACCCGTGAGACGGCTCCGAGTCGATGGCGGGTGCAGGTCGCTTGCCCACCAGCCATTCGTTTCAGGCCCAGCAGGTGTCCAGCCTCTCGGTGGTTCCACACGCAGCAGACACTGCACGATGTTTCTATGGAGACACGGAGACGTGAGCACGTCTTTTGATGTCATGATCGTTCACTTGGGTCTCTCTCGGGCTTGCCCTTCTCGTCTGGAGGTCCGGGAGCGACTCATCACCCGCTGTGCAATTTCTCTTCCCCAGGCTCATTTCCACGCAATCGATACCGACGACTTGCAAGTCTCGGTGTCTCGTGAAGAGCAGATGTTTCGCAGCAGTCAGAACACTGACGCGGCCAATACACCCCGCAGCTAGCTAGCCTAAAAATAAGTGCTTGCCTGGCAGTGTCTCGAAGATTCGTGAACGTGAGCTGTGGTAATGCAGGTGGGTCCACCGTTTGGATCGTGGCGTAGTGGATTCGGAGCGGGAAAGCTGCCGGAATCGAGACGGTGCTGGGCCGTGTCATCGAAAGATCGCAATTGTTGCCCGGGACTCCTTTCCAAGTGATGCGATGCTGGCTGTTAAGAGCTGGGAGTGCCTTCACAATTGATGCTAAAGGTGACATTCCTTGACGCCAATCCCCCTTTTGAGAGAACCAATGGCAGAGTGTTGCCTCGAGTTTCCGGCAAGGATTGCGACCGACTGGCAACATTGTCAGTTCATGGAGGAAGATCGGCAGTTATGCGTTGAATTGCCGCTTTTAGGCAAAGATCCTTGAATGAGTTGCTGGAATGATCCACGGACGCATGCGAGTGACAACAATGTCGACAAAAGAAAGTCTGCGACCCACTCTAGGAACAATGGCGCTGTCATCTGGGATCATCTGACAGTCCTGTCTCTGATTGATACTCTAAACCTATCTACACTCGAACTCCTACGACTCACCTTGGATTACTAGGGCCCAATGCATCAGCCAAATCCTACAATAAGCCGTGGCTTGGATCTGAGATGAGATCAAGGTCATATCCGGCCGCGCCTAGGTATGGCTAGAAAAGAGTATCGTCACCAGCAGGTCTCTGAATACATCGGCTGACCGAAGGAAGATGGAATGCAGAAAAGATGGGGCGGAGACATCTCTCCCCTCAGGTTGAACCAGCCGGAGGTACCATAGCTCCAATTTGCTCAACAGGGCTTGTCAAACGGTCACTATCTGAGCGTTGTATAGATATGAGTGTATCGTTGGGACCGAATTCATCAAAACGTTCGTCAGCTGGATAGTGGTTCTTCTTCGTGCTTGCTACAAACCGTCGTCTGAATCTTCTGGTAAGGGAAAGTTGGGGAAGGCTTGGGTGTCCTCCGCGTTTAAGATTCTAGAATGGAAGCTATTCGATTAGATTTCGCATATCCAGGATTCTATCCTCACTGACCGCTTTTACATTGTCCTGGAAACGAACTGGTCTACGTCCGTTGACCCTAGCTGGTTGCACCTTTTTGAGCGCCTCTGCGATGCCTGCATGTTGCTGCAATATTCTGGCACGAGGCATAATTACTGTTAGTCTGGTGACAAGAGGCCCGTACAACCAAGTCACATCGAGCTCCTTGTTCCTACTCACGGTCAGTATGATGCCAAATAGAAAGCAATATCTGCCACTTGCCAATTCAGACGCTCTGTGAAGATGGTTCCATGGTAGTTGAGTGTCTTGCTCCAGTTTCGCCAGGCTGCACTCTCAAGACGGCTTGATCGAAGGTCTTTCTGTCAAATGCTGTGCTCCCGTGTTGCGTGTAGATCCTCCAAGTTCCACTCGTAAGCCAAATCATCTGCGTGATGAGATACCTCGGCGCTGATGTCACTGTCGTCTGCGCCCCTCCCTGGGAGGGTGACGTTGAAAGCGTTGTATGAATCAGGAAGCACGGGTGTTGAATCAATCATCTCAACGTCAGAGAGTCGACTCGAGAGCATCACGTTCTCTGCTTCGGCTACCACACCCGACACGTGAAGTAGGTCTGCGTCGAAGCTGTCCATAGTGTTCAGGAATCGACCAGCCGATATTGAGGCAATCACATCACTGTCCAAGTTTTCTTGATCTGTAGACGAAGCCGGCGCAAACGAAAGATATCGAATCGCTCTTACTGGGGTCATGGAGAGTGATAACATGGACGTAAGGTGGTGAAAGTACGACTGAGACAGCGCTCAGGCAAAGTCAATCTCCCAGAATGACCGTTGATCTGTCCAACGCAGAGATCTTGGTAGTGCATAGAAGAGATCACTCGCTCTGACAAGGTGATCACTTGCAGTATAGACGCCCAATGCTGCAGCAAGGTCTCTCGAAACTATCTCTGCTTTCGGAATTGAGTCCATCTGAGCAGTGCGAACGACGCGTTGTAACACCCCATTGTAAAGTTGGGGCAGCGATTTCGCGTAGCTTACATCGAAGGCAACGCCTGACAATCCAAGGCTTCCATAGATCTTATCCCGCTTGTCTGCACATTCGAAATTGCCAAAGGACCGTAACAATTCCGAAATTGAAGCGCCTTGTGTTTTGAGTCGCCGATTCGATTCAAAGTAGGACCGTTCTCTGACGAAATTGTATGCCGACGTTTTCATGATCTGCAAAATCCGTGTTGAATGATGAAAGCGGAAGCCCTCCACCAAGCGTTAATATTCCAGACCTCCAAAGAACCTTGCCAGCTTACTCCACTCAACGCTTCTCGACCCACAGGGCAGAAGCACGTCTTTCGCGAGAACTGCCTCTTGTATAACACAGATACGATTCTAGTACCTTCGGCGAAAAAGGTGTAAGATTGAATCACCCATTTTTGCGCCTACTGTTATTCTCAGAACGCCGGGGTCACCGCGGTATGCATAGTCAAGGCCTCTGATACTGGGTCCGTACAGGGTGTTTACACCGGCGTGCTGATAGGGATCACTGGGGTACAGCCGCAGTGTCAAAAACACTGCCAAAGTGAGGTTGCACTGCACATCCGTGTAAATAGGCCTATTTACACTACACACATTACACTACACACATGTAAATTTACACAGAATCTTATTTTTTACACTACAGCCAATCAGCTATAGTAATGTGTCACCTGTTATCTATGGATACCCCTCCTATCTCATCGTCCATCTCCTATCTCATCGTCCATCTCATCAACCATCTCATCAACCATCTCATCAACCATCTCATCATTTATCTTCCATCTCCTGTTGTCCATCTCATCTCCCATCATCCATCTCACCTCCCATCGTCCATCTCATCGTCATCTTATTGTCTATCTTATTGTCCACCTTAACCCCTCTCCCCTCTGATCTTTAATATAGAATAGATAGAATAGATAGAACAATAAGAATCTTATAGCTGTGTAAAATACACCCTCTTTCTAGTGTAAAATACACCCCTAACGCGGTGTAAACGACGGACGTTCTTCAGTGTTATTTACACCCAATAATAGGGGTGTTTTTTACCTGGCCTGGTACCCCAGTGGATTCGGCTGGGGCTCGGACTGCCCCCGAAGCTTCTTTCTTTGCAAATACTGTTGTGAGAGTTTGGCTAGCATTTGCATGGCCAGGTCCGAGTTTGTGGTTGGTGTGCCCAACCACACCACCACTAGCTTGGTCGTGGAGTACAACTTGCGCATGAGCTGCACTTGTGGACTCCGCTCACTTGATTTCGTTGATTGATGCATATCGAGTCGATCCAAAGAATTCTTCACAGCCAAAAGCAATTCCCATGCTGCTCTGTGGATCTGGAAGGGAACCCCATTGATGTTGATCGACTCAGTCGATTGAGAGACCACAAGTATAGGATCTGGCTGCAAACCCAGGAATTACGCCATCGATATTGAAAACGGCCGACTGACGTGCCAGAACCCCCGATATGTCATCTGTGTCAAGAAGCTTAAGCAGTCTTATATCCCGTGCGGGATTATTCAGGGCTCTGTAGCGAAAGAGCGGTAAGTGATTCATCGAGACGAACGAGGCGGTCTGTGCGAAGTCATATTCTGTTATCGTGTAGATGCTAGGGGGTCGGAGTTGCTCACGAAGTTCTAAAGACCAACGCATGCATGTCATCCTGCGGGGTAACCAGGCTCAATCTGCAGCGCTGCAACTTGGAGATCGTAAGCGCGATCATCTTCCAGATTTCGACACGAGCTCTGTAGCGATCGGGGTTCAGGAGATCGTAGAGACTCCATCTGAACGTTCGGATTCAGCCAAAAGATGGAGGAAACATTAGGCGCGCTATGGGCGACCACCTCCCATGCTCAAGCGTATTCGAGAGATCTCGACACCGTTAGCCTCATTCGTCTACCCTCATGTACGACACTCGATTCGTTGCAAATCTCAACTTCACTCCTTGCGAGCTCTGTGAGGGGCTCAAGACAGCAATTAGGTAGGACTGGCAGCAACAATGTGGAGCTGACAAAGACATCATTCTTCAAACTCTTCGTTCCTGTGATGATCCATAAGCTACCGCAGACCGCACAAGTGGCTAATTCTTTGTCGTCAGACTCTAGTCCATCAAGTCATTCACCTCCTCAGCGTGCCGACCCTCCGCAATAGCTCTCGGAAGCCCAAGCCCTAGGGAGTCCTCCTCGTCACTAACCACAGCACTCCCCTCACCATGGCGCTGCGGTGGCAGACGCGCCGGAATAGTCTCCCACTCGGTTCGATAAGAAGTGGGCTTTCCTGCCACCATGGGAGTGTTGACGCTGTACCTCACAATCTCATCTTGGATGCCCTTCACCTCCTCCGGAGTCAAGTCGAGGGATTCATAGATGTTGTAGAACTCGTTCGCGTAGGGGGTCCAAGTGTTGAAGAGCTTGTTGAGGCGGGCGCGCTTTTCCTCGGCAGTTTCGTTGGACTGGCGTCTAGTGCCTTGTGTTGGAGCTTGGGGACAGGAAGTGGCAGTAGAACGAGCTGGAGTGCTAGATTGATCAGGCGGGTAGCCGCAGTTCTGGTAGAGGAAGGGCTTAGTGAGCGTGTTTGAGACACCCTGGAGCTCCTCCATGCGCTTTGCGGCGGCTTTCCCAGCGATTTCTGCCTTCTGGAAGAGCTTTGGGGTGGAGCGAGGCGGGGCTAGTGTATTGGAAGGAGCACTCGGAGTAGCCGCGGCAGAGTGGGGTGGAGGTGTCTTGCTGGCAGGTGCGCTTGGAGGAGTGTAACTGAAGGCGGGGATGGAGACGTGCCTGCTTGTGATCAGATGCTGGTCCTACTTGTAAGCCATATATCACTTACTCGTCAAATCCCCATGCCTGCTTGTTGCTCTCAGGCGCTGGTGCAATCTCGGACTTGCTGCTTGCAGGCTTGGACGCCCACCTGCTGTCACCGAGACCAGGCATGTTGATATGTAGACGATCTTTGGTTGAGGTTGACTTTGGTTGATGAAGAAAGGAACAGATCAAAGTCGGAGGAGTCTGCTTCTTGTATTGCAAGAACGTGAGACTTCCAGAAGTGAAGAGAGTGTGCTGAAGTGAGAGTGAATATGACGAAAAAAAGCTTTGACAAATTGATCGCGCTGAAGCAGAATCGTAGAACAATCTCACACTCGCATTGTAGTCCTTCTTGTGTGCTGTAAGCAAATGGCCGGTAACGAGCAATATCATTGGAATGATCATACTTGCTGCTCACAGACCTATCCCGTTGTCTGCTCCAGGGGCCTTGATAGCTCCCAGATGCAGGCTATCGGTGGCCAGATGTCCCAGATCTCCTTGCTTCTGATCCTTTCCTTCGTCCTTGTCGGAAAGCGCTGCCTGCTGGTCGAAACAGCCCTGGACCTGCGATACCTCTGAGCACGACAAACTATCACAGCGCTCTGTGCACCCTGAGCCGTTGTTGTCCACCCATACTGTGAGTGCTTCAAGCCCAGTCCATCCACGAGACGTTGGTGTACCACTGGCTGGCTTCCATCCAAAATCGCATTGGCAGTAGCCATTGAGACATCTTGCGTTCGCTCCACAATAGTGTTTACCCACTACGCCACTGCTCTTGCACTGATTCACAGGACACACGCTGTTACCCGCGGTTATGCCTGTGCCTGTACTGTCGCTGTTTCTGTCGCTGTTGCTGTCGCTGTTACTGTCGAAAGGGAGGAACTGTGACCACGAGATCGCATTCATCTCTCCGTTGTCGGTGTTGGGTAGCTTCCACCAAGGCAGTGGCTTCTTCGGCTTCCTTGAGTCTGGATCCTCCGTGGGTAGGATATCCGTGAAGTCATTCGAAGCGTCTCGTGCAGTGCGTTTGAGCTGTCGTGATCCGGCGTTGTAAATCCCTTGGTGGATATGCAAGGCATGTGAAGTTTGCGAAAGAGCGAATGCAGCAAATTTGAGCTTCATAATTGTCGATAGAGGGCGCAAACGCAAATTCTGGACGTCTGAGGGACAGTTCTGCCATGTTATCAGTGACAAAGAGAGCAAAGCAAAGTAAAGGAATGAAGCCAAACGTGACGTATGGAATGGAAGACATGAGCTTGTGATATTTGATGTCGTACAATGTGTGACGAACGCACTTCAGTCATTCACATCTCGACCTTACCGTCCATCATAACCCGTCACACGCCCCGTGTCTTGTCCAGATGGCTCACTCTTCGCCGTTTTAATTGCGCCGGCAAACGTCGCAGTGATCGCGGGAAAGTCGGTGCATACGCTGATGAAGTCGAAGCCCCTCTGTACGTAGCCTTGCGCCTGCTGACCATCAGTGCAGTAGATGCCCACCTTCTTGCCTTCAGCATGAGCAGCATCTTTGATCTTCTCAATGGCATCCTTCAACTCCTGGTGCATCTCGCCCAGAATTGGTCGGCCAATGTTGTTGCCTAAGTCGAAAGGTCCAATAAGCAGGCAGTCGACGCCAGGGATCGCCGCAATCTCCCTGACAGACTCAAGCGCTGATTTAGTTTCAATCTGCACGATGGTCTGAAGCGAGGAGTTGGCGTTCTGGAGGTAATCGGTGAGCGCCTCGCCACTGAACGCATGAGGTGAGAAGGGCGACCCAAATCCACGGCTGCCTTCAGGTGGGAACTTCGCCGAGGACACGAGTCGTTTTGCGTCGTCCACAGTATAGATCAACGGTACAATGATGCCGTGTGCACCAGCGTCAAGAGCACCTGTAAAAGTCAGCACCAAATTTACGAAGTTGAGTCGAATGGATCCAAGGAAGGCCATCCATACCCACGGTATATGGAGCAGGAGTAAGGTGCTTTCTAAGACTATATACTTACGCTTGACCATCCAAGCCTCATTGGCAGGTATGCGAACGATGGGACTGACGCCTTCGCGGGCTATGGCGATGACGGCTTCATGCATTGCTCCGTCTATCTAATATCAGTCTGCTGGTCATAGATTCCTGCTGAAGTGTACATACCATCGATGTTGCCATGTTCGCAGTCAATACAGACCCAATCGACGCCAGAACGGGCAATTGCACGAGAGTGGTTTGTTCCAGGCAGCATCTGTCGATCAGAGTCAGTACATACGGAATCAATTTCACAATCAGTGATCAGACCTGCCATCCTCCGAGTGCCGGACCTCCCTTCTTGAAGGCCTTGTAGATGGTACTTCTATCTTGGAGAGTATTCATGGTTCTGATGTTCACGAACGATCGTGGAATTGATTTGATGGCTGTGGTACTGCTGGCAAGTATACCGGTAATTGACTTGGAGAAGAGCGTCTTTCTTAAGACAAGAGACATCGTCATGCTTCGGAGAGAAAGCCACCCCTCTTGCTAGAGCTACCCCACATCTCACCCACGCTAGTGGAGAGCATCACCCCGAGGTTGTTACAGGGCGCAGGGCGCGTTGGGAACCACACAACAACCGCTATACACGACAGAACACTGGACTTGCTGTTGACAGATTGGTTATGAAGCCCGAGCTGGGTTTCTTTTCCACTTGAGCATCTCATGAACGAGATGGAAAAGGCTCTCTAGCTGTCCAATTTCCGAGCTATGATCGTTCTGCCTCGTCCATCATTTGCGTTACTTCCTCTTCTTTGAAGCGATGCATAAGTTTTAGTGATGAGGTTGTCGTTTCAGGTGCACTGGCTTTATCGATGTGGATCTAGAAGACCACTCAGGTACTCGGCAATCAGAAGACTTGAGAAAAGGCTTACCACCGGAGTATCAAACTCGTACACCTCTCTCCATTTCTCCTGGCCCGGTTCCATAACATTGATCTCCTGATACTGCACGGGTCTTGTCTTGTTTACGTTTTGCACTACAGCTTTTGCAGTGTCACACAGTCCACAGGGGCTCCGGGTGAAGAAAGTGATCCGGCAGTCTCGCAGACGATACGTAGCACGGAACATGGCTGGACGATGCGGCGAGCAGTGAGAACAGGCCAGCGGCTCTGGCGATTGGATTGGATATGTGAGGACAAAAGCGGAAAGCCGCGCAGCTTCACCGCCGAATCTTGAGGTTCCTTATCGATTGTCAACGATGACATCGCGCCTAACGGCGGGTTTGCTTCCAGAATATTCCGCGTGTGAGCATAAATCTGGAGATTACACCAACGCAAGCTGCAACGGAAGCACCCGCAGAAACATTCGTCATACCTCCAATTACACTCCCTGAACATGGCGAAAAAGTGCGTTCACAAGGGCTGCGGCAAGACATACGAGAACGAAGATGAGGAATGCGTGTACCATCCTGGCCCGCCTGTCTTCCACGAGGGGCAGAAGGGTAAGACCCATAAAACCAAAGTTGCCAAACAGAGCTCTAAGCTGACATGATGATCCAGGCTGGAAGTGCTGCAAACCGCGCGTTCTGACCTTCGACGAGTTTCTTGCGATCGAGCCTTGCACAAAAGGCAAACACTCCGATGTAGACGACACACCCGAGCCTGACAAGGTCGAGGCACCAGATGTGCCCAACGGCACCTCTGTGAATTTGGGTTCGCTGCAGGAATCTCTCCCAGCACCTGCGCCTCGTCTCCCTGCCGCCCAAGCTACACCACGCGCAACAACACCAGCTCCTGCGCCAGAGTCCGAGGACGATGACCCAAATACACCACTGAAGGAGGGTATGACTTGCAGGAGAAAGGGTTGTGGCGAGACGTTCAAGGGAGGAAACAGAGAGGGAGAGAAGTGCGTGCACCACCCGGGTGTGCCCATCTTCCACGAGGGAAGCAAAGGATACAGCTGCTGCAAACGCAGAGTGCTGGAATTTGACCAGTTTATGACCATGGAGGGCTGCAAGACAAAAGACAGACATCTGTTCGTTGGTAAGGCGATGAAGGAGGGTGAAGAAGAGAAGATCGACACTGTACGGTATGTGATCTCGCCCAGCCGAAACTCTAGGCATGGGGCTAACGAAGCGGCAGACACGACTTCTACCAGACCGCAGCGACCGTCACAGCTTCTCTCTACCTCAAGAAGATTGACAAGGCCAACGCCATCGTCGACTTCCAGCCCGACCACGTCAACCTCGACCTCCGCACATCTGACAGCAAACGCTACAACACCGTCTTTCCGCTGTTCGCAGGCATCAAGCCCGAAGAGAGCAAGTTCAGAATCCTCGGTACAAAATTGGAGATGACCCTTGTCAAAGCAGACGGCACCAGCTGGCCAGTACTGCGCAGCGACGATAAGCTAACCGGCGAGATGATTCAGGTTGGCAGGGCAGGAAGAGCATAGGAAGGACAATACCAGAAAGATGGAGACCAACGACGAAACGATTTACGAAAGGTAGACAAAAGATCAATCAGGATAGCGAGCAACACTGCATCTAAATTTCAACCATTCTCACTCTGCCAAACACTTGCACGTGAGAAACACCATCTACCACTTCTCAACTGCCGGTCTCGTATCCAACTCCCACGTAAAGTTCGTCGCGGGCTGGGTATGCAAGTACCAGTAATCATTCGCAATACCATCCGAGCTCAACTTTGCCTCAGGACCAAGATCCTTCAACCACTCCTTCGTGCGCGGGATATCAATGACACCATCAATGATCGCATGGCTCACATGAATTCCTTGGGGGCCAAACTCCTTAGCCAGACTCTGACTCAGCGCTCTCAGCGCCCACTTTCCTGTCGAGAAACTAGCTAGCTGCGCGCTGCTCTTCACGCTTGCTGTTGCGCCGGTGAAAATAAGGGTAGGAGGGTGCTCGGAGCCTTGCTCTTTAGCCTTGAGTAGTAAGGGGAGAAAGGCCTGGCTGAACACGATACCACCCAAGGCAGAGACGTTGAGGGATTGCTCAAACACGCTGGGATCGATTTCCAGGAAGGGCTTGCGCAGGAAGCCTCCCGAGGCGTTAAAGATTGCTGCTGCAGCGCCGACGTTGGTGCCGAATTCTTTCTCGATGGCACTCAGCGCACTGGCGAGACTGTCTTTAGAGGACACGTCGGTTGAGATGCCGATTGCTTTGCCGCCGTTCTTGTTGATTTCGTCCGCGAGAGATTCAAAGTTCTCTGGCTTACGCGCAAGCAGCACGACGGGATAAGTCTTTGCGAACTTGCGGGCCACCGATGCTCCGGTTCCTGGACCGACACCAGCGATAATGGCGACGAGTTTTGATGCCATGTTCGTGTAGTTCGAATTGATAGTGTTGATTCGAGCTGTGGTGGTGAGATGGTTGGCTATGCAGGTAAGCCTGGAGGTGGTCGATGTTGGGATTGTGGTGATGGTTATTGAAGAACGATTATGCGACTTTATGCGACTGCTTTGTAAGTCAATGCATGTTTACTAATAATTGGTGTTGTAATACTGGCGCTGGAGCTCGCCATCATACACAAAAGGTGCATATCCGGAGTAGGCTACCGCTAAAGCCGAGTGACGCAATCCGTGGATTGATGATTAGTCAAATACCCCTCTCACGCGAACAATGGTGCATCTCGGTCAAAAGGTAGCATGATCAATTGGGCGTGTGTTCTTGTGGGAGAACTTGAATGCTTTTATCGCCGTAAAACGTAGCAAGGAGTTTGTTGTACTTCAGCCAGTCCCCAGTAAGGCCTGCCCCGAGACTGAGACGCGAGAAAATAAAACCACCGCCACCATGCATAGGGGTATAGAGCTAGAACGCTGAAAGGGGATGTGGAAAGTTCATACGCAGACGCCGTTAACAAGACGTGTTGTGGAAACAGCGGAAGGAAGAGTATGAAGCTACGATCGAACGCCGTACCAAACCCAGAGGTCTGGAATGGATGGCAAGTCAACCTACTTGGCGCTGGCGTGGCACGACCTTCGCTCTCTTGCGGGTTTTGTACGGCATGATGCGACCACCTTGAGCGATTTGGCCGTTGCCGTTGCTGCGAGACATGGTGCATTTCGGCACGTCATCGTCAGAGGACATGGAGGCCAAGGCGAAAGAGTCGGTGTTGTGGCCATAGAAAAGCATGATGCCATATCTGGTCTTCTTCACGCCCAAGATACCAATGGCTCCAGCAGAGTTGCTTTGCTTTACGCTGGCATGGCCCATGAACTCGTTTTCGATCATTGCTCTGAGAGCTTCATCCTCGGTGACCTCAGTGTACTCACCACCCTTCTGCTTCTTCACGCTCTGGTACAGTCGCTCTGCACATGTTGTTGCTGCCATAGTTGTTGCCATATGTTCGCCGGTGCCGCTGGTGACAGTCGCTACTGACGCTTGTTCGCTATCGTCAGGATCGAGAGGAACAACAGCAGCGCCAACACCGACAAGAGCCGCAGGGCCCACGCGACCACGGTACTTCATACCGATACCACCAGAAGATGCACCGCAAGCAATGCGGCCCCAACTATCTATGGCAATGGCTCCAACAGTATCGGTAACATGGTCAGGTTTGTCTTCCGACGGTGGGAGAGGATTTTCTGGCGTCGGCCTCGGTCCATTTGGGACTGGGATCCACCGACCGTCCTGCTTAGCGTATTCAGCAGTGTTCTTGATGCGTGTCGACAATTCCTCGTCCATAGGAATGTTAAGAAGGTCCAGGTCATCGTCGCTTACGCTAGGTGATGGAGGAGCTGTCAACTGGGGTGTGTTGGCAGTTGTTGTACTTGTAGAATCCGACTCCTCTCCTGAGCCATCACCCCAGACTTTGCGCGTTGAAGACACGTTCACTACCAGACGAGGTACGTCTTCCATCTCATCGTCCTTGGCTATCTGCTCAGATGTGGTGGACCGATCCCCCCTGAACTGGCCAAGAGTGGGCACCTTCTGTGTGCTGTTGATATAAGCGCTTCTTGAGGACTCCGCAATCGATGGTGGACCACGCTCGGGGTGAACGGGTGGTGGAACTGCCTTTTCAGGGCTCGGTATGCGGTCGTCGCTGAGCCACGAACCAGAGGAGAGTCCAGATTGCGCTGTTGGCTCAGAAGGTGTGCTTGAGGTGTTCTCGGTCGAGCAATAAAGCGACTCCTCGTACGGCTCTGGTGAGAGTGGCTGGAGCAGGGAAGGATGTTGTCGGAGCATCGCATTCATGTGCCTCTGACGAATCTGAGTATGCTTAATCTCGTCTTCCGGAGCGACATCGGCTCGCAATCTGTAGCTTGATGGATGCTGACCAGCTTTCTTTGCTTTCTTTTCGGCGTTCCTGAGATCATTTCTCCAGCGTATCCAGCGTTCCTTTGCGGCCTCGGAGACGAGGCAATCGTGAGGTACAATGGGCATACCCTGCTCCACTGCAAACTCAGTCGCTCCCTGGGCGCACAGAAGGTTTGGTGGAACGCGTCGAAGAGTCAGTGGCTTGCTAGTATGCTCATAGACCATACGTGCTAACGAGATGGGGTTCTTGATTTCTAGCTAGGTCAGTAGACACACAAAGATGGTTGAGAGACACATACGAGCTACAGCGCCCACAGCGCCACTGCGTCCGAAATGATCAACAATCGATGCATCGCATTCGACCACTCCATCCATAGCCAAATTGCTGCCATAACCAGCGTTGGTGATCTCCCGGTCCTCAAGCAGCTTGATGGCAGCTTCTACAGCATCTATCGAGGAGCCGCCATTCTTCATGATGCACATGCCAATGGCGGCGGCGCTGTAAATCGTCAGTATCTTCAGGTACTCTCGCATATGATGTCGAACAAAGACTCACTCATTGCATGCTTCAAGGTGTATCCTTTCATTTTGGTGACTGTGATAACCAGCGCCTGCGTGGACATAGATGGCGCATGGCTCCTCGGGCGGTGGCGGGCTTCGCGTTGCTTTTCGCACAAAGTGGTCGGCAGGGTATGCACCATCATAACCGCGGGTAGAGGCCGACATGTCCTTAGACAAGGAGAAATGTCGACAGAATCTACGGAATCGCGAACCCAGGCTCACAGTTGAGGCGTGTGGAGCTTTGCAGGCTTGGACAGTAGTGTGACCTTCAAATTTGACTGGTGTGGTGGGCCGCAAGCTGAACTTTGTCGCAAAGCTCCAGAGATTTGCGAATTAATCGATAAGGTGTGCTATCGTGAGGACGGTAGTCAGGTGTTCGTTAGATTGATGATTGGGCGGAGTTGAGAAATTTCTGTAGGTGAGAGATCGGTGGAGAAAACGACAAGGAAGGTAAAGAATGAAAGTCGTCCGCGCTGTGAGAGAGTAGACTTGCTGCAGCGGCGTGATAGTGAGCGGATGGGCTCAGTGAGAGCTGGTGGTCAGTAAGAGAGATCAATGGCAAGGCCGTGTGCTGGCTTTGCGAACGGAGGCTCCTTCCTTTCGAGCTGCTCATGCCATGCGGCTGACAAACACTATATCTTTACGGTCTGTCAACAGCCGTGATCGCAACACTGGCATATTGACATGAATTGATGGAAGAAGGAGCGAGCAAGCGGAGCTCGAGCTTGAGGACTCGGAGAGCTCCCCCCACATTTGCTGTCCGCTCCGCCCCGCCCTTGGCGTGGTGCCTGAGCCAACCCAGCCATTCCACTGACGACGGTCCCACTACGCACTGCTGGCGTACACCACCCAGGCACCACCACCTTCTTTGCGCATACGAACCATTGCCCGAGGGCCACTCTCAAATAGCCCCAGCTTGTGAGCGTACCGCACACACCCGCAAAGATGGCGTCACAGACCCCCGCCGTTGTCATGGACAAGTAAGCTCCTAGCTGCCTGTGGACCCTTGCATTGCGATTGAGTACTGACGGACGGCTGCAGCGGTACGGGATACTCGAAGCTCGGTATGAGACATCTCACCAACGCATAACAACACTCGTAGTAACAGCGTGCCCCAGGTTTCGCCGGCAACGACTCCCCCTCCTTCGTCTTCCCCACCGCCATAGCCACACGAGGTCCGACTGGCGGCGGCGGCAGCTCCGGCTCTGGTCGCCCTGCCGTCGCGAACAAGCCTTCCTTCTTGACTGGTGGTGCTGGTCCCAGCGGCCACCTCTCGGGGAAGCGTGGTACTGAGGATCTGGACTTCTACATTGGTGACGAGGCGCTCTCGGCCGCCGGAGGCTCCGGCTACGGCATTAACTACCCCATCAGACACGGTCAGATCGACAACTGGGTATGATCGGATATACGAATGGAGGTGCGCGGTTTATTGACGGGTGGCAGGATCTCATGGAGCGCTTCTGGTCCAACTCGATATTCAAGTACCTCAGGGTCGAGCCCGAGGACCACCACTTCCTCCTGACGGAGCCTGTAAGCTAATAAGCAGCACTGAACAGCAAGGTTGACTAATGCGCTGGTAGCCTCTGAACCCCCCGGAGAACCGTGAAGCCACCGCCGAAATCATGTTCGAGTCGTTCAACGTCGCTGGTCTGTACATCGCCGTGCAGGCAGTCCTCGCCCTCGCTGCCTCCTGGACCAGCTCCAAGGTGCAAGACCGGTCGCTTACCGGCACTGTCATCGACTCTGGTGCCGGTGTTACCCACGTTATCCCCGTCGCCGAAGGCTACGTTATTGGCTCCTCGATCAAGAGTGTACCCATTGCTGGTCGCGACATCACGCAGTTCGTCCAGTCTCTGCTCCGAGAGCGTGGCGAGTCGGATTCGTCTCTTGCGACTGCCGAGCGCATCAAGGAGGAGTACTGCTACGTTTGCCCGGATATTGTCAAGGAGTTCGCGCGCTACGATCGCGAGTCGGACGACAGGTTCAAGCAGCACACCGTGACGTACGCAAACGGCAAGACTACCACTGTCGACGTCGGCTACGAACGTTTCCTCGCGCCCGAGATCTTCTTCAACCCAGAGATCTACTCGTCCGACTTCCTTACTCCTCTCCCCACGATTGTCGACAACGTCATTCAGACCTCGCCCATCGACGTACGAAGAGGATTGTACAAGAACATTGTTCTGTCAGGTGGTTCGACACTGTACAAGGACTTTGGTCGCCGTCTGCAGCGTGACATCAGGCATCTGGTCGATGCCCGCATCAAGGCCTCGGAAGCACGCAGTGGAGGCGCGAAGAGCGGCGGTCTGGATGTACAGGTTATTACGCACAAGAGGCAAAGACACGGCCCGTGGTTCGGTGGATCTCTGCTCGGCCAGACCCCTGAGTTCAGGAGCTACTGCCACACTAAGGCGGAGTACGACGAGATTGGCCCCAGCATTGTCCGTCGATTCGCGCTGCTGGGAGGCCCGGGTAGCACTTAGACATGAGATAGTGCGGATGATGGAGATGGACATTGAGCGTATATGTGAGCACTGCAAAAATTTCAAGAATATCAAGCCATACGATCACATATCTGCAGCCCTCACAGAGCGTCTTGCACTGTAGTCAACTCGTGTGCCCCCGTGTGGTGGTGATTTGAACGTATATCGTGAACTTGCGCTACGACAGCAACCTCTGAGGACAAGCAATTACCACGCCAACCATGCATGAGCGACTCCGGATGTGGAGGGTCGGATGCGCAACAGATCCCTCTAAGCAGCGCCATTTTGGGCACTCTCCTCCTTCTCCCCACACTTAGCCTTCCGTCTAAGGACAGCAACACCCTCGACATGGCCCGTTTGAGGGAAGAAGTCAAACCCTCTCAAACTCTCCATCTCATAACACCCCTCTCCCATCCCGCACCCGCCATCAACATCCTTCATGCCTCCAACAAGCACACCGACATCTCTCGCCTGCGTGTGCACGTTGCAGCTCACGTACACGACTCTGGCAGGGCCGTACTGCACCAGCTGGCGGAGGAAACTCTCATCGCACCCTTTGCGCGGGGGGTCGAGCATGACGACCGTCTCGTCTGCCGGGGTGGTGATGTTGGCAAACAGCTTCGCGGCGTCGGCGGCGATGAAGCGCGCGCGGTCAGGGGTCAGGCCGTTGATCTCGGCGTTCTCGGTCGCGGATTGGATCGAGCTGGATGAGACGTCGATGCCGAGGCTGCTGGTGAAGAGCGAGCTGAGCGTGATGGTGAACAGACCGGAGCCGGAGTAGGCGTCGATGAGGTACTTGATTTTGTGCCCCGCCTCTTTCGGCAGGATGTGTTCGCGAATGTAATTTGTGAAGGGTGGGAGGATGGAGTTGTTGTTCTGGAAAAAGGACCCCGCTGGGTTGATGAAGCGGAAGTCGTCGATGTACTCTGTAGTGCGAGCGTTGGGGTCCGTGACACAGGTTTTGCGGTGGACGTGGTCTCCTAGATCCTCGTCGACGGCATCTGGGTCTTCTTTCTCGACGTTGTACTCTGCTTTCGGTATCCTTTGTGTGTTCTCGCGCAAAAGGATGGTGGCGCCCTTGTGGTATGAAGAAAGCGTGTCTACAACCTTCTTGCGCTCGCGCTTGTTGCCTGCGCGAACAGCTTCTGTGCCAATCGGGCAGTCCTCGATGTCCATGGTGATGCGCGTTCCCTTCTTCATGAAACCAATGGGCGGAACTTCCTTGAAAGTCCGTCTGATGCCGTTGCGGCCGTCGCTTCGCCGGGAGTCAGGGGGGCCGTCGAAGTGTGGTGTGAGCTTGGTGCGGTATCCATACTGCAGTGGTGAGCCGATTGTGTCGCCGATAGCAGGAATGAGTTCAGGCGACAGATTGGAGAAGTTCTTGTACGCGCGCTCCACGATAGATTTCTTGTGTTGAAGTTGGTAGTCGTAGGGCAGCATCTGGAATTGACAGCCCGAACACTGCGAGAAGTAGGGGCATTTGATGAGAGATTGATCGCGGTGCGGCGAGGGCTTGCTGACTTTGACGAAGTCGGCCATGGAGTACTTTTCCTTCTCGAAATGCTTGAAGATCTTGGCGGTTACAGTGTCGCCAGGCGCGGTGAATGGAACGGCGTAGACTTGGTCCGAGTCTGAGCCTTGCTGGAATCCAAGACCATCGCCTGTAGATGATAGCTCTTTGATGGTGACCTCGATCTCGCTGAACTTTTCTGGTAGCTGTGTCGAGACATGTTTTCCTTCTCTTTCCAGGTTGAACTTCTTGATCAAAGCAGTAACATCTTCCAGCAAAATTTCCTCTGTGGTTCCATTGGTCTTTAGGATCTGACTGCTCATGGCATGCCCGTTCTTCATCCGCTTGTTCTTGAACCTGTAGCTTCCCCGTGACTCTTCCTCGGTGCGCAACGGGGTCTCAAACTGCCTCTTTGCGCCATTGCTCTCGATGGGCGCCACGTTGTCTGCTGAGGAAGCCATGCTGTACCGTGGTGTCTGGCAGAGGCTCCGGCTTGTCCAAAGCGTCCGCAGCGGTCGAGACAGTATCCTGGTGAACATGCAGAGGCTCACGGGGTGCTCACAAAAAAGTCATGTTAGTCACTCGTTCTGGCATGGCGGCGATTGGCTAGCGCGGCCGGTGCATGGTTAGGTAAGCCGTTTTTCGCGGCGGCGTGTGAACTTCACAGCAGCGTGGAGGCAGGGCAGCACGCGCAGATCTCGCCCAGCACCCTCTCCGCACCCTCGTCGCACCCTCGTCCCGCCCCAATTGGCCTCACCGCGGACGGACCCCCAGCACAATGAGCGTCTGCCGGCCTGCGCGATGCCTCTTCGCCAAAGCGACAGCGACAGCGACAGCGCTCCCCAAGGCGACGCCGCAGCGGTCCTTTCACTCGTCGGCGCCCCGAGCAGCCCGCAGACGGCGGCCGCACTATGCCTCGATCAAGGCGGAGGACCTGAAGCAGCTGAGCGAGCTGGCTGAGAAGGAATACCCCCGGTACGACACATCGGAAGTCAGTCTGCTGGAGAAGCAGTACACGCCCGCGCAGATCGCCGCCATCAAGGCCGCCGAGGCGACCATCGACCCCAAGGACGTCTACACGCAGGGCAGCACCCGCGACGACGCCTGGCGCCTGCCCTACGCCGACGACCTGGCCGAGGTCGACCCCGTGACGGACCACCCGGAGAAGCTGGACGCGAGCGCCATCCCCGGCAAGTTCTACTTCAGAGAGGCCAACGAGGTCGAGCGCGACGCCAACATGGCGCGCGTCGCGAGCGAAACGCTCGCCAAGCTGTACCCCGACGGCGTGCCCGAGGGCCAGCGCGACCCGGCGCAGCAGCAGCAGCTCGAGGACGCCATGGAGGCGGCCATCACGCAGGCCGCGCTGGACCCGCGCAGCTCGTACACGGGCAAGAACCAGGCCGCCATCGACTCGCTCGCCGACCCGCGCCACAGCATCCTCGCGCAGGACCTGCCGCGCCTCGAGAACCGCATGGCCCGCCAGACGCGTCGCCTCAGTACCGACGAGGAGGAGGACCCGCGCGAGAAGCAGCTGCTGCAGTACATGGGCTGGACCAAGAGCCAGCTCAAGAAGATCCGCACCAAGACGCTCGTCGCCCACGGCGTCGTCAACCAGACGCGCATGGGCAAGATCCGCAGCATGTACTACCTGACCATCGCCGGCAACCAGGACGGCCTGCTCGGCGTCGGCGAGGGCAAGAGTGTCGAGCCCGAAGAAGGGCGGAAGCAGAGCATCATGTCGGCCATCCGCAACATGAAGCCCGTGCCGCGCTACGAGAACCGCACCACCTTTGGCGACCTGGAGAGGAAAGTCGGCGCGACCAAGGTGCAGCTGTTCGCCCGCCCGCCGGGTAAGTCGACCGAGTCCACTTTGTTTGGCCTTTGTTGCATACTGACAACCACAGGCTTCGGTCTCCGCACCCAGCACCTGATCTTCGAGCTCGCCCGCGCCGCCGGCCTCCAGGACCTCGCCGCCCGGACCCCGCGCTCGCGCAACAAGATGAACGTCATCAAGGCCACATGGGAAGCCCTGACCGAGCAGCGGTTACCCGACGAGATTGCCCGCGCGCGGGGGAAAAAGCTGGTCGACGTGCGCAAGGTCTACTACGGCGGCAGCGTGCACTAGACATTGTATGAATAGCAGAGCGTGGTTGGGGGTTCCTGTACCATACGCATCGCGGAGGAGAATAGCATTGGGTTGGCGCAGCACTGCCGGCGCAGCACGCAAAGCATTGTAGAAACCTGTACCATATCTACTTGTGCAAGAACTCGGGAAACACGACTGGGTATCATTTGCCATCTCTCATCCCCTCTATCCCCTCTCTCTCTCTCTCTCTCTTGACGCCCTATTGCTCCCACCGCTCGCCCGCGCCCGCGCCCGCGCCCTCGCTCCCCGCGCCCAGCTCGCCCTCGGGCCCATTGTCCTGGATCTGCTGGTTCAGCACAATGCTGTACACGCTCGCCTTCAGCAAGGTGAAGACCAGACTCGTCTTCCTCTCCAGGCCCCTCAGGCCGTCGAGAATCGCGGCGCTGGGCTGATCGCTGAGCTCCGAGAGTAGCGTCGACATCTGCATCTTGGGTCAGCTTGCGCGCCCGCAGCCAAGCAGCGCCATGCGCACGGGTTGACCACGCACGTTGTTCAGGTTCCCCAGTAGCCGCGCATACTCGTCCAGCACTTCTTGTTCCAGCGCCGTCAGGCTTTCTTCGTCGTCGACGAACCCGTCGCGATCGCGGTGCGATGTCGTCGATGCTTCCAAGTCCTGTGTGTCCGCCATGCTCCCTCGTCTCTTCTCCCTTCCCGGTCCGCTGTATGCTTCGATGCTGCTCAACGCGCGTCGTCTGCTTCGTGCAGTATAGCGGCGTGCGATTGGGCGACGGATTGACTGCAAGAATGCGCTGTAGCAACAGCACTCGGGTTGTTGCTGCTGTTGCTGTTGCTGTTGCTGTTGCTGTTGCTGTTGCTGTTGCTGTTGCTGTTGCTGTTGCTGTTGGGTACACAAAGCGGCCGCGGCGAACGCGGGCATGGCGCGACCTCCGATTGCTCGGTTCTTGGCAAATGACCCTCACATGTATCCCATGCTGGCTGCAAATTGTTCACAAGTCTGCTATTGCTATATTGCATGCATAATGCTTTCTTCTCGACTGCTCTCCACTGCTTGCTTGTAACGACATTGACCGACACTAAACGCTCTTGATGATAACAAACGCCTGAGAATTTTACAGTACGCTCAATGACTCTGTCTGCTCAAAGAGTCCGAGGTAGATGCTCCAACAAACGCCGTTGCCGTGAGAAAAAAGCCCCATATCTATCAACCGTAGTAAATGAGTGGAGCTGAGAGTAACGCATCAGAACGCCTCCCATATCGATGTATAGAAAGTAGAATGCAAGCCGTTCGCGCCTGAGCGAGTGCTAGCCGTGGCTAGTGCTACCTCGAGCCCGAGTTTTGTTGCGCAAGGTGCTCGTGGTCCGTCACCGCGTGGCTGTGGTCGTCACCGTCGTGGTGAAGAGTGACACTGTTAAACTCCTCGAAAGGATCCGCAATCTCGCCCATTGGCGTCGCAAGGCCAGAGTCCAGTGGCACACCCTTGACCTTTGAAGCTCCAATGTCGACGCTTTGGCTCTCCTTGACATTCCTGAAGTTTGGCGTCTCAATGCCGTGACCCTGGTGAGGAACGATGGGGGGTTTCGAGTGGCGGAGCAGCGCCCATTGTGTAGTTCGGAAGAACGGTGCAGTCTTGATGTCAGAAGCACCAGCCCGGGATCCCAATCGACGAGTCTCGTCCTTGATGAGCAGCTTGCGCACGAGCGATTTGCAAAGGCTGCGCGTTCGTTAGTAAGCTACAAACAGGTGGGGTGTGTGACACGTACTTAGAGACCGGTGGGGCGCCGGAGCCTTCGGGGAATGGCACCTCATCTCTCAAGATGTTGGCAAAAGTCGCATTACGGTTCTTGCCCTTGAAAGGTGTTGTTCCATAGAGCATCTCGTAAATCAGAATACCGAGGGTCCACCAATCGACAGCGCTAGTGTGTCCACAGCCCTTGATAACCTCAGGAGCAATGTACTCCTCCGTCCCTACAAACGAGTTTGTACGGAAGTTGTTGATACACGACTTCGTATCAATCGTAGGCAGGTTGCTTGACGAAGTGCCATTGCGGCCGCTGAGGATCATGGTGGGGCGACCTCCAGGTTCTGATTGTTTCGACAAATCGAAGTCTGACAACATGATGTGACCGGACTGATGTAGAAGGATGTCTGGACATGTCAGTATGAGACTTTGCTGTGCGAAGAGATGAACGTACTTTCTGGCTTCAGATCGCGGTAGATGAAGCCCATCAAGTGCAGGTACTCCAACGCTGCCGTGACTTCGGCTGCGTAGAAGCGCGCCGCGTCCTCGTCAACGCACTTGTTTGGTCGGGTCTGCAGTGCCCTGAAGAATTCGCCACCACTGCAGTATTCCATGCACAGATACAGGTGGTCTTCCGACTGGAACGAGTGGTACAGAGTAACAATGAAGGGATGGTTGCTGGTGGCTAAAATTTCTTGCTCGGCGAGAGCACGTTTGATCTTGTTGCGTTTGATCATCTCCTTCTTGCTCAACACTGCTCTCTGTTAGTCACGCCATGCTTCGATTGCATATAAAACTCACCTTTCATGGCATATAACCTGCTCGACTTCTTCTCCCGTACCAAATAGACCTTACCAACATCGCCCTTGCCGATCAACTTGATCTTGTCGAAGCTGCCAGGTCCAACCTCTACGTTGCGGACCTTGATTGAGTTCGAGCTGTATGTTCTCCGGAAGGCTACCGATTGGCGGATCTGGCCTGGGGTGGGAATGCCCTTGGATGTATCTACTGGTGCCAAGTGGTTGCCATCGTGCTGAATAGTCTCTACCATGCTGAGCGTCGAGGAGTTGGGGTGGAGCAGGACAGGCTGCTTGGCGAGCTCCGCGGTCTGTGGCCTTTCAGCGGACTTGCCAGAGGAGAAGAGGCCCTGCGCATTGGGCGCGGACGCTACCCTTCGCAATTTCCTTGCCAATTCCTCCTTCCCGGCGGCGGTGGCCTGGTCATTCGCTCCGCTGACCGCTTCTACTTTGGTGGTTGGTACGCCTGGGGTGTCGGGCGGGGTGGACGGCACGCTGCCTTCATTGTGATGGCGGAGGGCGGGGGGACCCTGGTGCTGGAAGTAGGGGTTGGCGTGTGCGGTCGGTGACACGGCATCGTCTAGCGGATTGCCCTCGCTCGTCACGGTGGTGGAGCGGTTGCGGGAGATGTGCGGCAGGAAACGGGAATGGCGCGAGCCCGTCTTCTCGCTCTTAGGGGTGTGGGTGCCATTGGCCTCGTCCGAGTGTTTACGCGTGTCGGTGCTGCTGTTGATGCGGAAGAAGTTCTTGATGCGCTGCGAGACCTGGCCGTCCTTGCCGTTGACGGGCTTGTTGGCGGACAGCGGGTTGCCGGAGAAGGTGCGCTTCTCCGTCATGGCGGTGTTGGTCGACGAGTGCGAGGAGCTGAAGAGCTGCGTCATGGCCGGTGCGAGGAGAGCGAGGTGCTGCAGGCGAGAGGTGCAGCGTCACAGACCGTGGTCGGCAAAAGGCAAGAGGGCTGGCGTCGTGATGTGTGTTGTGAGTGGGTCAGTGGGCCATGGCCAACCTGGGTGATGTCGATATCAGGGCTCGCCGGGGCGTCTGTGGCTGGAGCGCAGCAGCGCGATGTTGCGGCCGGCTCGAAAGAATGTCGCTCACGGGGCGGCGGGCGTGCAGGCGGGAGGAATGCGGCGCCGTTGGGGGTGCAGGGCAGCGGCGCAGCTGTGCAGCGTGTGCTTGCTACGGACAGAGGACACGACCGAGTGAAGTACTCCTCGCAGTAGTCGACGCTGGGTGCTGGGCAAGAGGGCAGCCGGAGCCCTGGCCGCGCCAAACGAGCAGCGGCGAATGACGGATAGGGAAGCCCCACCTGGAACCCTGGACGAGGCTAGCCAGAAAGCCGCGCGTGAAGCTGCACCGGTCGAACAGCGGAGAAGAAGCCAGCAGAAGGCAACGGTTGTGTCTGTGTTTGGAGTCTCTTTCTTGACAGATGATGATCTATTGATCTGCTGTCGCCTCTGTGCCCGTTTCCAAGCACTGCCCGAGCACCACGCGCTGCTGATGCCTCAGCCGAAGAAATGTCTCTCTGCTCGACTTATCCGCCGTCCGCGCCCACTGCGCCTCGCACCGGCATCTCCCCCACGATGACACCAACCTCGATTTATCAGCAAACATCAACGCTCGCACGTCATTGTGCACACGCGCGTCGTATTCTGTCTTGCCCATGTTGCATTGCTGTGAATACCTCCTGCCCTCTGGATGCACCCCCTCTTCGCCGTCCGCAACATGTCTGCTTGTGTTGATCACCTGTGCCATCGAGCATACCGCGCGTGCCAATTCACCAGGCCACTGCCGGCTGCGCTAGAGATGTTCTGGAACCATTGCCGTTCGGGGAAGCTCCACCAGCCTCCCTGACGATCGCCGCTCTATGAACGTGCTCGACCTCGCAACGAACGTCTTTCACCAAATCGAGGCACCAGGGCGTTTCAACATTATTTCATTATGCTGTATGAGAGTCTGAGAATGCCGACCTTAGAGGCATACAATCGCTGAAGACATAAGGACGGCGTTGAACCATAGGACGACGCCGAAGTCTGAGAAGACTCGAGCCTAGTCCAACAACCCACGACCGTCAGTACCAATACTCGAATAGTGCAATGCCTTCGAAACAAACTATAAATCCTGTGTACAAACCGCAATGTCTTGCTGAACAACGAAGGAAAGATGATCGAACGGTAGAATCGACGGGGTGAAGGCGTGCAGAGTGCGAGAAGGTGAATCAGATGGGCAGGTATCGAATCGGGCGCAAGACATGAGACACGTCGAAGCTTCAGACAAAGCAACATCGACGAAGTGCTCATCGCCTGTCACACATGCTGATGGCAGCCTGAAGGTAGTCAGCACCTCCATCCTTGTACAGCGTCTCATAGAACTCACTCGCCCAATCCATTTAGCGTCGGCCGCCGCTCCTGCGCTTCTCCTCATCACGATACTCTCTGATTTCCTCCTGCTCAACATCCTTGATGTATTGGAAGCGCTTCCTCCACTTCTCCGAGCGCTTCACCTTTTCCTCGGAAGACATACCACGCGGATCTTCCTTCTTGCCGCGCCTGAACTTGTTGGTGACTTGCTCGAGCTTGGCTTTGGCAGGGGAATGTTCACCAGATTTTTTGGGCGAACTTGGGACATTAGCGTGTGAAGATGCGGTCGGTTCTGGCGCAGAAGCAGTGGGCTTGGTCGGTGAAGCAGCCACCTTCTGCTTGCCCTTGCCACTGGAAGGCTTGAAGCAGGAAGCACCTAGCTCTTCATCGTCGGCAGACATTGACGCAGCCGCAGACTGGGCGGAACGGCTGACAAGCGAACGGCGCTCCTCGACGCTTGTTCCCATGACTAGATCAGCCAGATCATCCATGGCTCCATCAAGCCCTGACACACGACTGTTAGCGAAAGGCCGGGCTGCTGGCATGCCGTTTCCACCAAACGGAATAGGGCCGGCCTCCTTATAAATTGAGTAAGAGAGTTGCATAGCCTGGGGGCTTGCGTTGGTACGATCGGTAAGCTGGTTGCTAGAGAATTGAGGACTGAAGCCGTTGTTTGTCACCTGCAGGGCGGAGCGGGGTGCTGTACCTTTCTCCAGTGCCTTGCTCGTCTCAATCTCGGGGTTTAAGTATGATACGGTTCTATAACCATTGGACATCCTCTCGGGGAAAAGACCCGCAGGGTTTGGATATTTGGCGATTGGGTCATTGAGCCGGCGCGGCTCCTGAGTAAACTCGATGCCTGGAGGCAGTGAAGCTGGAGCATTACGAATGATGCCTTGCGGACTGTACGCTGAATCGCGGCGCGAGGTCATAGTTCCATTGCCTGGGTCGGCGCGTACGTTCTCTTGACTGCCCACTGGGGCATCACTTCGATTGAATGTCATACTGATGGCGGAATCGTGAGGCGTGGAACTCGCAATAAGACCGTGCAGCGATGGCATCCGAGAATCAACAGTCTGTGTTTGCGACTCCTGGGCCGATGTACTGTTGCAGCGGTTGTTGAAAGAGTCGGCCAAGAAAGCCAGAAGACCTTGAACGTAGCCTTGCAATACCTCAGGGCTATCGGGCATGCCAACGTGGTCATAACCGGCTTGGTAGCCTTCTTGGTAAGTCGAAGGTATATGTGCTACAGCCTTGGGCATGTTGAACGGCCAGAGATCCTCGGTTGCTGTTCGCTGCTGATGCTGGTCCTGAGATGGCATGGTGCTGCTAGCGGTAGAGCGTAGTTTGCTGGCTGTCTGCAAAGCACGGCTGTGTGAAGCTGTTGATTTATGGTTGACCGCCTCTTGCTTCAGCGGTGAGAGAGACTGTGGCTTTCCAAATGCATCTGGCCAAGGTCCAATCTTTGGCGCCGGCTCCTCATTCCTAGCGCGGCTTGTGTTGCCCTCGTTCCAAGGGCTCGCAGGCCAGCTCTTCTCTGGGGTCGCTGGTACGATCTTATTCTCATCGCGAGCTGGCTGCTGCGTACTGGATGTCGGCGCAAGCCGAGTTGAAGAGTGCTCGTGAGTGTTTGTGGGAAAGAAGTCCGTAGTGTCTACGCTTGACAGGCTGGGCTTGCGAGATAACGTACGGTCTGGCTGTACGTCGGACTGAGACGATTCCTGTTGACGCCAGGGTGATTGCTTGTTTGGAGACGGCGTTGGTGAGCCTGTCGGTCCGGTGCCAATGACTATGTTGCCTTTCGGTTCGTATGTTGGACTCTTTGGGTCCAGAGCTGGTTTCTTAGAATTCTCGTTGGGAGGCTTAATCTCGATGGCATGCGAGCGACGGTTGCTGGAGCCTGGGGAGTGTGGAAGAGGGTTCACAGCTGGCTGCACGAATGGCGCAGGCTCCACGCTTGGAAAACTCGAGAAGGCACTGAAACCCGGCGGAAACACCATCGTGGGCGCATACGGGTTCGTTGCAGGGTACCCGTACACGGACTGCGTAAGTGATTGCTGATAGTGAGGCATGAACGATGTCATGGGAGCTGGGGTTGCAACTGCACCGAGAGGGCTGGGAGGAGCGTTTGCAGTCGCACGGTCCGACTCAAGAGCGAAGATCTGCTTGCGCAGCGCGTCGAGTTCGACAATCAGGTTCTTCTTCTTCTCAATCATGGAAGCTCGCCAGCTTTCGGTTTGATGACCGGACTGCAAAACCTCGGTCTGTTCCACTGTTCGAAGCTCCTGCTTCTTGATCCCTTGTTGAGTTTTTAGCGTAGAGAGGTCAAGACCAGCAAACGGTGTCTGAGAGTTCGTGCGCGATGGATCAAATGATAGTCCAGACAACGTCCCCTGGTTGGAGTGAGGAGCGCTATCGTTTATATGCTCAGCAAGTATCTCGTTGCCAGCAGGCGCAGCAGTGGGCACCGCAGGCCCGCTGTTGACTGGGGGGAGCGCAAACAGGCGATCGCCGGCGACAACAACAGGCTGACCGCCGATAATCTCGATACGAGCTGTGCTGTTCGGCGCTGGGTATGATTGCGCAGCCATCATGTTACCGGGCGAGGCGCGGAGAGCGTGGGGATTGTAGATGTTGAAAATGGGTCGAGCACCCAGCGGTGGCAGATCTCCAGGAATGATTCGGCCACCTGCAGTCACACGCAGACCAGGAGGGCTGCCGTGCTCTTTTAGGAGCCTCTCGGCTTTGCCACGCTTAACGGATGGCGAGGGCGAAGGTCGCTTGTTTGTGGTCGGAGGTACTGATGCTGGGACAACTTCTTGCGTGATCTCGCGAGGCGCCTCAGGTACAGCTGCTCTGGGTACGAATGCTCGCAAGCTTCGATCAGACCTACGGCCGATCAATTGCGCAGATGCCGTGGGACGCAGAACGTGTTCTTGTCGGGTCGTCAGTGATGACGTATAGAAACATACAAGTAGTCTGTAAGACGAAAGGCGGAGTGATGGGAAAAAAGAGCTTGCAAGGGAAAATGCTAGTGAGCGAGGAGGAGTGGTTGCTGACGGTGAGGTGAATAGTGAGAAGTGAAGGCAACATCAACACTGACCTTTGATCACTTCTTCATCCGCGAACTTGTCCAATGACACAGCTGATTCGGACACTGAGTCGCGCAAGGCAAGCAACTCCTCCACCTTGTATGCGGGAGCCATGACGGGTGCACTGACACCCTACGAGGGCGTGTGGTGAGCTAGTGCGCCGTTGTCCTAGTCATGCGCTGGGTTCAATGAAGCAGGCGGTGTCGGTCCAGACGAGCAAGTTGTGGAATGGACTGATGCGAATATCCTACAGGGTCCGTCAGTGGATATTCGACATTAGACGACTCGATGGCATGCACGGTGCGGCGGTGACAACGTACCTCAAGCTGACCTAAGGGGTGGTGCAAAGTGAACGAGTGGCAGCTATCCAAAAAGACGGACACAGCAATGCGAAAGAAGACGGACAAGAAGATGGAGGACGAATGTGTTGTGATGACAGAGGACGAGCAGGGGCCAGAGTTTATGTTCAGAAGCCTGTTGCGCCTCCTTCGATTGTTGCGTAGTGGCAGGGCCGTAAAGGAAAGCGCGGTTGAGACGGCAGGCCAGAACAGGGTGGTCAAACCCGAGTGCGAGGAGATGCAACTGCCTTTGGAGGAAGAAGCGACTGCAGAGGAAGGCGCTCCGTCTGGAGAAGAATATGAGACATATAACGGGTCATATCAAAGAATGAGATTCGTTCTCGCTCCCGCTCTTCAATCGTGGAAATAAGTCCGGACGACGAGCGTGGGTATCAGATTGCGCTCTTACAACGAAGTCGCCTTGCAGCTTTGAAATGGACTGTACAACACCTAAGCACCATCAAGGTTCATACGTGACGGGCCAGCTAGAACGACGCGCAGCTACACCATAGTATGCTCTTGTCTCATCTCCTGCGGGTGCTCCTTGTGGTTGGTGCTGGTTCGAACGCATCGTCATCATCAGAGATCTCATCGTCGCTCTGCCATAGTATTAGTCTCACCGCTCCGTGATGGTTTGCTTCCATGTCTCTTACAGGTTCGGCAGCCTTCTTGGCTCGTGGCGCTGTACCTCGCGTGGGCTGGTTGCGTTGTGCAGAAGGCTGGGAGAAGTCCAGTGTGCTCTGCTTAGTCGCAGCTGGCGCCTTTGTCCGTGTGGAAGCAGGCGTCTTCTTGACAGGAGACTTCGACCTCGCTGGTGCCTTCATTGGAGCAGTCTTCTTTGCAGCTGCTTTCTTCGTCGGCTTTACAAATAAGTCTTCTGCGCTCTCCTCGTCATCGTCACTGATCATGATGGCGTCACCATCCTCGTCTTCTTCCTCTTCTTCGTCGACGACCTGCTTCTTGCCGCGCGTACCTTTGGCAGCAGGAGCAACCTTCCTTGTCGTCGCTGTCTGGCGAGTAGTCCCTGCGGCTTTCGAACGACCACGCGCAGCAGATTTTCGTGTAAGTATAGAGCCTGTATCGTGATCGTCATTCTCAGGTTCGTTGTCTGAGCGTATCAAAGCACCAGGCTGGTCGTTCCAATGCCCATCTTCTTCGCTGTCCCATGCAAATGGCTTCGGCTTGGTCTTGGACTTGCGATTCTTCTTTAGCTGGCCAGAGGCAAAGAGATCTTCAAGTTGGGATCTGTACTGCTCCATCTCTTCCGCAATCTCTGATTCATCGACTTCGTTCGCCTCCATTAAGTGCTTGAGCTGATTCTTTAAGCTCTCATTAACGAACTGCTCCATGGCATGTTTATCATCCTTGTTGACAAATTGCGAGACAGCATCTCCGAACGAGTTCTGCGGTAAGATAGTCAGGGACTGGGCTGTAAGGTATTCCTTGACGAGTTTGTCTACACCAATTGTACTCAGAGTGATCTCCTGCATGGTCTTCTCATCTGGCATCTCCGCGTTGTTCTTCAATGTGCCTTTGCATTCGTTAGTCAAAGTTTCCATCGAGGCGATAGTGCACTTACGAGTCGGAGCCTTCTTCTTGCGATGGAATTGTACGATATCATTGACGTTGGCAACGCGGTCCATGAAGCGGTTCGAGAAGCGTTGTGGGTTCTCGACGTTGAACTCGCCTGGTTGAGGAGCAGTGTATTCCACACGCAAGCGGACCAGCGGCCGGGGCGTCTCCAGCTCCTCGTTCTCATTGCGATCGTCCTGTAGCTCAAGCCACTCTCGCTTCGCCTCTTCTATGAGATCCTCGACAATCTGGTTCAGATACTGCGTGATCTTCGCGCGATTGTCTGATGTCCGCCACAGCTCCTTATCTTTGATCTCCTTTTCTTCAGCCAGCACGATCTCCTTGATGATGAAGGGTCGTACAGTCTTCAAGCGTATGCTCTCTGAGGTGAACTCCTTTCCTGTAACGCTGATGATTGCGACATGCTTGGGAACCGCTTCTCCAGGCATCAGGGAGGTTGCCACGCTAGAGCCAGGTTGCATCACATGGAAGCCCATTTCAGGGTTGTAGCGGGGGTCAATAAGGCACTCGTGTTCGTGACCCCAGACGACAAGGTCCATGAAGTCCGGCAAGAAATTCTCAGGCAGGTAGCTTGTCGGCGTGTGCGCATGGTGATTCTGATGGACACTCATGATGTTGAACCATTCGTCCTTCTGTGTGCCGGGCTGGAAGAACTTGACGTTGCCGTCTCGCCAAGTGTGGAACAACCGCTCGTCGCGGACGTTGCTGAGTCCATACAGTGCTAGCTTTGTGCGACCTTTCTGTAGAAGCACTGGCTTGACCTGAATCTTGTCGACTTCTGGAGTACGTCCAAAGTAGTTGACCAAACCAGACGCCTGCAGCAGGTCCAGCGGCGAAAACGACCCGTCGCCTGATGGGTCGTCGTGGTTGCCATGAATTGCAAATAAGGGTATAGCCACATTGATATCCTCGTCCTCGTAATTCACATGGTCGAAGATCCCACCAAAGTTCTCGCTTGCGTCGCTCAGCATCTCCAGTTCACAGGGCTTCTCGCCTAGACAATTCTGGCGTATGGAGCGCATGACATGGTACATCGACTTCCGCGACGGCTTATTCTCGTGGAAGAGGTCTCCAGCGTGCAAGACCATGTCGACGTCATGCTCCTTCGCCAGGCACATTACTTCATCGAAGGTCTTCCAGCTGTCGTCCTGACGGTGGGCATCGCGTTCGTTGTAGCCAACATGGCTGTCTGTGGCGACGAGTATGCGAATCGTATCAGCACCTGGTGATCTTATCAGCCACGGCACTGTCCTTACAGGCTCAATGACATACCTCGCTGCTGTGTGCCCCTCGCTCGTGGAGGCATTGTGCGTGATATGCGGGCTCAAACTTCGTCTGCGAGCGGACTGACCGGCCTCAAGAGCTCCCGACGGACTGATCGCCCTCGAAAGAGGATTGGGGCAGATTTATGGTGTGCACGCGTCTCACTCTCCAGCTTGCGGCGCGCGACGCGCTTCAGCCTAGGCTAGTCTTTAGCGACCCGCGCTCTCAGGTGACGCCGAACGGAAGAAATCGAGCTCAACCGCCGACCTCCCATCAGGGCAAGCACACCACAATGTTTCCCACAAGGGCGCTCTGCGCGCGATCGGTCTGGAAAGGTATGCTGGAATGCTGTCAAGATGAGGGAGACCTTTGCTAACGAGACCCGCAGGCCCCAACATTCTCCCGTAAGCCATCGAACGAACTCTCTCCTACGTACCCGCTGAACATTCAAAAGTCTTCCCATCGCGCGCGCAAAGGTTGGCGAGCGACAAGCCCCGATCAAGACGCAAGCGCGCTCTGCGACTATCCTGCCGAACTTCGTTGGTCTAAAGTTCCAGGTACACAACGGCAAGAAGTACGATGATATCACAATAACCGAGGACATGGTCGGACACAAGCTAGGAGAATTTGCGCCGTACGTCTACATGAATGCTGAGTATGGCAGGATTGGAGATATGTGGCTAACAAGGTTCGACAGGACAAGAAAGAACTTTTCATACAAGCAGACCAAGAACAAATAGACGCTGGGTCGCATATGCATGGTATGGGAGTTTGGGTATCATTTGTGTTTATCTCGATGTACTGCTGCTTGTACAAAAATGCAGCCTGCGAAACTGCGGCTGTGGTTCTTGCATGTCGAATTGAGTTCCCATGCGCCTGTGAGACCAACCAACGCCGGTAATGCATGTGCTTCATGACTTCAAGAATAGTGCTGGACGCAATGGATGCAATGCGCCAGCTCCGTGTGCGCAGGTGCGCAAGCTCACCGGTAGAATTCGCCGCGCTTGATGTTGACGCCGTACTCTCCAACAGCCATACCGAGGTCCTCCATAGTAAGTACTGTGCGTCCCTGGCTGCCACCCTGGCCACCACCGCCGTATCCTGGCCTCTGTATGCCAAGGTTGTAGTCCTTGGCCTTTGCTCCACTATCTTTACCGCCTTGCGCTGGGGCTGCTGCACCTGGTGCTCCGGCTGCGCCGCCAAGACCGCCCATGGGGTTGTTGCTTGTGGTGTTGGACGATCGAATGCGCGAGAACTGGTATGCATCGGCTGCGATGTCTGCAATAAACTTTTGGGTCGCAAGAGCTAGGAGACGGGCAAGGTGCTGTGATGTCTGAGGTGGAGGAGGGAGACCAGCGCGTGTCAGGTAGTAGTTGGTGACTGCATCTGGGATCTGAGCCTTGTGTTAGATGAACCCTGCAATCTGGTGATGATGCACTCACAATAGGCGCATACTCGTCCATCTTGCCTAAGAACTCGCGCAGCGTGGCATCCTTCTTCGCAGGTATGCGCTGCTCGAACGCAGCGGCGGCATCTGATACACCGTTCGCTGCAGGCGCGTCGTCGTTTGCGCCGTCCAAGTTCATAGCGTCTGCTTGTGTCGCGTCATGGTTGATCTCGTTCTCCACGGACTGGTCGAGGTCATCGGTCACCTCCATCTTCGTATCAGGCGGTTGAGAGTTGCTGTCGGACATCTTGTAGCGCCGGCTGCAATGTACAGGCTGGGGGAGGTGGGACGACGTGGGGGCGCAGTGAGTTGCGGAGAGAGCGGGAGTCGGCCTTGGCGTAACGCGTTGATGCGCAACGCAGCTTCACTTTCGACTGCTTTCGACCGCTTCAAACGACAAGCAGGCCACCACCAAGGTGACTTGTACGACCTTACGATCCAGATTCAGGACGTCAGTGGTAAACTTGTTTCGCGAGTGCTCCACCGCCGCCGCAAGACCTGCCGTTCAACTGACAAAGCCTCACATGGCTGCCTGGTCTCAGTCGACAATGCAGCCAACAAGAGAACCTACATGATATCACTTGACTGCATGTTTCAGGCTAGCGGCTGAAATGACCAACGGCGAGCTTCACCATAACCATAATTTGGCATTGGAAGCCACTCTGTAAGAACGGCCGTGTTTCAGGTCGCAATCACCATCAATAACTCCATCATTGACCGACATCGAATCCTGCATCGCATGCATCGCCCTCTTCTGTTCCCGTTCTACTTTAAATGCGCCAGCCTTGTGACCCTGAACTCAGCCCAGCCCAGCCAGTAGCGACTCCACCAGCATGCCCTGCAAGGGCACTAACTCTCAATCGCAGCTATACAACATGGACTTCCACAGGGCCTCCAGAACCAGGAGCCTCACAAGTCTGCCGCCTGAGTTGCTTGAGTCGATCTACCACCATCTCGATACTATCGACGATGACCACAGCCTTGGTCGTACTCACAGCAAGACCTTCCATGTCATCGAGAGACAGACAGTTTATACCGAGATAATGCGATTCGTCATTGGAAGATCATGGGTGCATCGATACGAATTACAACTTTGCAGCATCCTGGAGCTTCACAGAAAGATTGTCCAGCACTTTTGTAATGACGGAGGACCGTTTCCAGTGATCTCTGACCAAGATCACCAGAGCTACAATCAGTGGGAAGAGTCACTTGCAAATACTACGGTGGTGCCAGATGGCGCCTTCGGTCCATGTGCAGCATGCATCCCTGACGCCGCAGTCTACGAGATTTTAGCACGATATCAAGGATTGAGAATGATTGAAGACCTGTGGCTCAGGAGGCAGATAGAAGAACCGGACTTGTTGGCCGCCGATGCTATTCTGAATATAGACGACGACGAATTTTTACGCCGCTACAGATGCCTCCTCGGTCGATCGCAGGACTTTGAGCAAGGTGATCTTGCGAGCCGGACCAGAAGGGATCGTGCGACTTGGAGCTATACTAAGTTGAACCCTGATCAGAGAGGCCGACTTCACTCGGCTATCATCTTTGTCTGGATCCTGAATGAGATCCGTTGGGTGCTGACGAACTTTCAGTACCCCTTACGAAGCTATCGTTACATCGAGTTAGTGGACAAATGCAGATCAGACCTTATGGATCTGTCCCACAACCCTGTGTTGGATCAATTAGACCAGAATGCTGTCTTTTCCTTCCTGTCTCACCATCTTCTGCCTCTACACAGTCCAGTGTTGCCGGAGCAAAACTCGTCAAAGCTTCCCTTTACCTTTACGACCGAGTGCCACATAGCTGGCGTACACTGGCAAGCTGCAAGGTATGTAGTGATGCATCAAACCCCTCCCACGCTTCTCCCTTACGAACCCTCAATTCCACAGCTGGGGGATACTCGGCTATTTTTCCTTTCTTTCAGTTGATGACCGCACGCCGTCGTACACCACCATAACATTGAACATCTACTCACCATAAGGTAGACCTCTCCGATTCTTTCTCACGGCTGGTCAGACATACTTTCAACCACCAGACCTGATCGAATTTGCTGCACGTCACAAAATCTCTCAGTTCCGCCCTTACCCTGATGTGTCGTTGCCAGAGACTACCCGAGAATGGATGCGTCCGGCAAAGACCTACCTCTTCCCCGCAAACGTCGCGCTTGGTGACAGCGGAAGCAGCCTGACACAGCTGTTCAACATCCATGTGGCCATTCTAAACCGCTCTCCCTTCGCCCAGACTCTAGGCGACAGCTACAATCAAGCCATGCGCCGCGCCCTACCGACATCGTCCAAGATCATCGACAATGCTAGACGCTGCTTCCGGGATTCAGCAGTTATCGCGATTGAGAGTGATGAGAGATTCAGAGCATATCTGAGACCGGCTCGTGACATTTTCGATGGAGAATGGCAAAACCGAGGGTTGTGGAGTGTCTGGTGGTGGGCAAATAGCGAAGACAAGGCCCGTGCAATCATTACGAGGTGGCGGGAGAAGCCACAGCATGGTCGAAAGACCAACAGCTGCCCGCTCCTCCCTCTTGAGTCCGGGGCGTTTCACTAATCAGAGCATCGCCGTTTCCGGCTGCAGGAAGCTTGTGTATTTGTGTGCACTGGTGTCTAGTTATATTGATGGCTAATGTTTTCTGTATATTGTTGTTGATGGCAATCACAACTGCAATCTATCTGACACACTCGACATTGCGAACCAATGTGAAATACACAGGTGCTCTAGATAAAAGGTAAGCGTGGTCGTGTGCAGCGCATGCGAAACTCCGCAAAGAGCATGTCAGGGTTCAAGAGAATATGTGGAGATGCAGGATCCAATCCGGGAGGCATTCGTAGAACGTTGAAAGTCCAAACCGTGGAATTTAGTCATTTTCAAGTCTGACGGCGATGAACGTGAGGTCGTGCCGAATAAGTGAAAGTGCGATGAGCAGCTTACCGAACCTGCGTGCATTGGCCATTGCGATTGCGTGGGAAGACATGACGGTGCTCGCCGGTGCACGAGTTCAACACATGTCAGAGCGTGTTGGGCAAGTCCGAGGATCACCATCTCACACAAGCAAGCGCGCCATCAATGCCCCATGCAGTCGCACGGAAACTGCATCTCTTCCGTTCCCAGACAAGAGCATGCTTTTCCAAGCGCTCGGGATCACTCGGAAGACTCAATGGCCGCAAGCCGTTTCCCGTTCTTCCGTGGGCGCAGGGATGCGGCGCTCGAGCAATGCTCCGATATTTCTTCGAAGGAAAGGTCATCAGCAGCCCTGAATTGGAGCACCAATGAAACGCCCAGGCAGTCTATGTGCACGCGTTGGGCTCTCCACCTGCACGACACATGCAGTTGAGGAGAGCGTGGAGTAGGCAGCAATGCTTTCAAGTGAGGGGTGAATGTGTGAGGTCATCACCAAATCTTGCCAGCAGCAACTTGCCAGCAGCAAGCAAACAATTCATGGTCGCGAGGGCTCATCTCACCATGCAAGCGGTGACACGCGATGTTTGAGCCTGCCAGGCAGGCGACGATGTCATCTAGTAGGGATTTGCAGCGCGTTCCTCGGCCTGCTGGGCGTGGATTTTAGTGAAAGCGGGCCGGTCTAGTTGGAATTTTGCGCGAAAAGTGACCTTTGCCCGCAGTGCCAAAACTCCCCTCACTGCGCTTGTACGTACCTTTCCGCACACACGAGACTCAATATTGTCAGGTCACTGGCTTTCGGTCTTCTTCGATCAAGTCGCCCTGGACACTTGATACCCTCATCCGGCCCGTAGTTGTTCCTCGCACGCCAAATATCGCTGCGACTTCGACGCCGAGTGCCTGGAGCCCGCCGTACCTCGCTGCACGTCGACACCTTCGTTCTCCACACCGACAGCTCATCCAGCTTACGGTACTGCCGCCTGCGTGTTTGCTGCTTGTTCGTTGTGAGCGTCAGCCAAACAGCCAGCCCGATCTTTGCCCCAAGGTTAGTCCCGCTTGCTACTTACTACCTACTGCTTGCGCCCGAGGCTTCTCTGGGTCACAACACCCTTCCGCCCAGCCTGCCGTCCTATCGAGTGCTCAGTAGATTATTCACTGCTGCTTGCTGTCACATCGCCTCAGTCGCAGCGCTGTGAAGCCCTCTCGCGAGACATCTTTAGATTTTGTACATTTGCCGGATATCCACCGCAAACATCTTTTTAGTTGCTCAATCTGGGTTTACGACCTGGACCCTCCACTCGACACCTTCTGCCTTCAGCCACATCGTCAACATCTTTGCTAACGTCTTTCGGCGCAGAGCTCGTGCGAGCGCTCCGGAAGTTCTTCCGAAGTTAATTCATCCTTCGTAGTTACGTCCAACTCGATCAGTCCCGAGTTGCCGAGTTCGAATTCGACCGACGACGACTTTGCATTGCGCAAAGCAATTCACTGCAAAGCACCAACCTCGCGAAAACCAACGTTTGGTTACTTCACTCGACAACAAGTGCGGAGAGGTCAGCTTGCCTCTCCGGACATACCAGTGCCAGCACTTGGACTGGCCAGCACATCCTAGCGATCCCTCCAGGGATTTTCAGCCCTCAGAACCGACTCCACCCTCTATACAGCACTCTTGCTGAAGCAGACACTATCCTCAAGATGGCAGCAACTTTCTCTTACGCGCAAGCCGCGAAGGGCATTTCAAGCCCAGTCTCTGTCAGCAAGCCAGCCTCTGGCTCCGCAACGCCGGCCAAAGACGATGCTTCCAAAGTCCCGATTACCTCGATCGCCCAAGTAAACAGCTGGGCTGACGATGCCGAGACCGAGTCTTCGAACGAACAACCCGCCACGAACGGCGAGGCACGAACGACTTCCTCGAAGCCCACAAACCCTGCCGAGTCCCTTGAGGCGTCCACCGCCGACCTCGACTCCCTGTCTGCCTCGACGGCGACGAAGGATGATGATACATCCTCGCAGCCCAACATGTCCTCTGAGTCAACATGGGACAATAAGTCGCAGGCCTCCACATCCGTTGACAAGACGGTTGAGCCTGTACAGAAGACTTCTGAGAAGCCTGAGAGAAGCGAGAAGGGCAGGAAAGGCAAGAAAGGAGACAAAGGGGACAAGGGTGAGAAGAAGGAGCCAGAGAAGGAGAAGGAGCCACCGAAGCCCCTCAAGGAGGCACCTCTGCCGACGGTGAATATCTGGCAACAGCGCGCAGATCAGCAGAAGTCTCAGGCGAAGCCTGTATCGACACCCGTAACAAATGGTGCACCCAAGAAGAGCGAGGGGAGACCCGCTACTGCCGAAGTCAAGCCCAAGGGCCGTGAGGATGACAAGGCATCCTCTCAACGAAAGGAAACAAGAGGAGACGCTGAGAAGAAAGGCCCAAAGAGCAGGCCCTACGACAAAGACGCAAAGCCTACGTCGAGCGCCATGCCGCTACCGCCCAATCAAGACCAGGAGTCGTGGCCAACACCAGAGACAGCAGTCGATGAGGATCGCAAGAAAGCCCAAGAGAAGGGCGAGAAAGAGCGCAAAGACAGCACGCCCAACGGTACCTCAGGGAAGCACGAGTGGGTGAAGGTCCCGTACACACCTTCGGTTGTTTTTAACACACCGCTGCCCAACGCCGCGAACTCGCGCAGAGGCGGTAGGCCTGGAGGTCGTGGAGGCGCACAGTCTGGCGGCCGACCCGCCGCCTTCGGTGCTAATGGTGTCGTAGCATCTGAGAAGGATGCCTCGGCTGATGCCGTCCCCAACGGTGAACACCTCAAGCGTGAAGTCAATGGCGTCGCTGGTGACGCCTCTCCCAAGTCAAAGCGTTCCGGCAGCGCTGCCTCGATGACCCTCAAGGAGCAAGTGCCCGTTGTCAACGGGGAGAAGTCTCTTAAGGGACCTGGCGCTGCGCCTTTCGAGCCCGAAGCACCAAAGCGTGCATCGACTGTGGGTGACATGACGAACGGCAACTTCCCCCGCCAGTACTCTGGCAGGCCAGGCAAGGGTCGCAGGGGCGATTTCAACGGCTCTGAGCGAAGAAGGGAGGGTGATGTTTCTCCCATTAAGGAAGGCAATCAGACCGACGGTTCGGAGAACGA
Organism: Phoma herbarum; assembly: GCA_001599375.1. Classification (NCBI taxonomy): domain Eukaryota; kingdom Fungi; phylum Ascomycota; class Dothideomycetes; order Pleosporales; family Didymellaceae; genus Phoma; species Phoma herbarum. The sequence goes on along the minus strand of BCGR01000008.1, from coordinate 737,508 downwards.
GCGACGACCCTTTGACGGGCCCAATGGTGTACACTCCAAGGGCCGCTACAATGCCTCCTACACTGGCCGTGACAGGCCTCGTGGTGGTGGACGTGGAGGACGCGGCGGCTTCACCAATGGCCACCAGTTCACCAACGGCCACGCGCAGCAGGCTAGCGGATCATTCACAATGGGTCCCGGCTCTCCTACTACCTTCAATCCTGGAAATAACTCCTTCTTCGCAGCGCCTCAGAGCAAGTTCGGTCGCAACAGCCACCGCTCGCAATCTGTTACTGAGTCTTATCGCTACCCTGGCTTTCAGGGTGCTCCTCCAATGGCTCCTCTGAACACGTACAACATGTACGACTACAACATGGCGGCACCTATGAGTGCTATGCCCTACAGCCCCTACGGCGTCGACCAGTTCGCTCTGTTCCAGATGATCACCACCCAGGTGTAAGTAACCTTACTGGCACCTCGCATGACTATCGCTGACCGTTACAGTGAGTACTACTTCTCAGTCGACAACCTGTTGAAGGACATGTATTTGCGAAGGCATATGGACTCTCAGGGTTTCGTTGCCCTTGACTTTATCGCTGCGTTTAACCGCATCAAGAACCTGACCACGGACGTCGAGCTTCTTAAGCTCGTCTGCCGGCAGTCGAGCCACGTCCAGTACCGCACAGGCGAGGATGGCCGTGACAGGCTCCGCCGTCGCGAGGGCTGGGAGCAGTGGGTCCTAAGCATGGCTGATCGTGATGAGTCAGCGCAGAACGAGGGCCCAAAGGAGTTGCGTGATCCTCCTATGCCTAACCCTACAGGCTTCGACCAGTCCAACCCTCCTCAATACCCTGCCATGCACACTGGCTACGGTCTTGATGTCTCCTATCCTGAGCACAATCCTTTCGTTTCCAGTGCCCCCCAGGACGCCACCGGAGTCCCCACTGAGACCTTGACCAACGGTGCCACCGCTGAAGGCGCAAACGGCGCAAACGCCGCCGCTGTGCCGAACGGGCAACCGATCGAGGAATCGACCAAGGCTGTGAGTTCAGAATCCGATTCATTTTCTGATGCGCAAATGGAACGCTTGACCGTCGTTGTTCGCAAGCAGAACAAGTCATTAGCAGCATTTCGTCCTTCCACTTCTCGAACGTTTTCTAATGGTTCCCTCGATAGTAAAAGTGGCGGTGTAGACGAACCGGAAAGTGTGCCCAACAGCCATTCTCAGGCTACCGGCACCGTTCTCTCGTATGAGTAAGCTTGCACATCGACAGATCAGATCCAAACCTCCGCTCACACATCAGCCAGTTCCAACGGATTGCACCAGAGTCTTGAGAGTGGTGTGAAGATCTTCACACTACCTGTTCGCCTCTACTGGGTCAAGGATGAGGAGCACCCAGTCGAATCGGTTCCTTCCGACATTTCTCACGAATCTTACTTTCAATTACGATCGAAAGCGCTTCAGCAGCGTCAAAATACCCCCTTTGGTTCAACTTGTTACGATATGGAGGTCCTGTACCACTTTTGGTCACACTTCCTGATTCGCAATTTCAACACCCGAATGTACGAAGAGTTTCGAGATCTTGCGTTCCAGGATGCTCTTTACAACATGACCGATGTTGGACTATCGAGTCTGATCAAGCTCTACAGTCAGTCTTTGTTATCGTCGCAGACCGTGGTTCGACATCGTGTGGCATGCGACTATGTTGCTCTAGTCGAGTCGGAGGACGACGACCACTGTCCAGCATTTACGCAATTGCGATCAGACCTCAGCAGTAGCTGCCTTCACCCTGGCAGCCAGCAACGGCTACAGCGGCTGCTCACGGACGATCTCCTGGCGTTACTTGAAGTCTGATACCATCTCTCATTGTGCGGCGTTGTTATCTTCGGTTCTGTTGCCCTTAATACCACCTAGGGCATCCATTAGGGCGTTCGACGCATTTCCACAAAAAGTTCGTGCTTCGGCGTTAGTACATGGCTGGCGGTCAATCACCTTTCCAATAGAAGTTTTGCGCATATTCCGGGTCCCTTAAATGTCCACACGACACGATTCCCACATTCGATGCACCTTTGGCATCCTCGCGTAAGTCCCGGATCTGACTTCCTTCGGCGATTCGGGATCCAGGATGGGTAAAGGTAGTAGCTGGGGTGTCTTCTCGCATTCCATTTTTTCGTATACGAACCCAATTTCTCCTCTCTTGTGCGTCTCAGCATAGCGGCATTCGGATCCGGTTTCGGGTTGTCAGATGTCAAGGTCCGAAAGTACATATCGAGTGATGGGCAAAACGGAGCCCTTGCCAGTTAGTGCACGACTCCGCTTGTAAAGTACGAAAATGAAAGTTAGTCGTCTTTTTCCGCAAGATACACCCATCTGTTCGCTGCTGATATACATAAAGCCCTGGCTCATGGAATAAGGCTGGTGGAGGTCGTCATCGTGCTTCGGCAGATCCGGGGTCCTATCGCCGAGACCGCGATCGTCGGTGGCAAATGCCTGTGCCTCTTAACTGTTCCCCACACCCTACCTACTCACCACCATTCTTCCCCCAACACCTGGTCACACAGAGCACCATGGCACCTACCGGTGCTTTACACACGCTGGTGGTCAGAAACGCGAAAGCGTTCAAGTAAGTATAAGTCTCTTAGTTTGCAGACCCTACGCTGACATGTGACAAAAGGGCTGCCTGGCGTCATGCTGCGAAGCTCATACAGAACCAGCTGCCTGCTGGCTCACGCCCAACACAGGCACAACTTCAGCCAATCCTTGCTCGAAATACACCAACACACCCGATCCACCGCATTGCATACCTGAAGCAGAGCAAGGGCCGCTGGTACACCACTCACAGCAGTATCTCGGCTGCCGTACGAAGATTTACAACCTCCGCATCTCGCTCCTCTGGTGTGAAATTCGACAAGTCGTCATTTCCCAAGTCGCGTATCGGTAGTATCATTAACTCCCAAGCCGGTCGCGCGCCATTCGCCTCGACCCTTCGACCGAACCTCACCGGAGGAACATTGGGTCGTACAGCTGGAGGCTATGGCTGGGGCTCTGGTCGTGCTGGAGGCGCTCGATACTTCTCTCATGGCCCCGCTGCGCCTGCACAGGTCATCAACAATGTCTCCCAAGCTATCCGAGCCTTCTTGATCTCTGGTCAGAAGGCCCAGTTTGACGGTATTGACTCACACCGAGGTGAGAAGCGCTTCAAGCGTGTTACTGCCCTGCAGGATCAGGTCAACCGTACGCTCAACAAGGTTCCCAAGGCCACACCCGGCTCATACGTTAGCTTCAACATTAATCCTACCGTCACCGCCCTTACCCCTCTGAAGGCAGTCAAGGGGTTCACTGCCTCGCAAGAGAAGGAGTCACTTAAGAACGAGGGTCTTTTGGACGTCCTTTCTGTTGACTTCACTCGTGCTGTCAAGGAACTCGCTGTGGTTCTGAAAGATCTGCAAAGATTGTCAGAGCTTGGGGACCTACCCATCACCTACGAGGATTCCACGCTCAAAGTTCATTTCCCTGGTTGCGACCGTGACACCGTCGAGACCATTTGCAGTGACTTTGAGGTGCAACGAGGAGTAGTCCATCAAGATGCGGATTTTGATGCCTTTGTTGGCTCTGAGATCGCTCTCCTCTTCCCTTTCGCCTCGAGCAGGACACCATCAGAGTGCTCGTTCTATGAGAAGCCTGTTGCAGGCCGCCAGCGCGTTCAGCCAATTGACTGGGAGCAAATGCTCTCGCCCTCTGTTCTCAGCTCGGATGCCGACTCGACTCAGTCCGAAGATGGATTCGACGAGGTCGTCGACATCGAAGAGGAGTTGACCAATCCGTGGCTCTCGTCTTCATCACCGTCGGGGTATGAATCTTTGCATACAAGCGAGGCAGATGAGGTGAACTACAACGCGCCGCTTGAGTACCAAGGCATCGAAGGCATGTATAGATTCATGTCGCACTGCCAGACAAGTGTGCGGTAACAGAAAGATGAGGGGCGTTTTGAAGGGATGTATGATACCATTTGGCTTTAAATTGACGAAACAGCGTCGCTCACGTAGATCTACTGTCGTTTGCAGATTTTCCTATTCCTATGAACCTACTATGAAATTCAAAATGGTCGACATGCGCATCTTGCGTACTTGTGATTATCCGCTAATCCAGGCTAGTTGGGCCGTATTCGTGACTGACACTGTGCGAGCCTCGAAATTCATGATGAACTTCTTTCATCACAACATCCTCCTCGGATAGCATTCCACTTGCAACTTGTCGCTGCCGTTCTAAGGTGCCCGCAAGGCGTAGGAGATGCCGATGGGCCGCTGACCAATCCCAGTCAACGCGTCTAACCGTATTCTTTTCCGCGGTACAGAGTGTCACGTAAAACTTTCTACCCCGACCTTATATCCGAGCTAGCGTGAAGGACGAGGTACAACTCCACTCTCCACGGGACCGTCCACTCTCGTTCACGACCTTTTCCAAGCCATGGATTGCATATAAAAAGCTAGGAAAGCTACTCATTGTAGCAAATAGGTGCAAGAGTCATAACTGGTGATCTACAGCGCAAGAACGTTTATTTTGAGCCTCCTTATTCCCGGGCGACGATCCGAGGTAATGAGCGCAATGACGACTCATCCAGAATCAAATGATGGAATGACGAACTCAAGGGACAATGTGGCAGTTGCAAGCAGTGAGAAGAGCTATGGAACTCCAGACCTGTCAAACGCACCCAGCGCCGAAAGAGAGCAAGGAGTCATTGGCGACCAAGACACAGTCGCAGGCGAAGGCAACGCCATTGTCGAGAAGCAAGCAGACGTACCACCAAATGGAGGATACGGATGGGTATGCGTAGCAGCATGTGCCACTATCAACGCGTGCGTCTACTCTCGCAGCATTCCAGTTTCTCGACATAATCTGTACTGACTGCATCAGCCACACTTGGGGCCTCAACTCTGCCTACGCCGTCTTCCTCGCCTACTACCTCGCCAATAACATCTTTCCCGGCGCATCGCACCTCTCCTACGCCTTCATAGGAGGCCTCTCGATCAGCCAAGCCCTCATGGTCTCCCCTATCGCAACAGCCACGACCCGGATCTTCGGCACGCGGACCACACTGCTAATCGGCGTGGCACTTGAGACCATATCTTTCATCGGGGCCTCCTTCGCGACGCAAATCTGGCACCTGTTCCTGAGCCAGGGTCTGTGTTTCGGGTACGGAATGGGCTTTCTGTTTGTTGGCAGCGTGGGCATCGCCGCGCAGTGGTTCACCACGCACCGCTCGCTCGCAAACGGGATCTCGGCCGCGGGCTCCGGATTGGGTGGGCTCATCTACTCGCTGTCCGCGCAGGCGATGATCAAGAATATCGGTCTGCCGTGGGCGTTCCGAATCCTGGCCATTATCGCGTTCGTGGTGAACACCACGTGCGCGCTTATCATCAAGGACCGCAATAAGCAGATTGGAAGCAGCCAGTTGAGCTTCGATTATCGGCTGTTCAAGAAGCCACAGTTTCTCGGGTTGATGGCGTTCGGCTTCTTGAGTATGCTAGCGTATGTTGTGCTGCTGTTTTCGCTGCCGAATTATGCGAGGACGGTAGGTATGACGGCGCAGCAGGGCAGTATCGTAGGCGCAGTGCTCAACTTGGGGCAGGCGTTGGGACGACCGCCGATTGGGTACTTTTCAGACTCGTTTGGGAGGTTGAATATGGCGAGCACGATGACTTTTCTTGCGGGCTTGTTCTCGCTGGTGATTTGGATGTTTGCGAAGAGCTTTGGGGTGCTCATCCTTTTTGCCATTCTGGGAGGGTCGGTTGCAGGCACGTTTTGGGCTGTTGCTGCACCTGTCACGACAGAGATCATGGGGCTTGTGGATCTACCGAGTGCATTGAGTCTGACGTGGCTGGTGCTGGTGCTCCCTACGACGTTCTCTGAGCCCATTGGGTTGGAGATCGTGGCGTACAATGGGGGTAGCTACACTGGGGCTATTTTGTTCACGGGGTGGATGTACATTGGTGCTGCGTGCATGCTGTGGGGTGTCAGAGCTTGGAAGATTGGAGACGTGGAGGAGAAGGCTGCGATAGCCGGAAAGAGCGCGTCTGATGTCGATCCTGTAGTAGCAACAGGCCAGGCGACTGGCGGTGTGCCAGAAGGGTTCAAGAAGAGTCCTTTCTTGAAGCGGCTTTTGATGTGGCAGAGGGTCTAACATACTCAAAGAGCAATCTCTGTTGCGTTCGAGCATCAAAACAACATAATCCGGTCCATCGTTCCATCTTTGAGCGGTGCAGGCATGCATCAATGCCGCTTTTGCAGCTTTCTGTTGATGCTCTCCAAATGCAACGTCGAGAACAATGGGACCCACGTCCGCGGCACGGGAGCTAAGGGCGCTAGAGTCCCCTTTTTCGCGTCCTGCACGCGTAAAGTGCTTGCAGACGTGAAACAACCGTGGATGCACTGTTTGTTGTCTGTCAACAATTGCAGAGAAGCGTCGCAACGGGCTGGTGGAGCGTTGTGACAGCGACTGACAGGTTTCAGAAGCGGTGTGACAGCGCGCGGCGATTGGGTCTGCTCGCTGACACACGCGCAAACTGGACGCAACCGTGCTTTGGCGGCGGTGGGTGCAATTACTATTAGGAAATGAAGCGCGCCGTGACATGATGATTCGATGCTGATCTTATGTGCATCGTTCTCCATACTGAGGACCCGTTCGAGTGTCAGAGTGCCCAAGTGCCACCCTGATGAACCAGTAATGAACGCTCGAGTCCTTGCTGGCAGGAGCCTCGCCAGAGTCAAAACAGGCATGGCTGCATGAGTTGTACAAAGCGTGTTCCCACGTGTCAGGGGAGCGGATTGGCTACGACCCATGGTCGCCTGCATCAATCGAGGCCCACGGCCAATCGGCGGCGCTGCTGCTAGCCGTCGTAGCTTGGGCCAGCTCCCCTAAATTCTTGACGACGTTGCAGGGCTGCATGCCTCTCTCAGTCCATCTGCACAGAGTCTGTATCGCTGCTGCAGTCAGAGGATGAGCTGTGTTCCTGTGCTCTCCAGACCAGTGCTCGATACCCTCATGCCGCTCCTTTAGCCGTGCGCAGTAGGCTTTCTTTTGTACATAATTATCCCAGACCCTGTTGCATCACCGGCCAGCGACGCGTGCTTCCCGCCCGCCCCATCATCTGTTGACGCGTAGGGTTGAATGCACGCTCGACGCACCTCGGAGTCCTCGCTTGCGCCGCCATCGTCTCCGCCAGTTACCGCCCAGCATCTCGGTGAAGCACTCGATCCGTCCGAAGAGCGCAGCGTCGTGTCGCCCGCGCAGACGCTGTGGACTGCATTGTCTCCGACCCTCACGCTCGCCAACTCCAGCCCCGAGCTGCCAACGCTCCCTGCCCTCTCAGCCCTCGGCCGCATACCACGCACGCCGTCCACCGTTGCGAGGGACGATCGCGACCGGCCAGACGACACCTCGTTCTACACGGCTAGCTGGGGCAGTCCATACAGACACCCTCCCCCGGTCTTCAACCCCCAGCGTCTCGCCTCGACCAACCTCGACAGCGACGATCTCGAAGAGGGTTCCTCGGCGCTCCAGTTTGGCCTCGGGCACCTGCTGCCTCCGCGACTCGAGGTAGAGGACGACGCTCCCGGTCGATTCAACCTCGAGCATCTCATCCCCCCTGTGGACCCGGACGGCTCGCCAAACCAATTCACGCTCGAGAACCTCATCCGCTCTCGACTCCCTCGATCGATAACACCGACCAGGGAATCGCAGGCATCTGGTCTCACCCCGCGGGCGACTGACAAGAACCCTACCTCGGAAGAGTGGGTTCGGTCGTTCCTAGAGGAGCGCTGGAATCGAGAGAAGAACAAGTGGAAGAGCGATATTAGCTTCGATCTCGACTCCAGTGAAGAATCCGGTCAGGATCACGACTTCCTTCTCCCAGCGCCGCCGAAGAGAGGACACAAGGCCAGGAGTAACAACAAGACGCTGAACCAGCAAGACTTCTGGCGCCACATCAGCAAGGATCAGAAAGAAGTTCTCGGCAGGATGATGTCCTCAAGGTACGCCGACGATCCAACGTCGAATCCTCGACAGGTCTCAGGCTCCGGCCCTGCCGCCCCACAGTTCCCTCCGCGAACCTCGAGTGCACGCAACTTGTTTGCATCGCCAATCTCGCCTCAAGATGCCACTCCCTCGCCCTCGCCCAAGCCCCTAGAACAGACACCCAACAAGCCTCCAACACCTGTTGAACCAACAAGAACGCCAATCCCACGAACTCGCAAGAAGATCATGGTTAAGGGCAAGGGTTGCATCATCTCGATACCACACGACATTCCCAGGGGCACACATGGGTACCCACCAAAGCCCATGAGTCCCGCAGCTGTGCAGGCTAAGATAGAGAATTTGCAGCGTCTGGGCTACAACACGAATGGATTCGGTCACTGGAACGGCGTAGATGCCGGAGATCAACAGGCGCACAACCGGGCCATATGGCCAACCGAAGAAGACATGCGGGCTGAGCGCGTTAACACAGGGTCGACTTTCAAGGTGTATGTACCCAAGAAGAGCGAATGGGACAACTACGTCAACTCTCTGATGGAGGCGAAGCTCGCAGCGTTAGGAGTCAGTCTGGGTGGAGAGGATGAAGGCCCAGCGCCAATATCACGACAAGTGTCAGGACAGTACCCCGGCCTGCCTTTCTCTCCGCCATTGCCCACGCCGTCAGGAGGCAGCCACCGTGGCAGACAGGGAAGTGTCATCACTGGCCCCTTCCCGTTCGGACCATCGCCTGGTCATATGTCTCGTCAATCGATCGCGTCGCCAGCAGCATTCGCAAATGCTCGACCGAGCATGCACATGCACCGTCACTCGACCTTCGGTCCTGGCAGCTTCTCGCACCATGGCATTTCGCCCTCTGTCTCGGGCACATGGTCTCCAGGCGGCTACTTTGGCTCTCAAGATGGACGTGGTGGTTCACCAGCACTGCCTGCCTTGCCGCCGAGCAGACCTGATCTTGCGGGTATCATTTCACCTCATTCTCCATTCGGCAGGCGCGCGAGCCAGCAATTTCCTCACTCGCCGCTGGCGCAGGACGATCTCATGGTACAGATGCAAATGCAGCAACAGCAATTGCAGGCGCAGATGTTCCAACAGCAGCAGCAACAGCTCATGGGATTGCGACCCAATTCTACACTCGCAGAGGTGCCGGAGGATGAGTCGGAGGGAGAGGCGCTGCCTCCGCTGAAGAATGTCACCAAGCCTGCACCGGAGATTGCTCACCCAACTCCTCGCACTCATCGCCACAATCTTAGCGAGAACATGGAGCGCGAGGCGAGTAATGCTGAGTATCATCTGGAGGAGGCCATCGATAAGCAGTTTGCTGAAGGAGGTGACTTCAACACTGAGTCTGAGATCACTAGACAACGCAATGATGTGGCTAACAATTCCTGGGAGAAATCTCGACCTGTCCTGCACCAACCTCAGCCGCATAACAGAGCGCACTCAATCACAAAGTCACAGCAACAGGTGCCTTTCGCTTTCCCTGCTCAGAACCCCCGCGATGACAGCAACGGAGCCAGGACGAACCTGTCTGAGAATACCAATCCCAGTCTAGAAGATGGAGAGATTCGCTCGAATCAGCACTCGCAGGCACCCTCGCAGGTTAGCAACCCGTGGAAAGACTCGAAATTTGCATACAACAACACTGCTCCTGCTACACACAGCAAGCATGCCTCCAAGTCCTCGCTGTCGAAGCTCAACGTTGAAGCAAAGGAATTCAAGTTCAACCCTGCTGCTTCGTTCAACCCAGGATCGAGCTCGAACAGCAAGCCCAGCATCGACGGCCTGTCGAGCTTCAACGTCACGGCCCCTGCCTTCAAGCCGGATGCTACCGCATTCAAACCCACAGCACCCGCTTTCAGGCCTGTCGCGGAAGCACCGGCATTTAAGCCCGCGGACGCGCGACCTAGCATTGAAGCGCCTGAGTTCAAGCCTGCAGTTCCTGCGTTCCCCACCAGTGGTTTCAGCTTCTCGAGCCCACCAGCTTTCAAGCCGGACGCTCCAGCATTCACCCCTGGAGGCGTCTCAGCCTTCAACCCTCAGAAAGCTGAACCCGCACCAACAAGCTTCTCCTCAAAGATTTTCGGAGATGTCAACATCTCGGCCAGCGACATTATTAAGCCCGCTACACGATCCAAGGCCGTCGCCATTGTGCGACCCGACACCGCTCGAGAGTCATCCCCGGAGACAGTCAAGGAGGTCGAGGATCGCGAAGACGCAGAAGGCCGTCCAATGCAAGCCGAAGGTCGCGAGAAGCGTGCCCGCAAAGTGCGAAATGACGGTGATGAGGTACCCAAGTTCGCGCTTCAGCCCATCCTCGCTTCGCAACCACTGGCCGAGCCTTCGCCAATCTTTGACGAAGAGGATACTATTCAGGATGGTCCTGTCGAAGATAAAGAGAACCGCTCACCTGACGGTAGCAAGCACAAGACCAAATCGAGCAGTCCTGAACGGGGCCGGTCAACTGTTGAGGCCAACAAACTCACAGAGGAGGCTGAAGCTGAGCCCATCGTTTCGCCTGGTGCAGCTGAAATCGTTGCCGATCCATCCAAGAAGCACGAGCACAAGAAAAGTTCGCTGTCAGCGACCGCCAAACCCTTCGAGTTCAAGCCTCAACATGGCAGTACCGGCTACGATTTTGGCTTCCACGTCACAAAGCCCTCCGTGGTGGACGCGTACCAGCCACAAAGCTCGCCACCAAGGAACTACAGCAGAAGTCCAGCAACAACCTACCGACCTAGCGACGATGGCTCCTTCAAGACTGCCCTTGGACATCGTGTGCCCTACGCTGAGAGCGAGAGTGTTGACTTTGATCCCTCGTTTAATGATATCGACGCCGTCATGAAGCAGATGGACGAAGGAGGTTCAGACTTTGGTGTTGAGCGCAATGATGATTCTTGGGAGCAGTCTTCTCCCCTGAGGACGCCCCACGAGTTCGACCGCTTCAACTTGCGCCCTAACGTCCACTTGCGTAGCGACGCACCCAGCCCCAGCCCCCGCAGAATCTATGCCAATGGGCCAAGTTCTGCGAACTCGCTACAGAATCCCTTCGACGATGAGCGCGCTGCCCTTATGTCTACATCTCCTGTGCACCGTCTGAACCACGCTGAAGATCTACCGGTTAGCGATTGGGATGACATTCTCACAGAAGGTGAAGAGCAAGTCAAGATGCGTAGTTCGTTCTTTGACAAGCGCGTTGATGACTTGATGGGCCGCTTGCTCCAGAACCGTCTGGGCCCACTAGAGCAGACCCTGCAGCACGTCCAACATGCCCTCACGACGATGTCATCCCGCACATCGCGCGGCCGTCGAAGCTTGTCTACAGCCGGGCTGGACAGCGATGCAGACGATGAAGATGATGACATCGGTGTCGACGCGCATTACCGCAATCGCTCCCCCAGGAAGGACAAGAGGTTGGAAAAGATCCGTGCCGTTGTTCGCGACGCGCTCGAGTCGCACCAGGCACAGAACACGTCCATGCCGGCAATTGCACCCGAGCCATTGGGAGCGGAGAAGATCCGCGAAATCCTGGCTGACGTTCTTGTGTCACACCAGCCACCACCTGCGCCTGTGGAGGCTGTCTCTACCGAGCAGATTCGCGCTATCGTCGAGGATGCGATTGCTTCCAACAAGCCTGCAGTACCGGAGACTGTCGTGGAGCCCATCAAGCCCGAAGACATCAAATCGATGCTTACTGAAACATTTGCACTTTATGGTCCTCAGCTGACTGAGCCGATCAAGCCAGATGATGTCCGCTCTATTGTGATGGAAGCATTCGCTACGCATGCTCCTCAACCGACACCAGCTGCAGAGCCGCTTTCGCCAGAAGCGATCCGCTCTATCATTGCAGAGACTCTCACGACACATCAAATCCCAGGCCCGGTCCCATCTATTGTTGAACCTATGCAGCCTGACACAATCCGTTCTATCGTCACCGAAGCTCTGGCATCTCAGAAAGCGAGCGCCTTGGAGGCACCTATCGATATTCCTCAACCTCAATTCGATATCTCTGAGATCTACCAGATGATTGGCAGTCTTAAAGCATCCATCGCCCAGACTACGAGCAATCACCTTCAGGCTGATGATGTGCGCGAGTTGGTCGACGATGCCTTCAAGCGCCAAAGCATGGAAGTCTCCAAGCAGTATGAGTCTGAAGCCATCATGAAGCGAGATGCTCGTATTGCCGAACTCGAGGCCATGGTTGAGGACAGCACAACCCGCCATGAGGCAGAAGAGGAGGCGCGCAAGCGCCTCGAGGACCGTGAGGCCGACACAGCACGCCTGCTCAAGGTCACTGAAGAGGAGCTCACACTTCTCCAGGCGGCTGCCAAGGATGATGAGACCAAGATTCGCGCTCTTCTAGAGGAACGCGATGTTCTGCGACGCAATCTGAACTACCAGATCGAGGCCGATGATCTTCGCGAGAAGCTCGCGATTACCGAGGCCGCGAATGAAGAGCTCAAGATGAAGAACATTGCCCTTGAGACCTCTGAGGAGGACTACAAGCGGAAACTCGATGTCGTCACATCCGAGAATGAGGCACTGACGTTCACTCTGGAAGAGCACCGCAAGTCGGCAAACAAATGGCGCGGCGATATCCAAGAAGCGCACCAAGAGAACGAGAAGCTCAAGGCGACTATCGAGCAATCTCGTTACCAAGCCGAAGAGGCTGCCCGCGTGCGTGAGTCCATGCGCGGTAAGTTCGAGAAGCTGCAGCAAGATATGGTCCTTGCATCCCAGCAGATTGCTGCCGAACGCTCTCAGTGGCAGAAGAATGAACAGGCGCACCTTGAGAAGTATGAAGTCCTTAGCGCACGCATCGAAGCCGAGGGACGAACACGCGAGCGTCTTGAAAGGGAGCTTGAAAGGCTCGAGATGCAGGAGGGCGAGGGTATGAAGTTGCGAATCCACTTCGAACAGTCTCAGAAGCACAACGCCAGGCTCGAAGAGACTGTTGAGCAATTGAGGAGGGAATCCATCGAGCACCAGAACAACGCCCACAGATACGAGCGAGACATGCGCGAAGCCAGGGAAGCAGCCCATGTTGAGATCAGACGCACTCGTGTGCTCATGGAAGCCGACCTTGACGCAGCCAACAACCAAGTCAACGTCGTTCGACACAACCTCGAAAGCGAAGTGGCTCGTGTCCGTGCTGAGCTCGACAGCGTCCGCTTGGAAGCGGAGACTGCTAGAGAGAAGCACGAACTCGAGCTCGAGGCTGCGTCTGACGCTACTAAGCAGGCGGTCGAAGAGGCAGTCCAGAAGAGCAAGCGCACGCTCCACGAGCAACAGCAGGCTTTCGAGCGTGGCTTTGATCGCCTCAAGCAGGAGCACACTCGTGCTCTCGAGTTTGCTCAGGAAGACAAGCGACGCGCTGATGCTTTCAATGAGGACAAGCTCGCATTGGCCGACTCCAAACTTGACCATTTCAAGGACAAGATCGCTCTCCTCGAAGAAAAGCTCCTTGTTGCCAAAGAAGCCGCCAGTGCTGCTGCCGCTGCTGCGGCCAAGTCGCCCACAACAAGCGGACCTTCTACTCTTGGAAGCCACGAGAAGATTTCACCCCAGGCACTGCGGGAGTCTATCTCCGTGTTGCAAGAGCAACTCCAGGAGCGTGAGTCGCGCATTGAGTCACTTGAGCAGCAACTGTCCGAGGTTGATACTGAGGCTCCGTCTAAGCTCAAGGAGCGCGACACCGAGATTACGTGGTTGCGCGAGTTGCTCGGCGTTCGTGTCGACGACATTAACGACCTGATCCACGCTCTCGCCCAGCCAACCTTCGACCGTGAGACAGTTCGTGATGCTGCTATCCGCATCCGCACCAACCTGCAGATGGAGCAGTCGGAGAAGGAGCGCCTGATCTCAGGCGGTCAGAGCAACTTTCCAACACTGGCGACTCTTTCCAGCTTTGCCTCTCCTAAGGCTGTTCAAGTCGCCGCTGCCTTCGGAAATTGGCGCAAGGGCCGTCAGAGCGCTGCTTCCGCCCTTGCAGGCCCATCGGCCAGCACATCGCGCAATCAAACGCCTTCCCGCCCCACGACGCACTCGGCTCAGTCCTTCCTCTCCGGTCTGATGACACCTCCCACATCTAATATGCGCCGCACGCCCGACTTTCCATCGTCTTCGAAGCCTAAGGATCTGCGCTCGAACTCGATCCAGTCGACCGATTCTCGCAGCTCGACAGCGACAGAGCAGGGCTTCCCTTTGCTCGGCAAGCAGGCTACCGGCCCCAGCACACCGCCGCTGCTGCGCAAGACAAGCTATGATCGCGATGCCGCAGTCGAAGATTACAGTGACAATGGCTTCGACGATGACAGTACAGTCGATGGTGGTGAAGTGACACCCATCGCACTGAACTTCGGCAACGAGCTGAGAATACGACGGGACCGTGACTAAAATGTCCGTTTTCACTGTATTTCACAACATATTTCCTTTGTACATGCATTGACTTCGCTCTTCACGAGCAGCCTTTCGCTACTACCACTGTAGTCCCTGTACCTAATACTTGCTCGTTCCTGTATGATTCGGTTTGGTTTTGGCTTTTGGTTAGAGCGAGCATCGCCTGCGGACCTGGATGGATATACCCCAAGACCGTTGAGATTGGATACTACTGGCATATAAATTGTATACTTTTGTACGTTGGCATCTAAATTGTATGCTTGTGTACATACCCCTATCAACATTTCTTTGGAGAGTCGCGTCGATCGCGTAGTAGTATATTAAAACATGAGCTTTTTAAAATCATTCAACTTGTGCATCATGCGCACACTTTGATCAAGACTACATTATGTTTCTGACAACGATCTATGTTTGTGACTCCTTCCTACAACTAATACTATTTGCACTTCCAACTTTTTGGATCCTTGAAGTCCGTCCCAACAAGCGTGTTGCGTAACGGATATTTGCAGTGTCGCCTCTTGAAATCGACGCCAAGGGATACTGTGTCATTGATGAACTTGGTGCCTTCAACATACGAGGGCGCCACACCCTGCTCGACCCAGTCCACTACGGCTTTGAGCACATTGTTCTCCCGCTCGAAAGGCACGCCAGCCGCAGCAGCATTCCCACCCTGGCCCAGCACCCACGCACCAGGTCCTGAGTTGCAGTGGTTCATACCTGAAATGCGGAAGAAGCGAATCCACTTGTCCATGGCCTCTATACTTCTGCGTCCTTTGAGATCATTGTACCAGCGAATGGTGTTGAAAGAGGTGATCTGGTTGTCTTGTTGACCATGGTACGTCAAGATCTTTCCTCCTTTGCGTTCGAATGCCGGGAGGCTGGTTGGATATGTGCGGATATCGCCTGGGTTTAGCCTTTCTGCTGCCCTTGCGTCGTCGTAACCGAACGTTGAAGGATCCCATGATGGGTTGTTGTAAACAACGTACTTGAACCAGTCTGCAGAGTAAGCGAACGGCGCTCCGGCGTACAGTCGATCGACTGCGCCAACTTCACTGCCGGGTTGCATCGCCGGGTAGATCAGCTGACCGTTCGAATACTTGTAATCGCTGAAGATCGTTCTGAGTTGCTTAGCCTGCGAATCGTTGAGACAATTGACAGTACTTTCTCCAGTGCAACGCAGGGTGGAAGGGTCGAATTTGCATAGCGTCGGATCTTCGATTATGCCGTCTTTGGCTTTGTCGATCGTGTCGCACTGTCTCAGCACCTCGTCGTGAATCCATGTCTTCCAGGCTGTCGCCGATATGAAGTTTGGTGAACCGATAGCCCCCGTGATTGTGAAGAAACGTGCTCTCCAAGACACCAAGTCATTGAAGTCCACGCCTGGTGCTCCTGCAACGATGCCATCAAAGTCCCCAGGGAATTTCTCAGCACTCTTGATACCTTGTCTCCCCCCAAGAGAACAGCCGAGATAGTACGACTTGGAGTACGATTTCCCATAGAGCCTCTTTGTAAGGGATTTGCCAGCATCTACGCTTGTGTGCAATCTATTTGACCTATCAGCACGACTCTCGTGTACATGGTTGGTGAGATGGTCACTCACGATCTCCAAGCAAAGTCAATCACAGTCTCAGGATTGTTGAAGAAGGGCAAGCCGTCAGTACCATTCTTACCATTGTTCGCGCCGACTGCTGCGAAGCCCATTGACGAGGTGTAGGCTAGGTCTTCGTACTTGATGCCTGCGGACTTCAGTATGCATGGAAATAATCTGCAGTAGAGACAAGAGACGTACAACCGTCAATACCTCCATTACCAGTTGCAAGGAAGCGTCCTGACCAGTCCTCGGGCAGCCAGGCTTCGAAGGTGATGTTCGATTCCGCCGAGGTCTTGATCGAAAGAGCTAAACGGCAGATATTCGCAGCCACCGCCTGAGTTCCGCGGTTGCAGCTTGCAACGTTGTCCGGAAAGCTTAGTATCGTGTTGGCCGCGACATATTGAAGGACGTTGCGAATTGCTCCTGGGACATACTTTTCCGGCTCAAACGATAAGCATTTCTTCTCGAATTCGGGGGACCCCTGGACAGGAAGTGAGAGCAGAAGGAGCGACAGAGACACCAGGATGGCGAGCATGATGGTTCCTAGACCGTGACTACCAGACCAACCAGGTCAGCTACTGAGGGAGGCTTTAAGAGCTAGAAAAGAATCCACATGATGTGTAAAGCATGACTCGCACTGTTTGCCCAGCGATTATGGGCGCCCTCTCATCATGCTGCCTTTGTCGGCTGTGGTACAGCGGCCCATGTCGCGGGAGGAGCGGGGGACGGAAAAGCAACCGCGCCACATCTCAGCGTGGCACCGCAATCTCCTTCCCCACGCGGATGGGAAGCGTCGAGCGGGAGTCTGCCTTCGATGCAGAATTATTCGTTGCTTGCCCTGGACAATTGGAGATTGAAACAAATCCTCTCATCCTTCGCGTCCTTAAAATGCGTGCGCATCACGGGTTACGCCCTCTAGCGGGAAGGTGCACTGCGATCGGCGGATGTGCTGCAGTCTCGGACAGAAGCGCAAGGGAGCATTGAACGATCGTAAAGCTCCAATTAGGTGAGGATGAAAGAGGAAGGGTCCTTCGCATGACTAACTCAGGGTCCAGCATGACGTGTGCGGGTCTCTTTTCGCGGGCTGGCAAAAAACACCAGCTGCTGAACATCACCGTTTCTGCTCCACCAAAAAGCAAGATATGTCGCACTTCGATACACTTCGCACCTCGACCAGCTCAACACAAGCCCTGCCGTTGCCAAGGATTGTCAAGCAGCGGAGATTACTGTGCCTGCCGTCAACAACGGCGGAACGGCCGAGCTAGGAAGCCAGATATGCAACATGCACTCGTAGGATCGAGAGCAACCAAAGTGGCGGGGCAACTGTAATCTGAACGCGTAGCCAAAAATCTGATTCAAGCGCGAAGCCCAGAGTGCATTGCTAGCCTCAACTCTCTCGGATTCATCCACGAGCTCTTGTCATCCCTAAGACGGTGAAGTTACACTGAACAGGAGTTCGCGCTATCATCGAGCATCGAGACTCAGGCGCAATGGAATCAATCAGCCATGTCGCCCACGGCGGTGAGCAAGGCAATTGATCGTACGAGTCTGACAGCTCTTGTGGTACAAGGCTGACAGATCTGTCTTTGCGGGGGTGCATCGTGAGGTTGACGGCGAGCTCCAGCCGCAGACATCCGCAACAAAAGCTCGTGTAGGCTTGTGTAGGCTCATAAAGGCCACATACAGTCTTAGAGAGTAGACCGGTCTGTTTCAGCAGGCTCAAAGACCCCGGGAACAAGTTTGTCGAGCCGCTCTGTGCATGCCCCGGCTCGAGACGCTGCACGTTCTATTCGTCCACTCTATATTTCCATGTCAAGTGTGTTGACGCCCAGCGGCACCACTCACTATTTGCGGAACGTGTTCAAAGTGAAGGATGCAAACCTAGGTAAAGGATGATCGCACTTGGCATTCACGCTGAACGGCATGTAGAACGATGCTTACAATAGTAGCTCATGGTCATTGATTGCAGCCTCCCGCATTCATACGAACTTTAGCCTTCAGGAGACACAATGGCAGAGCTCGAACCTGTTGGTCATCAGCTCGTCGCAGTCACCTTGGTGTTTGGTCTTGTTGCCTTGATCACCTTATTAGTGCGCATAGTGTTCAGGATCCGAAGCAGAAAGTACGATGTCTCGGACACGTGCTTGATCGCGGCTATGGTTTGTCTCTTCACCCTTTCTTACTCGGGCTCTACTTACAAACATTACAGATCTGTGGTATAATCCAGAGCGCTATTCAGGTCGCTCTCGTCGCATCATTCGGCTATGGCAAAGCGAAAGCCGATATCCCTCCCGAATTAAGGACCTCCATGTGGCCCGCGAAACTGGCATACATCAATCAGGTCGTCTTCAAACTCACAACACCACTCTGCAAATTGTCGCTCTGCCTGCTGTATCGCAGCATGTGCTCTACATCGACTGATCGCATAATCCGGATGACCAGGCTTGCCATCTGGGGCACCATATACCTCATATTGGGAGCATACTCTTCAGCATTCCTGATTAGCATCTTCCAATGTACACCTATTAGCAAAACTTGGGACAAGAAGGTAGTTGGTACCTGCATCAACCTTGTGGCATTTCGCATGAGTACGGCGGTTTTCAATCTGATTACCAGCGCCATGGTGATCGCGATACCGATTCCGACTCTTTTGAAGCTTAAGAAACACCGTCCAGAGGTCAAGTCGCTCATTGGACTCATCTCGCTCGGTTTGGTGCATACAGGCCTGACCGTTGCTCGATTCGTCATCATGTTCTACGCCGACCCGCTTACGAAAACTGAGCCTCAGTACACACACATCTTCAATAACATCCTCGCCGTCATCGAAATGCATACTGGCATTCTTGTTGCAACGCTTGTGGTCATGAGACCTGCTTTCCAAGCCATTTACAAGCTCGTCAATCCTTCGTACCAACCTAGTGGTGGAACAACATACTATGGGAGACAAAGTAGTCGAGGAGTGGGCAGCTCCTACCAGATGCAGTCGTTCAAGAGCAGAAACAAGAGGAAAGACCACTTCAGCATCCTCGAGACGACTGAAATCCGTATCTTGGAAGACGTCGCTGAGCCTGGCGTTAGTGGACAGAACGCGGACAAGTTCAGCTTTCGGGCAAATCTGCACGCACATAGCGGGAGCACCGATTGAGTTATTCTGAAGTTGTTTGAATGATGATTTACTTGTAATTGAAGCGAACCCTGTCAGTCTGGCCTTGGTCTTTCATCCTCGCTTGAAGATTGAATGGCCCAACAGCGCGCACTTACTTGATTCCATCATTCTAGT
This sequence comes from Phoma herbarum, assembly GCA_001599375.1. Taxonomy (NCBI): domain Eukaryota; kingdom Fungi; phylum Ascomycota; class Dothideomycetes; order Pleosporales; family Didymellaceae; genus Phoma; species Phoma herbarum. Next base: position 718,229 of record BCGR01000008.1, on the reverse strand, counting down.
ACGCAACCACCGAATATTCACATACTTTGTACGTCACAGCTGATAGATACCTACTAGGGACATTGACGCATGTCCTGTTGAGCATGGCGAATGGTCGGCAGACCTCTAAAGCTCAGCTTCTTGCTCGCATATTCAGGTTATCTACACAACTGACACGAAGAAAGCTCAGGCGCACTGGTGCTCATATCGTTCACCGAGTTTTTATGCAGAGGGGATCTCTTGGTGACCGTTCCTGTTTCGTGGGACTTTTCGAAATTCTTAATTCATCTTCGATCCGAGTGTGGAGTTGCATATCAACGTCGCGGTGAAGGCGCGATGGCCACAGGCATACAGTCGGCATTCGAGTGTCGGCAGGGGGGTCACGCTACAAGCAGACTGTTCATGGGGTGATTGACATATAAATTAGGTTTTTAGAGACCAGACTTTGATGCAAGTCTTTTCTCACATCTCTAACACCAACTAAAAGAGTGCACCTGCGTGTGATACCCTCTTGATGCCATTTGCTTCCTGGACCTGGAAGGAGTCCTAAGGGATCGTGTAGTCCATCCACCATAGTCACGTCTGACGCTATATCCACGTCGCCAATCACAACGACAGGTGCGCTTACAGTCCCGCTTTGAAATGGATTCGCCAGGTACGTGGCGTCGACATGCGTTCGAGGGCTGCGTGCAGGGATGAATCCAGTTGGAGCAATATCTTGGGATAAGACTCATGCTGTAGTGGCCTCAGCGCATGCCCGATCCCAAAAGAACTGGTTCGTGCCGGCCGCGGCGATGAACTCGCCCTGTGATAGCGATTGCATAAGGTAAGCGCAGTTCTGAAGGCCGGGATTGAAGAGATAGCTGTTGCAGGCAACTTCCGCCAAGCACAGTGCGGCACATGTCGAGACATCTGTGGCATCGACAAGGTTGTACGAAGAGGCGTAGTACTCGGCCTTGTTGGCAAAGCCTTCCACGTTGCAGATGTTGCCCGGTGCTGGGGGAGCGTCGCAGTTTCCAAATCCGCTCTGGCAACCTGTTCCACAGTGGCCGCTGCTGCTTCCACTACGACTTCCTGTCAGCTTTTGTAATTATCACTCTGGCCAGTGAGGACTTACCAGTAGCCATACTGCGAACAACAGTCACCGAATGTCGATCCCAAGCAAGTCATAGAGTTTGCGCCACAAGATCCGTCGGTGGAAATTCCCTGGGTAGGCGTGGGAGCAGCTGAGGTGGTCCTGGTCAAAGTGGTGAATGAAGAGGGTGCCACGGTCGAAGACGATTCTGGAATGGGAGTGGATGATGGGGAGCCGCTGGCCCCATTGCATGTTCCAAAAGCAGAATTGCAGCCAGCATCGCAGTAGACGCCGGTGCTTCCGCAATATCCATATTCACTGCAACAGTTGCCAAATACAGATCCAGAGCAGGTATAACCTTGAGGCCCACCGCAGCTCCCGTCCGTGGAAACCTTCGGGGCAGAGGTGGATGATGCTATAGGAGCTGAAGAAGGTGTAGATGTTGAGATTGCATCTTTAGTCACCTGCACATCCTGAGCGGACGAGGCTGATGTTGACGAAGCTGAGGAAGAGGGTGCAAATGAAGAGAGTGCGAATGACGAGTGTGCATCTTTGGAAACCTCTACATCTGGTGTAGACGAAGATAATACTTCAAAAGATAAAGAAATAACAGGAATTGGAGACGATGTCACGATAGACAAGGTCGAGGTGGCGGATGGTGTAGATAGCTCCGAACTTGCTGCCCTGGTTGCGGTTGACACAAAAATTACTTTCGTGGACGATGAGGGTTTCGCCGATGCCGAAGATAGCTTCACGGATGTTGGTTTCGGCGACTTGCAGTCACCGAAGCCAGCTTGACAGCCTGTTCCGCAATACGCTGAAGACGAGCCGCAATAGCCGCTCCTAGAGCAGCAATTGCCAAAGACCGAGTTTTTGCAAGTGAGTTTGTTTCCGGATTGGACACCGCAACGGGCCGTGGTACTGCACTTCAGTGCATCAGCGCCGAGGAATGGAAGGGCCGTAATGGCCAATAAGAGGGCAGAATGCATTTTAAACGATCGATTGGATGAACGAGTGACTGAGTTGGATGAATGACGTCGGATGACGGCCGTTGCAGAGCGACCACTAGGAAAGAGCGGACGAGAACCTTTAAATTGATCTCAAATACCAATGCAATAGGGGAAGCAAAAATAATCTGAGTCGTGAGTATTGATGAGGAGCTGGCTAGGCTGGTAGGAGCGGCCGCTATGCTGCTCGCGGTGTAGCCAAATTAAGAACATGAGAATCCCCACAAAATAAGATGCCGATTCAAGCAACGGCACTTTTGACCTGCAGCATCTTCAGCCCTAATGTGAACGCCTCTCCTCGTGTCAGCGCGGCCACGGTCGTAACTGCAACCAAATCTAGGCCTACAATGGCTCTCCAGAGGCGCAATTAATATCGACCTTCCCAGTAGCAGCGACATCTTACGCCGTGGCTACTCAGGCCTCCAGCATCGAAACAGTGTTGCGAGCTGTCTACGCAGTGGGAAACACATGGTGCAGCTGATTCTGACATGCGTAAGCCGCATCTCACGGAGCCTCCGTGAAGGTGCTGGCCACAGCGGAGCGGAGGCTTTAGCCAAGGACGACCCGTGGCAGCCTTCAATATAGGTTACCCCTGCCGAGGGACGCTTAACACGGGAGGTCCGTCGCGACCGCCTGATGCAACGACGATATGCAGTAAGCACCTTCGTACATGAGGGCAGGTCGATGTGGTATTGGACGGTCAAGTATCGAAATTAAGAGGTTATCTGCTGCGCGCGGCGGTCTCGTGGGAGTAAGGTGAGTGTTGCGATCTGTAGACGGAGCTTACATGCAGTCTGTTGTTTACTAGTCTCAGACTTACTTCAGCTGCAATTTCGAACTTGAAAGAGTAGCCATCTCATAAGGAAAGAGAGTAGAAAAGGGCTAATCTACAGCTCAAGACCCAGATTGGTCAGCGAAGAACACAGCACCAAAGCAATGAGGTACCGCACAGGCGTTCGACACCAACCCATTCCGAGAGAGATTCAGCACCCCTCCAAAGTGCATTTGACATGTCCCCCTTGACTTCTGGGCCCTGGAAGGCGAACATCGAAATCAATTTCCCTTTCAACCCTTGCATATCGGCGTGCTCAGGATCTGCGCAAGCTCCCACACAAATGGAAGATGTTTCCCTTGACATCATCGGAAGCATTCCAAGCGACTACTACGCCAAGTACTGGCAAATTCGACAACAACATGATCCTACATGATGATGTTGACAAGCTCTTCTATCATATCGACAAAATTTACAAAGGCAATGCGATATGGTTCATCAACTGGTATCTAGAATGCAGGGCCATCCACGACGTTGCGCCGACTGCGACTGTTCAAGGTCGCAGGGGTGCATTGATCTACCTTCAAGCATATGCGGTGAACCTTCCTGGAACGATCAGTAGCATAACAAGGGAGTTCATGGTGGCTTTAACGAAGCTGACACAGGTGCGCTGCCGGATCATGCCGAAGGTGCATATGCTGCACTTGTCAATCCAGCGCTAGGGCAGAGCGCTGACAGCCTTTATTGGGATGGCAATATGGAAAGACTGCGGAATGACAAGGCACAGCTTGATCCGGATGATGTATTCCACAACCCGGAGAGCGTAAGACCGGCGAAAGGTTCTTCAAAGGTGGAATCGAGATTGTAAATAAAGTGCTTGACCGCTTTGACCAATCAACAGCAGTGGTGCGCACAACAAATGAAAGCAGCAAGCATCTTGTCTTTCTTGTTTTATTTTCTCGAAGTGTTCAGCGACTGGCCTAGATCGGCAGCCCTCTTGCAAACACACATACCCTCTGTCGGCTACATGAGTTCCCTCATCTTGAAGATCACTTCATGTTGCTTTCAGCTCGAGAGAGTGCTGACTTAGAGTACAGGAGGCTGACATGTAAGCCGACTTCGTCACCGGTCCAGAGCACACGTAAGGCAAACCTCAGGGATTGGCTATGGTTGCAACGACGAACACAATGTCGCACACAACTTTCATGTCTTTCTTGCTCGTCTCAGGGTGTCAAAGACTTGAGTTCATGCATCCAAGGAAATGTCTACATTAATTGCTGACCAGAGTCCTCGGAAATTGCTGAAGTCGGTGTCCTCTGCAAATTGTACAGTCGGGTGATAGGCCCCAAGTCTGACCCGGTCATTTAGCTACTACACTGTACGACACTCCTTCCTCCAAGCGGACTCTTCGATTCATGCTCTGTTTGAAAGGGCCTGCGAAACTCTCTTTCTGGAGAATGCTATCTGTGAGCGATTGTCTGCTGAGTAGGAACATCTCAAGCATATAAAACTGTGCTCTTTCTTCCATAACCGCACTGCAATCAGCGAACAATCCCCAACACGACTTTTCTTCCTTTCACTCGAGAACAGCACTCGAATCAGTTTATCCAGAATGAAGTTCTCTATCACCCCCTCTCTTGCAGCCTTGGCCGCTCTCAGCGCCAGCAGCTCTGCCTTCGTCATCGACACCTACGGCACTACTGACTGCCAGTCGAGCGTTGAGACTGGAGTCAACACTTGGGACAATAGCTGCGCAACGTGGCCTAAAGGCTTCAAGTCCTTCAAGATCACGACCTGGGGAGGCCCACACCAGATGGCATACTTCTTCTCGCCGGGCGGTTGTGGCAGCCTACCTGATGCCATCAAGAAAGGTTACGTGGATTCGACAACCTATGACTTCAAGCTGAACACCTGCTACTCTTTCAACGGTGCGAGTTGGTTGGTTGGTATTCATTTTACGTCTGGTTGATGGGGATGAAGTCCACCATCTCGCCTCCCGAAGGGCATATACGACGTGCTAAGCTATGGAATTACAGTGCTGCCACTACCTTAGAAAGCATTTCTTGCGTACGCGGGTATTGCTACCATGTCAGAACTACAGCTCCCCGTCCAGTTGGGAAGACTGAGCAATGTTTGTACATTAGGGTGAGGCCCTTGTGTGTGTTCAGAGGCAGTTAAGTGCCGTAAGAGAGAAGGAAAGAGTAGGTGGGTGTAGAGAGCCGGTGCTCTGTCGATTCGAGGCCGTAGCTCCGCGCGAGGAGAGCCTTTGTACTAGGCTTGGCCATGCCTGTGTCGAAGGAGATAGGTGTAGCAGGAAGGCAGAGCCAGGCCTGTCCTTCTTCTTTATCCCCGAGAGTCGTGAATCGTAAGGCCGTGCTGGCTGCCTTGTTTGCATGTTGAGAGCCGCTGCTCTGTCGAATCGTGCCGTGGCTCTTCGCGTGGAGAGCCTTTGTGTTTAGGCCTGGCAGATGCCCATATCTTGCTAGAGCAAGGAGTGGCAAGATTGTCTCCTTGTCTTAGCGGTGGTTGAGGCCTTCGACCGAACGTGTAAATCTGAGTAGCGCACGGGCCATTTTGAAGAGATTTCAGCTCAGCGAAGAGCTGAAAGACAAAACAGGGCAGCGCGCCGGCCACAACGCCTGCAGCGGAGAGAGGACGATGGGAAACAGATTTACGAAGGCATTTGAGTCGTGTTTGAACAAAAAATCGATGGAAATCGACCTTTCGCTGACCTGGAAAAGTTGATGTTCGGGTGTCAACGGTGCGAGTGCCAACGCCATTGCCTCTTACCGTGGTTGATTAGGCCATGTCTGTCGTAAGGTCGCTTTGACATCAGTTTCAATTTCGGCGCTGACGCTTTGCTAGACAGGTGCCCAATACTTCCTGTTAAGCTCGTAATGACTAAATTGTCGCCTAAAGGAAGGCCTCAGCTGCTCTTTTGTGTGAGGAATTCGAGACGCAGAGATTCATTTGGTTGTCCTTGGATACTGCCACATAGAGGTAGCTTTCAATCTCAACATGCGATGTTGCCTAGCCTTAATCGCAGTCTGATTCCATCTTCTTGGGTCATGCACCAGTGCATCCTGCGTAGCCTCACGTGACAGATGGCCTGAAAAAGCGCTGTGGCAAACTTTCCGAAAACAACTTTTTTCTCTCTTAGAGCGGCTCGTATCTAGTCAGGAAGCCTGACCCTTGCAGGAAATTGCCATCCACCTCCAGGTTGCATTGATCGGAACTCGGGTATGGGAAGGAACATATTGCTTACGGACGAGAAGAATGCGCATGGCGGCGGGCGGGTGTCATCGAGGGCACCTGACCGACTGCTGTTGCTTTGTGCGCGATGTGCATTTGCTTACTGCTCTTTCCGACAATGTACAGAACCAAAAGGGACCAATTCGAGACTGGGGGCAACCAAAGCTGAATCGTAGACTCGAGGCATCAGTACTAATTGAAAAACTGAAGATTATAGGCGAAGACTTTCAAATTATCCTCACAGTCGCGGTAATTTTACCGAATGAGCACTCTTATAGCTTGGCCATCTGAAAAGTACCACTGTCAACATCATAACCTTGAGAGGCACACTAAAATCTGCTGAACAACGATGACCAGCCATCCAAACCACCGGCTCAAGAAGTTCCATCGGAGCGCAAGGGCATAGAGTCCCTTAGATCCGGCAGCTCAGCATTCGTTGGACTTCTCACGTCTGACAGCTCGGCGCTAGCTGGACTCCTGACATCTGGCAACTCGGATCTCATTTCGTGAAGACTAAGCAGCTTTGCCGGCTGTGAAGACTCAGGTGGTGTTGGATAGTAATGTTGCGGGTATGCGCCGCCGCTCTGCAGCGTCCATTGCCCATTCTGTGGGGGAGGAGAACCTTGATGCCAGGATGCTAGCAACGGTGGCGGTGAATCTTGGGCCGAATATGCGGGAATGGGAGCAATGGAAGAAGGCATAGTGGCTCCTTCAGAGACATTGTAGTTGACAGAGGGTTTCTTAATGATGGCTGGACCGAGTTCTGGCGTCTGCGTGTTGTCCAGCTCAGGACGATTATGTGCAACCCGCTGGCGATGTTTGGAACGGAGACAAAAGGATACGAGGACCAGGGTAACACCAAGCACAACGATTCCGCCGATGGTGCCGCCTGCGATGGCGCCAATATTTGGCCTACCTGGTGCAGACGTACCTGTTGCTGCACTTTCTGTCGAGGTTGCGGGGATCGGTCTCGTTGCCGTTCGGGTTTGGGCATAATTCAGCCCTTGGAAATATATGGATAGTGTCGGAGTCGTCCAGCCCTGCACTGGTGTTGTTCTCGTAGCCATCCCGTCAGTGCTATAGCTTCGTCAGCTTAGGGCAGCCTACAAACGCGTTGCCACGTACCTGCCGCCAATCAGCGAGACGATTGTGTCCGGCACGCGGTAGCCATTGAACTGAGGCATGAGCTGCCACCACCATTGATTCTCTACACTTTCTTGTCCAAGAAGGACGCCGTTCTGTGCACCTATATTTGGGTTGTCGCACGACGGTTCGGAGGTGTTGGTGAATTGGCCACCCATGATGATCATCTGGGATTCTCGCACGACATTGCAGGATGACCATCCTCTACCAAGAAAATGGTGTGGAATCATATGCGTTGAATTGGGGAAGATCTTGAAATATTATTAGCGTTCCGTTCGTGCAGTCAGGACATGAGACAATACGTACCAGTTTCCACTGAAACGAAGGGAGAGTCAAGATGTATATCTCGGCGACTGCCTGTCCGTCCGTACCGATGCCACCCCAAAGATAGCTGAAGTATGTCAGTTTCCATTTCCCATCTCCTTGGGTGCGCGTCTAACAAATTGAAAGAAGATCGGTCCTTAGGCCAGATCACACCTGCACATGCGCCGCGTCTGGGCTGAGGGATGTCGCCACTAGCTTTCTGCAAGTACCACCTATTATCATTGATATCGAATAGATGGATATCCTTGGTTATCAGTAGGATCAAAATCGACATCTGCCCGCAGACTCACACTCATGTTCAACTTTGTAGTCTTAGTACGATGTCAGCTTCAAGTCAAGTCAAACTCACAAAACTCACTCCTCCACCTGTATCTGTTTGGAGGCCTCCAAAGTATACCAGAGTACCCGATCTCGAAACTGGCAGATATTGTAGTATCCCTTCTGCTCGAGGCGTTTGGTCTTTTGTGCGATTGGACCATGTTTGATCATTCATGTCGTACGCTACAAGTGAGTTCAGCATCAACGGCTTGGTGCTGCCCCAGTTGGCCACGGTCTTATTGCTCAGGTAGCCCCCATAGTAGTATGCAGTTCCCTCTTCTGTCACTGTCCCTGATCCAAAGGACGGCCACGAGATGCTCGCCTGAGATTTGGAGGGCAGCGTTTTGTTCCAGGTGTTGTAGATGACATCGAAGAACCACAGGGTAGGCAATGTTGGCACTATGGTGATGTCGTTGAACTCGCCGCCGTATAGGTAGAACAACTTGTTGGTCGTGTCCGGCCAGAGTACACCACCTGATACAGATGGGACTTCAGGGTCCTGAGGATAGTTAACAATCAATGCGAGGCTAATCAGATGTCGAGAGTCCAACTTGCCTTTGTAAGATTTTTGTATTGCTTTGGGAAGGCAATCTCTTTGCCATCGGTGGATAAGACGTCTTCCCACAGCAGCCGGGTATCTATTGGTCAGCCACGGCCGAAATGCAGGAACGAACAACTCACTCTGTTGGGCAATGCTTCCGTTCTCCACTAGACCTCCATAATATACCTTCCCACCGTCGATGTAAAGCTTGTTGTCAATCACACATGTCTGGTGCTGATGGCGTCGGCAGAAGTCCTCTATGGGATCTAACTGAGCAACCACGATGGATATAGCTACGATGAGGGCGGAAAGCAGCATGGTCACGTACATGAGAGAAGCAGAGAGTATCTAGCAACACCGTGAGAGGTGTGGGGCTCCTGCTTTTGTCTCATCTGGCCTTGCGGCTCTTACCCAGAGTCCAATGGTCTGAATGGCGTCTAGATGGGAGGAATGTAGGAAAGAGGGGTGTGCCGTCTGACACAATACGCATATGGCTCAGCATGCCAAGAGCGCAGAACTAGGTCGACTTACAAGTAGGTGCAAACATGTATCGGTATGATTTGTCGGCTGTGAGGATGTACGGCATTGCGTGTGGTGCCCTGCATGGACGAGGCCGGGGGCAAGCAGGCTGAGAACCCGTTTCTGGCGACGAATGTTCAGCCTTCTTTTGCTGAAAACTTCCTGCGTTTGGGCAAAAGGATTGTTTCCCTAGAGTCGTAGTCTACAGAGTCACGTAGATGCTGCTCGAGTAATCGACTAATCAGCTGTTTTGTCCTTGACAAGTCCGTTGGTACCCTACAGTAGGACTACAGATGAATCAGTTGGGACTTGACGACTGCAGCGATTGTATCTTACTAAAGCAGCGGTGATGCTGCGTACTACGATGACCCAGAGTATGGGGAATATGTAGTACAGCGCGTGCTACACATCTGCGAGCTCGCGTGGATCCTGCCCAGAGAGAAGTGATATGTAGCAGATGAGTCACAAGTCATAAAGACTGCTGCAAAACAGGTTTCCCTACGACGCGATGTTGTATGACAGAATTTGGGTGTTCGCAAGAGATCTTGTTGAGCACAAGGCTGACTGTGCATGCCTCTTACCAGCCATATTCCGATTCACATGTCGCGCCGGATACGCACACCGCATTGTCCTCCAGAGAACCGTCGCCCACATACCAAATATGCATATCGTGTCCGGAAGTCACACAAGGTTGCGCTTTTTTGGAGGTCAACCAGTGGCTCGCAGCCTTGTGACGAGAAGGACATCGTTCGCGGGGCGAGATCAGTAATGAGTGTACGCTGCTGTGAAGCTTCAGGCAGAGCATCTACTGGCGATATTTTTTCAATAATCCATGCGAGGCAAAGCGGCGTAATGATGGCAATGATTGCAAGCAGGCTGAATGGGTTCCGATTGCGTGATAAGCGAGCATGTGACGTCGCACCATTCGGGTCTTCGAAGCACTCTCGGCTCGAACATCTACCCAAATTATGCGCCTTCGAATCGAAACTACAGCTTAGACTTCGGCTTCGTCATCATGCCATTAAGCTCCTCCACGAAGCGCTCACTCAGGACGCTCCTCTCAATTCCCTTCTTGCTTCCCCATTCTTCCTGCGTCTTCTTCTGCCAGTCCCAGAACCTGGTCATTTCCTTGCCGACCCATTGTCCAATATGATCTGCGCTCTCCTCGACTTTCTCCATAGGAATCAAGTGCCCCGCGTCTTGCACCATAACACTGCTCACTCTGCCTTCTGCCCTGCCACCACTTCCACCGACACCTGATCCAGTCTTCGCGAGCTTCTCCTCAATTATAGCATCATCTGTCAGGAACGACAAGCTTCCGAAAATGTAGAACACAGACGGTTTCAGAGCAGGCAGTTGGTTGAACACAATCGTGCTCTCCCCCCTGTAGAACGGCTCCTGCGGCTGCTCATACGGTGTCAGATCTGCATGCGTTCTTCGATTCAGCTTGGGATTGCTAAGCGTAAAGTCGGCAGAGTCTGGTTCCGTCTCGCCACCACGGTTTCTAAAGTTGGGCCGCAAGAACGTCATGACTTCTTGGTGCTTGGTCGTTGTGAGCGTCACCTCGCCCTGCTTTGCATTGGGGTACAGCTTGGTAGGAACATCGCGGAGGCCGTGTTCGATCCATCGCTCCAGCACTCGCGGGTCCCAGGTCTGGTAGAACTTGCTCTTCTTGAACCCCTTCGCTGCTTCGGCGCGCGAAGGCCAGATGTCCCGTCGTTTCGCCGATGCAAATGCAGGAGAGACATTGCCGATCACAGAGACTTTGCCTTGGATAACGGGATCAATGAGGATTAAAGACTCAAATAGACGTGGGTGAAGCAAAGCAAGGTTTGCGAGTTGCGCACCGCCCATAGAGTGGCCGACACCGATTATGGGTCGTGGCATCTGGCGCGAAAAAGTATTGACCATATGCAGGAGGTCGCGACTGTGGTCGAGCCATGATGGATCGTTGCCAAGCTTATCTTCGTTGAGAACGCTGCTGTGACCTTGATGGACTACATCAGCAATCCAAATACTGCGAATGTTGAAACCAAAGCCCTGGCTTCTCTGGAGAAGTTCGTCCCATAGCGGTTCGTAAAGTTCCTGTATCAGTCAGAACAGCCATCGAAGCAACGCAATTGGATGCGGTTTGGCATCCTCAAGCATGACAGGAGTACGGCACGCTGCAATGTCCCGTCTTGTACAATATTGGAGTGGCTCACTTTTGGAAACGCATTGGCATGAGCTGCAATGATCGTGATATCTCCTTCTTGTGGATTCGGATTGTTGAGTGGCGTATACTGCTTGATGGCTAAATGAAGCACGTCGTTCTCGTGTGTAGCAAGTGCTCGCGGAAAGCTGCGGATATGCGACGCTTCGATCTTGTGCTCATCTATCCGGAAGTGCTGCGAAGACATTGTGGTACTGGCGCCAACTCTCGAATCTCAGCGTGGCCTTGTCAATTGAAGGGTACTGCGGTCCCGCAGCAGGAATCGGAAAGGCGAAAAGGGGTACGAATTCAGCGTGAGTGCAGTCTCGTGAGGAAGCCAGAGATGTCGTTAGTTGTTGATACCGATAACATCAGTCGTTGTAGCTGAGGTGTCGTGACGAATTGCCGCGAATCTGGGGTAGAGCGAATGCCGAGGTCCACGCCAGAACGGCACTACCGGTACCTAGGCATGGTAGCAAGCGAGTGCAAGGCTGCAGGAGCCACCCCCCGGCCTTTGAAGTGTCATTACCCTCCTCGCGCATACTCAACAGTCCGTATCAAAAGCTATGAGAATCATCGGAAAAGTTGGCCAGCTGACTATATATTGAAAGACATGTACAGGCAAGATGAGTGTCACGCGACCGGTGAAATATATACTGGGAAATGGACAACGTGAGATTTTAGACATCAGCTTGGGTAGTAGCGCCAATCGCTGCGCCAGAAGTGGGAATCAAGAAGTCGCTCGCAGGGACGCGGCCGTCAGACCCACGCGGCTTCTTCAGGGTGGAGGGATCCACACTCTTGAAGGTTCTGTTAGACCATGTGCCTGACTGCCATGAGTTGCCTGAGACCTTGACTGACGACACTAAGGTTACCTGAGCAGAACCCTTATTGACTGCGGCGATGTTGTTCTTGAGAGTTGAGGAAGAGCTTCGGAAGTTGAAGCCGACATCGCCGTTGTTCCACGCTGTGTTGCGCTCCATATTCAGGGCACCCGGGTTGCCGTTGTCGATGAAACCCTTCTTCGCGTTTGAGAAAGCCATCGAGTTGCGCACAATGTGGTTTGCAGGTGGGTTATCGGTGATACCGAGCTTGAAGCCGTTGCCATCGCCGTTGAATTCAGAGAAACCCCATCGGTCGAAGCCGTTACCCCAAGCGTATACTTCCTCCACGGTCACCGGAGATCCAAACATGAACAGGTCGAGGCCGTCATCGACATTGTCCCATAGCCTCGCGTTGCGTAAAACATTGCCTTCACCCTCCCCAGACTTGCAGGCAAAGCCATCTGCACTCTCGCCGTTCTTGCGAGGATCGCGATTGCGGTACGAGTCGAGGTAGATCACTGTGTTGTTAGAGGATGCACCTTCGAGCTGGAAGCCTGTCTCGTAGTTGTCGTGGGTGACGATAAGCTCATAGTGGTTGTGCGAGGCGTTACGAGCGTAGATGCCGTATGGGCCGTTGATTAGCTCGAGGTTGTAGAACTTCCAGAAATTGCCCTTCTCGATGTGCAGGATGCCGCGCTCCTTGTTGGGTAATGACTCGCCGAGTCCATATGGAGTGCCTGGTAGACCTTCACCATCAAGGATGACCCGCTCCTTCTCATAGGAGCGGAGGATGATCGGCGCAGTCCTTGACCCACTTTTGGTGATTTGTATATTTGTTGTGGGCTTCTTTCGTCAGTCGGTGATGTTTAAGAGCAGGTGAGCTACGAAACATGCCTTGTAGGTGCCAGCGCGCAACAGTATACTGTCTCCAGCAACAGCAGCATTCACAGCCGACTGAATAGAACCATACGGATCTGTAGCAGTCCCAGTCCCAGTCCCAGTCCTAGTCCCAGTCCCAGTAGTAGAGACATAGATATTTTTGGCCAATGAAGAACCAGTTAACGCCGCAAGAGCCACAAGGAACGTCTTGGACATACTACCGAATGGAAACTGAAGTTAGAAGTAGAAGATCCTGTGATTGAATAGAAAGAAGTGGTAAGAAACAGCATGGTCTTATTCGAATTGACGTACAGTTGTGTCATGTTCCCTGACTTGCACATCCCTGTTGGGTGTATTAAACACTATAGGCGCAATAATGCCGAGGCGGCGGATGCGCTCTCGCTCCATCAATGGAAGCTTGTCTAGAGAAATCTCCGAACTCTTCGCATCGATTTAGCACTGGACATCATTGAAAAGCACTTTACGGAGGCTTGTCGTCTTGCAAAAGGTCCTCGAATGACGGAAGCCTTTTCTTTCCGCGGAGGCGTACACGAGGCTTCGCTATAAGCGACCTGGTCAGCTCGTGTGCATCGATAGCGAGGGAGTCAACGTCGGAGGAATGCCACCGAACGACAGTGCCTATCGAGCAGCAGACGAAGTCGGCCACAACTGCAGAACTATTGTAGCTACCAGGGATGTCGTCGGAAAGCAACACTCGCCAGTCGTCAATGACTACTTCTTTCTCCGAGGATTCATAGCTTGCAGCCGGCTCCTTCTGGTGACCGAGCGACAGCAAGCACGCGATGTCAGGTCACAAGAGGGCTGTGCTCGCTGTTGAATTGAGGGTTTTGAGAGAGCATCTGTGATAGTGCGATGACCTCACGACGGTGATGTCTGACGCATTACCATTACCTGTGCGTAGATCAGTCGTGATAGCGAATAAACAAAGTTCTTACGAAGAGAGTGACGATCGCTGGTGGTGAAGACGGTGATGCAAAGTGGGGCATTATCACGGGGAGCGCGGTCGCGTCGCGCTTTCCTCGGACGCGTCGCATGCATTGAATCGCGCATTGACAACATCAACGCGCCTTGCGCCCACTCGACATACGCTCCTCTTCTGCCCGCCATGGAGGACACAACGATGCTGGATGGTTCGAAGGGTCTCTTTGCTGACTCCAGCTTCACCATCATACCCAATGGCTTGTCAGAAGATCGTATACACCAAGTCAGTGCATCGCGTGCTTGCATGAGACGTTATACTGATCGAGCCGTAGTTGCAAAATGACATCGCAGCCGCAGATGGCACCATAATACCGTTCGATGCCTCGAAAGGCCGTATCGATCGATTCGAAGAGATCAACTACATCATATCTGGAACGTCCGATTTCCCTGATTACTACCGCGCGCTTGACTTAATGAAACACGTTGTGAAGCCGGCATGGGTGGAGCAATCTCTAAAAGGAAACAAGACGAAGAATCCTCGCACATACAGTCCCGATCCGGCGCTCTTCATGAGCGATGTGATCATATGCTGCGGGAATCTACCAACTGGAGACAAGGAGGCCATACAAGGCGGAGTTTTGGCAATGGGAGGGCAGTTCACAGAGCAGCTCTCGAAGACAGTCACACACCTGATATCGCTGGGTCTCGACGATCAACGGTGTCAACTGGCCATCAGCAAGCGGCTGAACCTTACGATTGTCCTGCCACACTGGTTCGATGATTGCCTCAAAGTGGGGCGCAGGATCTCAGAACGACCTTATACGCTGCCAGATCCAGAAATTCTGAACGTCGAACTCAACACTGTTCCTGCGGCACGAACGAGTCAGCAAATACGCGATGCGACCACACCAGACCCTCTGAATGAGCCTGTCCCTCAGACACCGCCAGCAAGATCCGAAGCACCTCGAGCGATAAAGGCTTTTTCAGGGAAGAAGGTTAAGCTGGGCGAGGACCTAAACCTCAACAGCAGGCTGAGAGGCGTCATAGCTGGCATGATCAAGAACGGCGGCGGAGAGGTGACCTCTAAGATCAAAGACGCAGATATTTACGTGTGTGCCTATCGGGAAGGGGACGATTATGTCAAAGCATCGCAAGATGGAAGGGATGTGGGCAATCTCAGCTGGCTATACTATCTCATCACTCACGATACCTGGACAAACCCTATGCGGCGGCTCATGCACTATCCAAGACCGCGCAATGGTATCCCCGGATTCGAGGGCTTTAAGATCAGTATATCAAGTTACACTGGGGAAGCTCGTGTCTATCTCGAGAACCTCGTCCGAGCCACCGGTGCCGAGTTCACGAAAACATTCAAGCAGGACAACACACATCTCATTGCGGCGCACAAGAATAGCGAGAAGTGCGATGCTGCGCAGGAGTGGGCGGTGAACATCGTCAACCACCTCTGGCTGGAGGACAGCTACGCAAAGTGCAAGCTGATGCCTATATCAGAGAACCGCTACACCTACTTCCCTTCACGAACAAATCTGGGAGAGATACTGGGCCAAACCGAAATCGACCGCGACGCTACCGAGAAGATATTTTTCTCTGCAGCACATAAGCCCGCGAAGCCAGTCAAGGCGCCGGCAGCGCCAGCGGCCGACTCGGTAGCCCAAAGTCTGCCATTGAGCAGAACAGCTAGTGACTCTGTCGCCCGCAGCTCTCCAGCAATGGATAAGGTCAAGAGAACAAAGACAACAGACGCCACTCAGACGCCAGCACGGAATCAAGATGGAAAAGAAAATCTGACACCTGGGAGTCGAGGCGCCAAGGACCGAGCATTGTCAAAACTGCACAATGCTGCCAATGACATAGCAGCGTTTGAAAAGGAGATGAAGCGAAAGGGTGGTGTCATACATGGCGGCAAACGCAGAGCAGAGGACGAGGCGGAAGATCGGACGAAGAAAGCGAAAGGAGGGCGACACTCCGTATCCAGCAAGCGTTCAGCAGACGAGCTTGAGGAGGATGTCGAGACCGAAGATGATACGACGGGAGCATCTGCGAGGAACAAGAAAGCCAAGAAGGACAAACTTGAACCCATCAAATTCCGTATGCTAGTATCGAAAGACGAGCGATGGGCGGGCAATATGGACAAGGAGTCAAAGGACAAAGCGCGATTACGCGAGCTTGGTCTGTTCATCACCGAAGATTTCAAGAAGGTCGATATCCTCTGCGCTCCGCACGTCGTACGAACGAAGAAATTCGTCGCTGCAATGGCGTGCGGACCAGCCTTGGTCGGATCTTCATATCTGGACTTTGCTTTGAAGAATAACAAGCTCCCACCACCAGAAAAGCACCCAATGGACGGCCGCAAGTTTGAGAAGGAGCACGGCTTCAAGATGGCCGACGCTATCGAGCGCGCGTCACAGAACAAGCATCACCTCTTCCGTGATTGGACAATCTTCTGCTCTGAAAAGGTGCCGGGCGGCTTCGAAACTTACAAAGACATCATCGAAGCCAATGGTGGCAAGTGCTCGCTCTGGAAGGGTCGCACCACGAACATATCAGCGACGAAGCGGCTTGTCAACGCCGGCGCCGGCGAGGAGAGTCAAAATCAGAAGGAAGACGAGGGCGATGTCTTGTACCTCATCTCTGAGGCTGATAGCAAGGAGTTTACAAATTGGGCCAAGTTCCGTGACCTGGCGAAGAAGCATGACATGGTTCCCAGGATCGTTAAGACTGAGTGGTTGCTCATCAATGCGATGGCGCAGTACGTGCATTGGAAGCCGGAGTGGGAGCTCACAGAGGAGGTAGTCAAGGCAGCAAAGTCATGAAAGCATCTTTGAGCCTTTGCTAATGGCGGACAGAGCGATAGGCGTTCAGGATTGGGCATTGGGCATTAGGTTCAGCATCAGCACAGCATCCAAGCGATTTTTTGGGCCAAAGCACAGCCCCCGATGTTTGAGGATTTTGCAAGGCGGACACTGATATGTCGTGTTGATAGCTGTACGACGTTGGCAAAGGTCTCGCGACGCAGATGCAAATGCAGAATATCGCCGTTTCCCGGGTATTCCCAACCATAACGCCATGCTCCAGCAAATGTGTGACCTCCCTCAATACCAGCAAGAACCCAAAGCATTCGCCTAGAAGAACTTCACGCCCTCACCCTCCCCTCCACTGCTGAAAATCTGCGCCTTCCCCCTCTTGACACAAACCCCCAAACTCATCCGTAGCAACTCCATATCCATCCCCGCAAACTCCTCGCGCGCGCTCGCCTCGCCCTCCACAATTTCATACAGCGTAAGCACCACGCCCTTCTGCCCCGTCCGATCCACCCAGTCCTCCAGCTGCTGCGCCCACTCCTCAGGTCTGCGCCAATAAATCCACACCCTCCCGCCTTCGCTCTCGTCAGCCTTCTTCTTGCTCCCCGAGCTTATGAACTCGGCGCGGTGCCCGCCCTCTGGCGACGCCATCCACGTCAAGATGGCTTTTGCGTCGCGCAGGGCGAGCTGGCGCGAGAGCGTTGTGTTGTGGAAGAGCGGTGTCGAGAGTGCGTCGATCAGCGAGAGCGAGAAGATGCGGTGGTGGCGGCAGTAGGATTGGATGAATGTTGACCAGGATTGCAGTTGTGAGGAGCGCGTTGTTGCGACGGGCTGCAAGGTGAAGAAGGGCGGGAAGGAGTAGTGCGGTGGGTACTGGAAGGCTGTTGTGGTTTCTGCCGAGGTCGCCATGGCGGCTGTGGTTATGGGAATGGGAGTTTGTTTGGAGGCTGCAATAGAGATGCGGGATGGTGGGGTGGAGTGCGGAACTTGGGTGTGGGGCTTGGAGCTTTCAGCCTGGAGGCTATTCAGCGTCCTCCAAGGAAGGAATTGCCCATGGCTGCATCCGCGACTTCATCGCGCTGCTTCTTTGTATGTGCGGCCATGGAGGATGCAGTCGTACCGAAAGCCTCTAGATTACGGCGAAGAGCCAACCACAGGATTACGATGCGGACCTCATCAAGAATCCAGCGTCTTGTGCATCAGCATAGCTTAATTAGGACGCACTCAGCACCTGTAGAGGTCTTCAGGTTACTGACATACATATCTTTGCTAAACTCAAGAACAATAAGTACTTCAGTATCATGCTACTGATCTAAAGCACTCGGCATGGTGCTCAACTTCTCTCAATACGCTCGACTCGTTCAAGGCGAAATCCGCAGGCGAACAGAACGTACCCTATCCGCAACTTCACAATACATCATATGTGCTTCATGGAGAAGAACAGTGAACGAAAGGAAGACTCTATTTTGCTGATGTTATGGTGCCCATCCAATATGCAGAACGTCTATCTCATGCAAATCGTCATCACAGCAATATCTACTGGCCCTGCTCAGCAGCTTGCAACTCAGCCTCAACTTCTGCAATAACAATTTTGCGCACTCCTTGCCAGCCTTCCGACTTCTTCGCGTGGCTGACTCTCCTGGGCTTGTCCTCGAGACCCTTGAACTCAACAGGCAGTACCTTCTCCTGGAAGTACTCCTTCTGCTCTGGCAGCGCTAATTCAACGGCGTTCGCGAACTTGGCAGGGTGTGCTGTCGCCAGCGAGATGTGGTGTGTGGAAGGTGGCTTTGCGACCTCAGCTGAACGAAGCGCAGCGGCAATACCGATGGCGGAGTGTGGGTCAAGAACGTAGCTCTTCGACGGGGCAGCGTTGAAGACATATTTGATGGTCTCGATAGTCTCCTCGTCACTGACACGGTATGAGGCAAAGTCCGACTGAGCCTTTTGGAGGATCTGCGAGTCAACAGCGAAGCCGCCGTTGGACTTGAGGTCGTTCAGCCATTGGCGGACGTGGTCACCGGCCTGGCTGCGGCGCTGCTGGATAGCATCTGAAGATGTGCTGTACACGTCGTAGGCGAGGAACCAGAGAAGACGCTCGAAGTTGGAAGAAACCAGGATGTCCATGGCTGGGCTGAGAGTCTCCTTGACGCCGTCCTCGTGCGCCTTGACGCCGTCCTCGACCAGTCCGCCCTCGGCCTGCTTGCCGTGCACCTTGTGCTTCTCGTACCTTCCAGACTCCCAGAAGCGGTGGAGGATATCATTCTCGTTTGTCGCAATGACAAGCTTCTCGGCAGGCAGACCCATGCGCTTTGCAAAGTATCCGGCGAGAATATCACCGAAGTTGCCCGTGGGCACGACGAAGCGGACAGCCGATGCAGGGAGGAAGGACTCGGACTTGATGAGGTTGAAGTAGGCGTGGAAGTAGTATGTGATCTGAGCCAGGATACGCGCCCAGTTGATAGAGTTGACGGCGGCAAGGCGGTGGGTCTTGTTGATTTCGGGGTCAGCGAACAGAGCCTTGACGAAGTCCTGCGCGAATGTTAGCCGGATCTCTCATGAAGTGGAAATCTGGACGTACCTGGCAGTCGTCGAATGTGCCGTCAACAGCCAGGTTGTGTACATTGGCGTCAAGGACAGTGGTCATCTGCGCTTCCTGGACAGGGCTGACCTTGCCCTCAGGGTGCATGATGAAGACGGAGACATCCTTCTTTCCACGCAGACCGTAGATGGCAGCTGACCCTGTGTCACCACTTGTTGCGCCAACGACTGTCAGGTGTTCCCTGTCACGGCCGGACTTGTTCTGGTTTCTGCGCACGAGGAAGTATTCGAAGAGGTTGCCCAGGAATTGCAGAGCGACATCCTTGAAGGCAAATGTAGGGCCGTGGAACAGCTCGAGTAGGTGGATGTTCTTTTCCTTGTCGAGTGTGACAGTCGGTGTGCGGTCCTCAGCGCGGAATGTGGAGTAACTGCGGCGGATGATGTCTTTCAGGTCGGCGGCGGGAATCTCAGAGGCGGAGATGTAGCGGGAGAAGATCTCGTATGCGAGGTCCTCGAAGGACAGGTTCTGCCACTTGGACGCCCAGTCATCGGGGAGCGTAGGGATTTCCTCGGGGATAAAAAGACCACCGTCGGAGGCAAGACCCTTGAGTACGACTTCTTCGAAGGAGAACTGCAGGTGTCAGTATGAGTCGTCGAGGAAGGCTCAACGCGCTGGCGCGCTCACATCGTAGGACCCTCCGCGGGTACTCAAGTAGCGCTGGGACGCTGTGTGTGTGGACATGCTGCCAATTGGTGTATATAGATATGACGAAAGAGGACAGAAGAAGCTCAGAGATCGGTGACGCTGTCAAAGCGCCAATAGCAGAGTATGTGTAGTGAAATGGTCCCCGTGGGGTTCTCGAAGAAAAGTTGTTGGTGAGCTCCGGAATCGCACTGACTCAAGAACTTGGTCTTGACCTCTGAAAGCGGCAAATAAGAGCACGCAGGCAGGACGAGTTACACACTGGGCTCTGACTGAAGGCCATATCTATTGTTAGAACCATCCCACATGTTGAGTTCTCTCCAAATGCCTCAAGTCACTCATGTAAACTGCCTTCTGTATGAGCACCCCGCGGTCTTGCGCGCAGCCGCTGCAATGACGACTTTGGCGCTAGGCGCAAACTTTGAGAGCTCAGGAGAGCCTCACCCCGTCTGAATTGCGCTCGATTACATTGTTTGTCGAACACGTTATTTAGTATGTAGTAGAGTGTAGTGAAAACCTCCTGGCTCATTTCAGCGACGCAATGCCCCGCAGCTTTGCGCCCCACTCACGGTGATGTTCCTGCAGTTGCGGCTTCGGCCGCTTTGACCACGCGCCGGCTATTCTTCGGCAGGCGAAACTTTTGCTATATAAACCTTCCCATCTCCGTCCCTCTTTCCTCTTCCTTAGTTCGACGATACTTCATAGAATCATTTCTATAGTACACGTCCTCTTCTGAGCTTCCTACAGAAGCCACAGATTCTCCAACCTGGTTGATGACTTTCAGCCTCTTTGTCCCGGAGTGAGGCCTTCTTGCACCTGCTTTGGCGGGTGTGGCGATGATCTTCAGCCAACTAGTTTTGCGTACTTCGGTCGCGCTGGACGGCAGGACGCAGATGGCAATCTGACAGGCCTTCACTTTTTCATTGACGCTTCTGGCTTGCTGGTCGCTCGAGGAAGAAGATCTTGTCCGCACCACAAACAATGCCTCGATGCACACGCAAAATCTCGTTCCCGGACACGCTCGACCTGCCTGCCCAAGTCACCTGAACATGGACACTATGTGAAGGCTGCAATGCTTGGATCCGTCAATTTGTCTGCTTCTGGCGGCGCGTTTCTTGAGCCCTGCATGCGCTCAAATTTATACCTAGCAGTCAGTGTCAAGGCGGCTGATCACACTGCGACGGAAACCCAGCTGTTGCCTGGTTCCTACGCCTAGGAAAGCAAATTTACCGAAGAACAAGGCGAAGTGCACAGAGTCGTTTGCAGAAGAGGTGTAGCGGGCAGGACGGCTGTGGGTCGCACAAGATGGCGCACTTTCAGTCCAGATCCTCGATGATACAGACAAAAGGTACAACTGTGTTGTTCAGCTTTCAGAACACACCGCAGTGAACAAGACCACAACGAAACAGGAGCACACTTTCCTACAGCTCTTCCCCTGATTCTTCAAAAGCCACTTCTGCCAGGCACTATCTTGTAGCACTCTCCCTTCTTGCCGAACATGTCTTGCAGATCTCTAACAATGGCATCCGGCCTCTCCCAAGCAGCGAAGTGACCGCCCTTGTCGTTGGTACTTTCCAGCACAATAGGTCCTAATACCGATTAGCAACAGATCATACGCTCAACGTTGTGACCCAGAGGTATTTACCAAGGGTTCTGCACCATATCTTCGGTACAACAGTTAGTTCCCGGGGGAAGTGCGCCAGACCCAGCTTCACCCTATCGACCCATTGGCTTGCGCGATCCCTGTTCGGCACCTTCTCCGTCGGATTATGCTGCGCTTCGTAGTAAATCCTGACATGTGCGTTGGGCCCACTCGTACTGAACCAGTAGAT
This sequence comes from Phoma herbarum, assembly GCA_001599375.1. Taxonomy (NCBI): domain Eukaryota; kingdom Fungi; phylum Ascomycota; class Dothideomycetes; order Pleosporales; family Didymellaceae; genus Phoma; species Phoma herbarum. The sequence continues at coordinate 696,568 of BCGR01000008.1, read as the reverse complement.
GCTGACCCACGTCAAGATCTCATCGTCGGTCCATGGATAGTCGTCAGTCCAGTCGACGAGCTTCTCGTAGATCCAAGCCAGCAGTGCAACCGGGCTATCGGCAAAAGCATAGGAAAGCGTCTGCGGTTTTGTCGCCTGCAGAATCCGATACGCCTGGCCCTGGTCGATGAACCAGTCTGAGCGCTCGATGCCCTTCTGCTCCGCCTCGGTGTATGGCGTCAAAGCATGCTGCAGCGCCAGAGCTGGTTGAGATGCGAAACTCGGCGGTTGGGCTCTGATCATGTTGATATGGCTCGCCAGGACGTGGTCAGGGAACAGCACTCCCATGATGCGTGTGATGTAGAAGCCCCAATCACCGCCTTGAGTGACGTACTTCTCGTAACCCAGATGTTGCATAAGGCGGTGACATGTCTCTGCGTACTGCGATAGTGCGAAACCAGGTTTCGTGACACGGGTGCTGAAGCCGAAGTTTGGGAGTGAAGGCGCGACAACGTGGAAAGCTGGCCTATCGTCCTTCTCGCCCTTTTCGAGGAGTGGAAGCAGTCTAGTAACTTCCACAAAGGACCCAGGCCAGCCGTGGACAAACAATAACGGGATAGCATTTGGATTTGGGCTCTTCTTCCAGAGGAAATGTACATCGATGGGATCAAAGTTATCGACTTTGATGCCTTGGCAATAGTTGGGTAATTCATTCAGCCTAGATTCAATATCGCGCCATGAAAACTTTGTCTCCCAATGTTTGGCGAGGCGTTTAACATCTGCCAGAGGAGTACCGTAGGGCCATTGTGTCGGTGCATCGAGCTCGTCAGGAAAGTCTGCATCTGCAAGCTTTCTCTGAAGCTTCTCGATTGCAGCATCTGGGACGGAAATGGTGTAAGGTTGCGGCGACGCCATGGTAGAGCAACTGCTGCTGGCTTTGATGGCTAGGGTCGAGGGTAGGCGTTCATGGTGTTCCAAATGGATTTGAAAGTAGTCGCGTCCTGTAATTATTAGGAAAGTTTATGTAGCCAGTCGTTGCTTCCCGGAGGGTGATCCTCCCCCGCATTCACGGATTGACATCATCAGGAACAACCCTCTTCTAATTTAAAAACCAAACAAACCCGCTTCTATCACGTAGCCTGGGAGTAGTCAAGGTGTTGGCATGACTGACAAGGACAGTTATTTCATCTCTTTCAGTGTAGTAATACATGGGCCAAGAAGTAAAGGCGCAGCTCTCTGCATCGCAAAAGAGCAACCAACCGCTCGTTCAGACGATCTAAACTACCGTACATGCGAGACCTGAAATTGTTTTCCGCCGCCATCCAGTGAGCAGTAACGCCGCATTGCGCTTGCGATCAGTAATCCAGACTGCGCAGAACAAGATTCAAAATCAAAACAGGTGAAGAACAAAAAATCATCAGTGTCGACTCACTCATTTGGTAGGATGAGGCGATCCATTTTCAAAGCCATTCTCGCCAACTGGCGCCAATCGATGTCTGTCAGGCGACGGACTGCTCTTCTTGACTGGTGGACTCAAGATTTGCGGACTTGCGTCGGGGTTCAGATTCTTTATCGGTGGGAAGATTGGTGTTTCGCTCATTTCGTGGCTGCTCATAGGTCGTGCCCCGTCATGCTTCAAGGGCGCAGGAATAGCGTCGGGCAATATCTGCGCTGGCATCTGCGAAGGCGAAGGTGCAATACGAACTGGCGCAGGCGCAGGTGAGGACATGTGCGGCATGGGCGCTGGCGAGCTGTGCTTGACAGGCGAGAAAGAAGGGCGTTGCGCAGAGCTGGGCGGGAAGGAAGAATGGGGGCTGTTGAAGTTGTAGACTGTTGGAAGACCGTTCGCAGGTCGCGGGGAGTTAGCAGGCGAATGCTTGACGGGCGATCCAGCAGGGCCAGCAGCTGTGCCTGGACGGCTGAAGCTTTGATTGAAGCTCTGATTGAAAGTCTGGGCAACAGGCGTATGCTGCGATGGTCCAAACGGATTCGACATGCCGAAGGAATTACCGTTGTGCTGAGGGAGGGGCATCCGTATGCTCTTGAACGGACTAGTGGGTGCAGGTGGGAGGTTGAAAGGTGGAGGTGAAGAGCCCAAGCCATTCGACCTGAAAGAGCTTTCGGCTGGGCGTGATGAGGACGCTGGCCGTTGTCGTGTGGGTGAAGAGTTGGGATCTGGTAGGCGCGATGGCGATCCGTAGGCAGCCTCTGAATTCTGTATGCCGGGAGGACCGAGAGCCTGACCACGAGGTGAGAGGCTAGGCCCATCTACCCAAGGTTGCGCATGTTGGAAGTGAGGCTGCTGAGGTTGTGACGAGCCATCCCGAGGGGGAGGTATCGAGACAGACTCCAGACGGCGGGTCAGGCCCAAAGACCCTTCTCCATTGGCTTGCGACGCTGGCGAGGCTGAGGTCAGCCGCAACTTAAGCGGCGGCAACTTGTACTGGTCGGTTTCTTCTTTACGCTTGCAAGATGTGCAGACGAACTCGAACTTGGGATCTTCGACCTCCTCTTCCGAGATGCCGTGGCACTTCACATGCTGCCACACATTACACTTCTCGCACGACACTTGAGGCGAATTGTCGTTAAGATTCGACCCGTAGACACCGCATTTCTCACAATCGAAGAACCAGTCCTCCTCTTCATTGAGTCTCTTGAGATCAGCTTCATGCTGTTTCATCATGGCCTTTAGATGTCTCTCAGATAGGCGAGCATTGTTGGACGCTAGCTTTTGTTCGTTTTCTTGTAGCTTGCGAAGTTCCTCTTCCTTGAGAATCTTCGCGGTCTCGCGTTCGCGTAATCGTTGCTCTCGTGTCATGCGGCGGGAATCATGCGCCTGCGTCATGTTAGCTCCATCCCATCAGTGCGATCGAGTTGACCTACCTCTTCGAGCTTCTTCTGCTTCGCTTGCTCGGCCTGAGCCTTAGCAAGCTCTTCTTGTCGTCTGCGTTCCGCAACTTCGATCTCTTCCGCCTCCTTCTGTTTCTCAACCCTGGCTGAGATACGAGACGATCGCTTCGCCGTGGCGAGCTTCTGGAGATTTTCGAGCTCCTTGGCTTTGCGAGCCTGTTTCCGTGCCTGCTCTTCAGCCAGTCCTTCCATGATCGGTATTACATCCTCCTCAATGCGCTTATATAGTGTCTTCTCGTTGGGATCACGGCTTTTGCGTATGCTGCTGAGGTAGTCGCGGTAGTCCTCCAGTGTGATGCAGAGGCATTCCCACTTCATGCCACCGAAGCCATCATCTTCAACGACTTCGGGCTCCTGCACAGCCGCAGCTTCCTCGTCCTCAGCGTCCTCTTCAGGCTCTGGGGATGATTGCTTCTGCCGCTTGCTGGCGCGAGTCCCCCTTGACTTCGCTTTTGGCTTGGACTTGGCTTTGGCCTTTGCTTTTTGCGGAGGCGCGGGCGGGGCGGGCTCGGTTCGGCGATACATGCGGTTGTCATCCAGGACGAAGAGTGCTCTCTCTTCCTTGTCCCAACCAGTCGGCTCCATGCGCTACATTGCTTGATCAGCCATTGCCCATTGTACTTGGTCAGCCAAGCTTACCCATAGTGCCTGCTCGCTATCTGTGGCTGGTAGCCTTTCCCGTATCGAGTTGGGGTTGTTCAATGTCCATGTTGAGAGTTGTTGCAGCACGCGGATCTTGGTGAAGACGTCAAAGTCATCAAACTTATTGGGTTCTTCCTCTTCACCAAAGGGATTGCGCTGGGGCGCTTTGGCGACAAACTGGCGGCGTGTGTATTCGTCGAAGATGGCTGGCCTAGGCTGGGTCAGACATGAAGATGTGGAGGTGTATGGGCACGTACGTGAGGCCCTTGTGTGACGAGACATGCTTCAACAGCGCCAGCCCGATCGCCGCAAGCTTTTCTGAAGGGCCGGGCTTTAGGCATTCAGACTCCAGCTCCTGCATCTCAATCAGTCCTCATTCCATCGAAACTGCGTTCGGCGCATCCACAGAAGCGTTTGGCGCATAGCAGGCATACCTCGATGTCGAAGTCCTTGTCGATCTTTACTGCATCGCCAAATAGAGATATGTACTGTGCGAGATTTGCGAACTGCCACATGTTACGCAGCTTTTGTAACGTGCTCGGTGTCTCGACGTGCTCCTCCGCCTCCATCTCGCTCGCGGCGCGCTTGCGTGCAGGCATCGTGACGAAGCGTGCCTTGGGCGACGCGTGTGAAGGGCGTGTGTCAGGCGCAGACGGTGGTAATGGCCGCAGCCGGGGTGTCGCAATGGGTGTTGGAGATAGGCTGACCCGAAAAATGGCACGTGGACGGGGTGCGTAGCGACGTCGTAGGCATGAAAGGCGTGAAGTGGTGGAGCGAGGCGCGTCGTGGAATCTGCGGAGCCTGAACTCGGGTATAGCCTGAAACGGTAAGCGTCGACTCTCCCTTAACGTCACAGTGGGCGGCAGATCTCCATCACCAATCTTATTTCTTGCACAGACTGGTCCATTCCTGACGTGTCGTTGTGGCTGTTCGGGCCTTTGCACAGACTCGCTGCCCTAATTGAGCATCTTGAGGTGGTTGTGCTCGTCCTGAAGCGAAGCCATCCGGTAGGATACAGCTTGCAAGTCACCGTCCTACGTTATCCTTTCGTCATGGTCAATTGAGAGACAGAAGTATCATCAGGCTAAGCTACTCGAGACGGCAGAGCAGAAAGGCTTGTGATGGCCATGGCCGCCGTGATTTGGGCGAGAGTGTCAATGCGTGCTGGAGGTGTGGCTGAAACACATGCAGCTTACAGGGGACAATATGCAGTTACCCAAAGGAGATCCGTGAGAAGGCCTTCAGCTCCGATGAGAAGCGTTGCGTGGCTGAGCTGCACCGGCGCTCGTGTCACGACGGACAGAGCAGCATGTGCCCCAAGGTGCATTGTATACATAGATCTACCATCAGTACCTTGAAATTGTTGGAAACTTCCTGTCCTTCCAGCAATGCAAAAGTCCGAGGTGGCGCTGTGAGCGTTGACCTAAATCCGTTCCACGCAAGCCCCTGCCGTAGCAGCCTTATTTAGCAATCGCGACCCTGTCCACGGGTATCCACACCAAGCTGGCACACGCCGTAATCCCGCGTCTTTCTGCGTATCTCTCTTCCTGACTGACCCTCGCAATCTAATACACGCACCTTTGGACTCGCTGGGAGTCTGCGCGTACCTATATCGCCGCCGCTTCCGCATCGCTGCTGCCGCCACGCTCGCTGTTGCGCCGTCTACGATCTTCATGTGCATGCGATAGTGTTTACGGCCAGATGCACCGTTGAGTGCTGCGCACCCGGACCAGAAGCTTCAATGTCGTACCCCAACCCCGACCACAATCACCGCCGAAGCCAGACGCATCAGTCGATACCGCTGCAGGATCTCAACAGACCGCCAGACGAAGATGGCGCGCCCGCGCCGCACCAGCACCGCCGCACCCTGAGCGACCGAGGGCGCAACCTGCTCAGGCAGACTGGAGGCCTGGCAACGGGCCAGTATAGATCCCCAGAGTATGCGCCCATAGCTGAAGTGTCGCCAAGCCCCACACGGCGACCTCAGCTGAATACGAGCACAGCGGCTGGGTATGGTGGGATACGCAGGGTGGAGGACGATGGAGTAGATTCGCCCATAGACGCGGGCGCGTTCCAATCTGCCATTGGGTTCGGTATGGATATGAACTTCCAGGGCGACACATCACCACCGCTTTCACCCATCATACCTACACCGGGGTCGTCAGAAGACTACAACCGGTACAATCAAGACCCATATGCGCAGAGAGGCCCATCTGAAGACCATGGCTACTTTGCTTCGGTGGATATCGACGATGATACGGCACGCTTGACGGATACACGGCACCTGCAGCCCATAAGCGGTGCTGCGAACAACATCACCCCCGGATCTGTAGATCGTTCCAGCTTCCAAAGCGTGCAATTCCTGAGCCCGGGTGACACATCGCCGGGAGGGAGATACAGCGGTGATGTTGGCCTGGCGGAGAGTGCGACAGGTCTCAGCCCGGCGCGAAGCAGGACCCGTTCGCTCTCTCCTGGCCATCTTGGGTCGCCGCTGGCCCGCGCCGGAACCATCGTGCGGAACATGTCTCAGCGTGTTGTCAACGTCACCAACGACTCAGAAGTAGCGGAGCGGCATATTCAGAGGAAGTCTACCCTCCACCAGTCGCGCATGCAACGACCTCCTTCGTTGACAGCACTACCTGAATACATGACCGATGGCCCTACATCACCAGGGCCGACCACGCCACTCGAGAAACCCCCGACACCTATTGTACGCTCTCGCAGGTCGAGTGCGCAGTGGCACAGGCCGACGAATCCCTTCCGTGGCAAGAGTCTGGGTATCTTCCCAGCGGACAGCTCCATACGGATGAAGCTGAGTGATGTTCTTGTGAACCCAATCACCGAACCTATACTCCTCCTCCTCATCGTGGTGCAGACTGTCCTGCTGGCTGTTGATGCAAGGGGCAAGGCACAATACGAACCTGGTCATGTTAAGGAGTTGGACAAGTTCTCGGCTATTGACTGGGTCTTGCTCGGCTTATTTATCGTTTACACTATCGAGGCCATCATCCGCATCATTGTTTCCGGTTTCATCATTAACCCGGTCGAGTACAGTACCATCAACAGACAGGTGGGTTTGCGGGAGGCCGTAATTACCAAAGCCAACCAACTGTTTGGTGGTCCTCAGCGACAACCGTCACAGCGAAGAGCTGGTACCAACACCGATTCAACCCTAGGTGGCCCTCAGCAACCTTCAGTGCTCCGAACGTTCACGACTGCTCAGATGAACCCCGATGTCGGACCTAGCGACCCACGTGAACGACAACGTGTCCGGCTGGCACATCGAGCCTACCTGCGGCATTCCTTCAATCGAACCGACTTTGTTGCCGTGGTCTCATTCTGGATTGCTCTGTTACTGGGTGCGCTCAATATTAAGAACACTCGTGTCATCCTGGTCTTTCAAATGTTGAGTTGTCTGCGCATCATCCGTCTATTGAATTTGACAAGCGGTACTTCGGTGAGTTCAATAATTCTAGCTTGACCAACAACACTGCTGACTAGAATGTAGGTCATCCTGAGAAGTCTAAAGAAAGCCGCACCTCTTCTGTTGAATGTAGCGTTTTTGATTGGTTTCTTCTGGCTACTGTTCGCAATTGTTGGCGTCCAAAGTTTTAAGTCTAGTCTTCGAAGGAACTGTGTCTGGACCGACCCAGATGACCCCACCCAGACCTTTACCAACTCAGGCCAGTTTTGTGGCGGACAACTGGTCAATCAGTCGGGAACCCTCATCCATCAGGGATACCAACCCGCTCCAGGTAGACCAGCCGGTCCCGAGAACGGCAAAGGCTTCTTGTGCCCAGTGAACTCAATCTGCGTCGAGGACGACAACCCCTACAACGGCACCCAAAGCTTCGACAATATTCTGCAGTCCCTGGAGCTGGTGTTCGTTGTCATGTCATCGAACACCTGGTCCGACCTGCTCTATACGGTGTCAGACACAGACTACCTCGTCAGCTCCCTCTTCTTCATCATCGGCATTCTTGTCCTTAGTCTGTGGCTCATATCGCTACTCATTGCTGTGATCACTTCGACTTTTCAGATCATCCGTGAAGAAAGCAAGACTAGTGCTTTCACTGGCGAACAAATCGTGGAAGGAGACGCCGAGAAAGATCAAGCCAATCAACGCGTAAGCAGTCTGAAGCGTATGTACGACAAGACATCCGGAGTATGGGTCCTCGTTATCGCCTTCGGTCTCATCGCCCAGATGATGAGAAGCGCCAGCATGAGCAATTTTCGGCGCAACTTCATCGACGTGACCGAAACCATTATTACCCTTGTACTACTTGTCGAGATAATCATTCGATTCATGATAGACTGGCGGCATTTCTTCAGGAGCAAGCGCAATGTTGCTGATCTTATGATCGCCATTATCACCACTGTCATCCAGATTCCGGCGGTGAAGGAAGCCCATGGCGGGCGAGCATATGCATGGCTGAGTATCTTTCAGATCATGCGAGTCTACCGCGTTGTCTTAGCTGTTCCCGTCACAAGAGATCTCATCGTAGGTTCTTCCCCATCCCTTCTCGAATCGATCCTGACGTCCTCTTAGATGATCGTATTCGGCAACGTTAGCGGTCTGCTCAATTTGATCGTCTTCGTATTCTTACTCACTTTCCTTGCATCGATCTTTGGATCTCAGCTCTTTCGAGGTGAAATACCCGATGAGGCTGATGGTGAAACGGTTAGGGTACCGTTCAACGATATATGGAATTCGTTCATTGGAATGTACATCATATTCTCCAGTGAAAACTGGACGGAAATCATGTACTCCGTGACAGGCTACCAGAAAGACTTCGGCACAGCTTGGATTGGAGCCTCATTCTGCATCCTTTGGTTCATCTTCGCCAATCGTGAGTATCACCGCTCCTGATTCGGGCACAGCTAATCAGATCAGTTATCGTCTTGAACATGTTCATTGCTGTCATCCAAGAAAACTTCGATGTATCAGAAGATGAGAAACGACTCCAGCAGGTCAAGGCCTTCCTCCAGCAAAAAGAGGCTGGGCTGAATTCGTCATATGGGTGAGTGTCCATACACCAATGATAGTTCCCCAGCTAAAATCCGACAGTAACTTGTCGCTGTCATCCATATTCAAGCTCGGTCACGCCAACCGCAGGGATCCGCTTGACTACGGCTCGGCCGCGGCTGAAATGCTGCTCAAGGATGCCGTTGTGCGCGACTTCCTTGACGAAGGCGATGAGGACGCATCACCTCGCGACGAGGAACCTCGACCAGGCATTCGCCCATCGAAGACAATAGTTGGCTCGGGCACCGTGTCCACTATCTGGCAACGTCTTTTGCGCAGGACGGTTCACAGAGAGCCAAACCCCTTCTATGCCCCCCTCGACTATGGCCGTGCATATGAGGATCTTGACCCAAGAAAGATGGCCAAAGAAGTGGTGTCGGCTACGGAAAGACGAAAGAAGGCTCAACGAGAGTATCTGCGAAATCATCCCAACTACAACGTCTCGTTATTCTTGTTCAAACCAAGCAATCCTGTTCGCAGGTTTTGTCAGCGAGTCGTCGGACCAGGCCGTGGTGGCGATCGTATTGAGGGTTTGGCACCTTCGGTCCCAATCTGGTACGCCTTCTCCGCTTTTATATACGCTGCGATCATTGCAATGGTCTTGCTGGCCTGCGTTACCACGCCACTCTACCAGCGCGAGTATTTCACGACCCATGAGTTCAGCGTCAGGAACTGGTTCGTCTGGACCGATATGGGTTTCGCTGTTCTGTTCACTTTCGAGGCGCTTGTCAAGGTCATCGCCGATGGATTCTTCTGGACACCCAACGCCTATTTCCGCGGTTCCTGGGGTTTCATCGACGGTGTCGTGTTGCTGACACTATGGGTCAACGTGGCCACATCACTGCTGAACGAGGGTCAGATCACGAGGACTGTTGGTGCATTTAAGGCTCTCAGGGCGCTCCGACTACTTAACGTCAGCGACAGCACCCGTGACCATTTCCACTCACTGATAGTGCGCGGGTGGTGGAAGCTTTTCTCAGCCGCGTTTGTGTCTCTCAGCTTGTTGATTCCGTTCGCCATCTACGGACTGAACCTCTTCGTTGGACAGTTTCAGACCTGCAATGACAGCGACTTCGGCTCTTCCAACCTCAAGGACTGTGTTGGAGAATACAACAGCTCCCCGTTCGACTGGAACGTTCTAGCACCTCGCCAAGCTGCCAACCCGTACTATGACTTCGACAATTTCGGGAATTCGCTCTTCATCCTCTTCCAGATCGTCTCGCAGGAGGGTTGGACAGATGTCTTATTTGCAAGTATGGCTATCACTGGCGTCAACACCCAGCCAGAGGCCTTCAACCGCAGAGGGAATGGTGTTTTCTTCATCATCTTCAACTTGCTCGGTGCAGTCTTCGTCTTGACACTATTCATCTCTGTGTTCATGCGAAACTACACAGAACAGACTGGTGTGGCGTTCCTGACCACTGATCAACGCTCCTGGCTCGAATTGCGTAAGCTACTTCGACAGGTCTCGCCTTCGAAACGACCGTCTTCGACAAGGCAACGTGAGTCCTGGGAAGAGTGGTGCTATCGACGAGCTGTCCGGAAGACCGGTAATTGGCAGCGATGCATCACTGGAGTGTTGCTTCTGCATTTGCTTCTGCTCTGCCTGGAGTGGTACCCAGGTTACGGAGGATGGGATCTCGCGAGAGGTAAGGTAGATGCACCCCGATCTCCAACCGTACTGACCTTCTGCAGACTATATCTTCCTCGCTCTGACCTGCGTATTCATTGCTAACGTGGTCATTCGGATCATTGGTCTTACGTGGCATCGATTTCGCAGAAGCTCCTGGGATGTATACTCCATCTTCTCCGTCTCCGGCACATTCGCAACTTCGATTCTCATACTCGCTAGGCGCGACGAGAGAGTATTCGTTCAACTGCACAAGCTCTTTTTGGTGTCGATCGCTCTGATGCTCATCCCCCGCAATAATCAGCTTGATCAGCTCTTCAAGACCGCAGCGGCAAGTCTGGCAGCGATTGCGAATTTACTTGCCACATGGTTTGTTCTATTTCTAGTCTATTCCATCGCGCTTACACAAACGTTCGGTCTCACCCGATTCGGCGCGAATGAAAGCGCCAACCAGAACTTCCGCACCGTTCCCAAAGCACTCATCTTCTTGTTCACTATGAGCACGGGTGAAGGCTGGAACGAGCTCATGGAAGACTACGCCAATGTCGACAAGCCTTACTGCACAGAAGGCGAACGATACTTCGAGAGTGACTGCGGTAGTCCTGAGTGGGCGCGAGCTTTGTTTATCAGCTGGAACATCCTTAGCATGTACATCTTTGTCAACCTGTTCGTCTCTTTGATCTACGAAAGCTTCAGTTACGTGTACCAGCGAAGCAGCGGATTGTCGGTCATCAGTCGCGAAGAGGTCAGACGGTTCAAGCAAGCCTGGGCCGAATTCGATCCTAATGGGACTGGCTACATCTCCAAGGATGTCTTCCCAAGACTTTTGGGCGTAAGTAAGCCTGGAGCTTGCCACCCATGCTGTACTGACATTCACAGGAACTCTCTGGGATTTTCGAGATGCGAATCTACGATGGCGATTTCACTGTCGGCAGACTGATCGAAGAGTGCGCAACAACATCGCGTCGTGCGTCGAACCTCAACCTTGGAGGCCGCGAACAGTCACCAGAGATTGACATCGATAAACTCAACCGCTGCCTTGCACAACTTCCTGTGCTGGAGATCCGTCGCAGGAGAGCGCGCATGAACACTTTCTACGAAGAGGTGCTTGTGTCGAGCGATCTGGACAGGGGCATTCAATTCAGCTCTTTGCTCATGATCTTGGCTCACCACAAGGTCATCAACGACAACAAGAGCTTGAGGTATGTTCAAGTCTACACAGCTCTAGCTCGTATCATACTGACATTTCCAGACTTGAGGAGTTCTTACGACGCAGAGCTCGCTTGCAGCGTGTGGAAGAAGCTGTCAGACGCAATGTCGTTGTTGGTTTCTTCGACACCCTATACTGGGCTCGCCGGTTCCGTCGCGCAATGGAACAAAAGAAGCAGGGCCGCATGGCGAGCATGCCAACCTTCAATGTGCCCGAAATTTTCGTCGACGATGAAGACATCACAGACGCGCAGCGTGGAGAGCAATCCCGTGCAGGATCCCCGCTGTTCTCGCCAACGGATCTGCACGCAAGTGATCGACTGTCTGGAGGCAGCGTTCGTTCTATCCCAAGCCTGGACACATCGATGCGCAGTCGATCGAACTCGATTCAAATGACGCCTACAGGCTCGCCAACTCGTGGAGGACCGCTGTCTCCATCGTCCCCACGAGCGTCAGCATCGCCCTTTTCGCCACCTGCCGATGCTGACTGGCATTTTGCATCAGCACTTACACTCAGTCGACCGCCCAGTCCGCTCGACGAGCAGCTCGCACCCACGGACACTCGCAGCAGAGCCAACAGTGCCGTCAGTGCAGCCGACGTCTTGGAGGTACTCGATAGCTCAGCATGGGGTGAGAGTATCCGTAGAAGCTTCACAACACGACGACCGGGGCAATGATCGCGTACGCGTACAGGCCAGGTACGATAATTATCTGCATGAACGACGTCCGCGAACAACGATCGTGGTCGCACACTACACAGCCTTCTCACACTCTACACGAAGCGTGATTGACAGGCTCGGCAGCGTCCGGTCGATCCTTCTTACAAAATCGACAACCTTTGCGCATTGGAGCGGAGCATGACACCCTCCTGAATCCACGCAAAATCTCGAAGCCGACCTTTACACATCCAGCAACAGCATGGCTGATGCCCACAGAACCCCTCAAAGGCACGCTTAGACTAGGCGTTGGGGACAGGGGTAGCTGGTGCGAAGGGCGTTGCATGAACGTTTGGAATGGCCCAGACAAGTAATACCCGGCATCATCCCAACACATACAAAATACGCTATAGCACGTTGACGTGTCGCACATTACAGGATAGACTAGAGTTTTGTATGTTTGTAGCTTGCATGATGGGGATGAGGAGGAGCATAATGATGGAGACGACAATGGCTAGCGGTGGGTGGGCGACCTGGATTAGCATAGCATAGCGGCGGCGTCATGTTGTATAGCGATTCTCTTCCTTTTGACTCGTTGCATAGCGGATACCTATTCAGACTGCTTCTTCGCGCAGAGACTGCACTTACGGTGTGTGAAGTGTGCTGTTGCTGCTCCACATCCATCAGACCTTCCTCATAGACCCTGGATAAACCGGCGGTGTTGAGCTGGCAATGCAACTGCAGACTTGCAAAATCCACTGTCTCCCCACCCTCACCCACAGCGCCCACCAACGCCCTCAATGTTCGGTACCTTTCAATCCTTCACGCAGACTTGCGCATCGCAAACGATGGACGAACAAATGTCCGATGGTCAAGCATCCATGTCCGACCCCTCCTGAAACACTGGTGCATCTCCAGACAGCCGCGGCGCACGCCATTGCCCGTTCCAGAAGCCCTCGCTTGTCGCAAGCACATCTTCAAACGCACCTCAGCTGCGCGGAAGCACCGTTGTTGAGACAGCGAGGGTGCTGGACGGCGACATTGTGGGCTTCATGTGTAGGGATTGCCTTTGGAGGTGTGAATGCTTGCAAGAACGGGAGTGCGCACGGGATGGGCATGCTTCGTATTCGGCCTGTATGACATGCAATTGAGTGGCAAGGGAGTCAGTTGCATCGCATCTGCAGACGTCCGGCCGACTTGTTGATGCAAGACGATCGCGTTGAGCATGTTTGCGATGGTGGTGAGGAATGAGTGTTGACGACGACGTCGCGCGTGACGAAGACGGACGCGTTGCACCAGAATCAAAGTCCGACATCCCAACCAAGCTATCAAATCTCCAGATCAACGGTCGCAATTACCGCGTACCTGCTTATGCTGGATCCGCTCTCGAGTCCGTCCAGTCAGCGAAGGCTGGTAGACAGCAAGCTGTTTGCTTGCTGGCTCAATCATTCCGCGGCAGTGCTTCGCTTGTTTCCAGATGCAGATCAAACAACTAGGATGCATCCCAACCCTGACGCTGTGAGGGACAGCAAGCGCAGGGTCCGACCCGGACATCGAGCACCTGGGACATATTACGCACGGGTGTACTACCTGCGACACGCATCCTTAAACATCCGTCGTTCGTCGCCTGTGTGAACCGCAACCCGTATACTACTTCAAGCATCCTCACCCCTTACCTTCGTTTAGTACGCCTACGCCTGCTCTTCAGCTTCGTCTTGCCCTCTAACTCTTTCGACTCAAAGCTCTTGACGACTTTGCTGGCCTGCATCGACTGTTTGTTTGTGTGCACACGTCGCTGTCGACTGCACTTGTTGAGTCCTTCCAGACTGGTCTGACGCGCGTATCACCTGTGTCACCAAGTCACCAACGCGTGGATCATACACGTCATAACATTCTTCCTTGCGAGTCAATTTACGATCGACTTCCCTTGCGGAGCACACTACGTTCTTCAAGAACTCCAGGTCTCAATCAACGTGTCGACAGCTGGATCTGCTTGAACGCTTCACCTTCGCTGGCCCGATCACTCATTACCTTTCTTGGACGACTCCACGTATCGACGATCTGCATTGCTTGAGACAGCAACGCCACGACATCAGCCACTTCGACGACTCCAAACCTACATCCGCTTCCATCACAATGTCCACCCGCAGCAACCGCTTCTCGGGCTCCTTCCAGCCCCTGCGCTCCACATCCATCAGAATGCGCTCCATTGCAACCGCCTTCAGCCCGACGCGGTCCAGCCGCTCCGCCTCGGCAACGTCGTACTCCAGCTCCAGTACGACCTCTCCGCTGACGCAGTCACGCAACGTCTCCGGGTCTTACTCGCGCAACTCCAGCCCGCAGAGCTCGCGGTCCAACCACAGCCTCGCAGAGATGCTGGCCGTCAGGCGGCGCCCGAGCAACCTCGAGTTCGAGATGCAGATGGAGATGGCGACGTTTGGAAGCGAGTTGGACGTGCTTGAGCCGCGGCCGATGGGCGTGGAGCATGCGAGCGTGGTGGGGATTTTCGAGGTGTTGGATGGGAAGTGCTAGGTTGTGTGGGACTTGATCGACCACTTCACGCTAGAACGATTGACGAGCTTTCGGACGGTGTTTTGGGATTCGGTTCTTGGGATGGCGTTGCCTTTTCGATTCGTGCTTTGGTTCCATCTGCTCGACTTGAGGGCAGCTTTCCTTGTACATTTCTTCGTGCCCTCTTGCTGCGCTGCTTCGCTTCACGTCTGCGGGCTTGGGGCTTTTATACCCATTGTGCGGTTTTGAAGATAGACCTTGAGTATCAATACTTTTATTGAGCATACGTCTGTACATGTTGACGTGATGTGGTGTGGTGTGAATTCCAGTGATGTGATAAGATGTGATTCCAAGCCAACGCCGTACCATGCCAAATGTGTAGTGTGAATACATGGATATCAAGTCCTCGACCAAGCCGCTTGATGCTGTCTAGCTCAATGAGCACCATTGACCTCTCGCAACGCCTCCAGCTCATCCCGCCTCCTCCGATACAGCTCCTGCGCCTCCCTCTCCCTCCTCGTCACAAAGCTGACCTCGTCCCTCAGGCTCTCCAACCGCCGTCCAATGGCCGTCTGCTCGGCATGCAACATGCTCCGCTGGCTGTCGAGATCCAGCCGCTGCGTCTCGAGCGCGGCGTGGGCCTGGGCGATCTTCTGGGTCAGCATTTTGGCGCGCTGCATGTACCCGCCGTGGTGCTTGGCGAGGTTCTTCTCCATCTTGTTGGCGCGCTCGGCGGTCGCGATGATGGCTTCTTGGGCGCCGTCGAAGGCCTCGACGAGGAGTTGGTGCTCGTCGATTTCGTCTTCCTCGTAGCCCGCGATGCCGGGCAGGACGGTGGAGCCGTGCAGGTTGGTCCAGGATGCGGAGAAGTCGGATGCGAATTGGGCTTTCGAGGCCGCGGATTGGGAGCCGTATTCGAGCGCGAGCTCCATCTTTGCGGAGCGTAGCGCTTCGTCGGTGTGCTTCTGCAAAGGCCTGACGGACCCGGTTACGCGGCCTGAGCCGAGTTTCTGGACGTCGTGGGCGATGAGTTGGGCCATTTCGAGCTCAACCTCGCGCTCGACTGGGTCGGACAGGGAGAGGGCGCGTTTCATGAGGACGTCGATGTCGACAACGGATGGGCGGGGAAGGAAGCGCTGGACGACCTGTGTCTGGCGTGCGAACTCGGCTCGTTCGGCTGCTTCCTTCGCTTCGCGGGCGCGGCGGTCGCGTTCGGCGGCGTCTTCTTCGCTGAGCTCGACGGGGGCGGGCGCAGCTGTCTCGTCGGGGAGTTCGAATTCCCAGCTCTCTTCCTTGGGCTTGGGGAGCGCGGCAAGTCTGCTCTTGAGGTCTGATCGTCTGGCCTGTTCGCGCATTCTGATGTCGCGCGGTGTCTGTCCAGCGAGCTGCATTGCTCCGTCCTCTCCGTTCAACCGCAGCGTGTCGCGAGGGGTGCGCATCGGTGTGGCTCCTGGTCCCTGGCGCATAGGGGTAGCACCGACTTCGCCCTGGCGGTATGGGGTCGCCAGAGGGTTCGGGGTGACGATCTGATGCCGTGTGGAGGGCGCGGACAGCGACACAGGTGCCTCGTCCTCTTCAAAGTCAGGGTTGTCGCCTCCCAGCAGCGCCGACTGTGTCTCTGTTCGCAGGCGCGCGTTCCGTGCCTCGTTGGCGATTGTGTCCTCCTCCTTCGGGGCCATGGGCGTGCGGATGGGCGTGCTGGTGGCGATGCTCGCGTAGTTGCCGACGAGGCCGCGTGTTGCGGCGTTGTCGCTGCTGCTGCCGCTGACGGCGCGCTCGCCCAGCATGCCCATCTTCACGATATCCTCCATCTCGGCCTCGCCGACCTGGGGCGCGGGCAGGACCAGGCCACGGCGCTTGCTGCTCTGCTCGGCCTCGCGGATCTTCTGCATGTGCGCGGCCTTGGCGTACGAGGCTGCCAGGCCGCCCGGCTTGTCGTCCTTCTTCTTCTTCTTGCTCTCGCCGCCGTCGTCGTGCGGGTCGGCCTTGCGCTTGTTGGCCAGCTGCTGCTTGCGCGGGTCGAAGGCCTCGCGCTGGCGCTCGTTGCTGTCGAGCTCGTCGACCGTGTCGAAGAAGCCGGCGGGGACCTCCTTCTCGAGCGGCACGTCGGCGTTGTAGTCGATGTGGTTGCCCTTCTTGGGCGTGATCTTGATGTTGATGCCGGCCGCCTTGAGCTCGCGCCGCTTCTGCAGCAGCGCCAGCCTGCGCGACTCATCCAGCTGCCGCTCGCGCGCCTTGCGCTTGGCCTTCTTGCCGCTGACGTTGGCCAGGCGCGCGCGGGCCTCGGACAGCATCTCCTTGTCCTCCTCGTCCATGTCGATGGCGTCGGGGCGGGCCGGGCGGCTCTCGGCGTAGGCGTCGACCTCGCCCGGGCGCAGGCGGCGCACCTCGTCGGCCGTGGGCGCGGCCGCCTCTCCGCCGTCGGGCCCTGCCAGCGCCAGGTCGCCGCTCTCGCGCGACTCCTGCTCGTCGAGCAGCTTCTGGTAGCGCTCCAGGCACTGCGTCGCGGTGCGGCCGACGATGGGCGCGATGGTGCGCCATTGCGTGGGCAGCAGCTTGGCCATGGTCAGCAGCTTCTCGTCGTCCTCGCGCGACCATTCCGTCTTCTTGATCGACGGGTCGAGCCACTCGTTCCAGCGCGCCTTGCACTGCTTGGCCGTCTTCTTTGCGAGCAGCGACGCGCACCGCGCCCACTGGTTCAGCCCATACTTGGAGATGGCCGCCTTGAGCACCTCGTCCTCGACGTTGCTCCACTGCCCGACCTTGGTGACGACCATCTTGGCCTGGCAACGAGAGAGCGAGAGAGCGAGAGAGAGCGCGTGCGTGTCGGGGGCCGCTGTCGTCGGGGCCGCTGTCGTCGCGTGTCGCTCGTCGTCGGTGTCGTCGTCGTCGTCGTAGTCGTCGTCGCGTGCTGGTCGCTGAAGCTCGCAGTCGCAAGAAGTTGCACCCGCACGCCGCCGTCGACACTAGCGGCATTAGCGCCTGCGGCTCCACAACGCATGCTCGTCACGTGCGCACCGCCAGCATACACAATCATGGTGACGTATACGCATCTACTTCACCTGTGGACTTCCTGCTGCTTCTGAGAGTTTGAAGGCACAGAAGAACCTCCAACCAAACACAATCAACAAAATGATGAACCTGCGACTCGTCTCTCGCTGCGTGCCTGCCGCTCGTGCCTTCAGCACCTCCCGAGTATGCTCCTCAGGCAAGTCGTCCATGACCGAAGTCAGTGACGGTGGGTCGAGACACGACAAGGTGCAGGAGCCGGTGAGTTGAACGATCCCGAAATCAACGTATCGCTGCTCATCTCTGCAGCACTCGTCTGTCAAGCCCGAGGGCCAGCCAGACGCCCGCACAGATGTAGACCACGTCGAGGAGGCCAAGAATAAGGTGAAGACACAAGCCGAGCTCGACGCAGAATTTGTGCTGAAGATGCAAGAACACTCGGGCGACGGCGGCGCATCCGGAGTCGAGTACGAAGACGGGAAACCAGTCTCGATGAAGCGGAGCGTCAAGAACAACATGTTCCGCTACATCTGAGCTGCCTCGACGCTTTCTCCTTGTACGTCTTGCCATCCTAAGCGTGAAAGCAAGCAAGCAAGCAAGCAAGCAAGCAAGCAAGCAAGCAAGCAAGCAAGCAAGCAAGCATACTGAGGGTTCGAACAAGGTGTAACATTATCGCTGTGTATCAACATTACGACTACGTTTGGGTATCATGAAATAAGAAATGACGTCTCGTCCTTAGCTCAGAGCTCCATGCTCATGCGTCCTCCACTTCTTCCACGTCTCGTCCTCATAGCTCCATGCTCTCGACCTCCTCATGCCTTCTCCACTTCTTCCACGTCTCCGCTCTCCTCGCGAAACCCGCTGCGCCGCGTGCTGCTAACATCCCCGTGTTCTCGTTGTCGTTCGCACTCAACATCATCGAGACGTCGACTTCGAGAACATCCCACACAGCAGCCTTGACGACCTCCTGAAACTCAGCGTTCGATCCATGGTCTCCAAGCACGACGATCTTGTTGGGCGCGCGCTGTAAGGCTCCAGCCACTTCGAGGATGACCTCGTGCAACTGCGCCCAAAACCTCGCTCTCGACACCTCGAACACGGGCAGGTTCCACCACCCCAGGCTCTCGTCGATCCTGCTAGAGTAAGACCACTCCTGGTCCGCATGCTGCAAATATTGCACCGTCGCGCTGAAGGAGGAATTGTCAAAATCCAGGAAAAGCACGTGCTCGTACGGCATCTGGCGCTCCTCGTCTACACAGCCCACAAAGTCTCTCCTGGATTCGCACAGACCATGGCCCAGTCCTGCTAAAGCTGCGTTCGTGTCCCAGTATGTTGGCTTGTCGCCGAGCCTCGAGGATGTCAAGCCAGCAAGATCCAATGCATCCTGGAAGTCCGAAGACACCCAGCCGACGAGCTGGGGTGCGACAGGAGCGATGGTGGACAATGACGTTCCTAGCTCTTCTTCAATGGCGCCTCGCACCTTCTTCACGAATCTACTGAGTGTCGCTGACTCCTTCGTGATAGGCAGTCCCAGCTTCCTTCTCGTCTCGCGCCGTAGCGGCTCCACTTCGCAACGTAGTCGGTTGACCAGGCCTTCGCAATCGGGTTCCTTCCAAGATCTCGTCCATCGGGACATCAATTCGATGTAGTCTGCATCTGCTTCAACCTACACACTGTCAGTGAATGAAAGATTGACAATGCACTGCACTACGTACTCTGACCAGATCGACTGTCGTCCCGTTCTCGTACTTCGCAGCAGCAGTCGCATAAGACGTCGTGAAGTGCACGCCCACCGCCGGCTTCGCAGTATCCTCCACCTCCTTGAGTCCAACGATAGGCACCTGCTCGTACTTGACCACTCGGGCGCCCACCAACGGCACGACAAGCGCAGCAAGAAGCTTCATTCTGCCTGAACGATTCCGACGTAGCGTTCCAACGTGACAGGGTTCCCCACACGGTCAATTCACAGCACAAACACGCTTGAACAAAGACCCTCTCAATAACAACGACAGTAAGAGCCAAAGAAGGAGTGACAGGTGCGGCAATGCACCCCGCGCGGGCCCCTCCATATATGTAGCAGTGCCGCGGTGGCTTGAACGAGGCGTGCCGGTCACCAGGCACGAGGTATGGGCCACCCTTCTACTGATTCGCTAACCTGTTTGAGACCGCCAAGACGCGACGGAAGCGTGAAAGCTTGACCTGTCACGCTCTTCTCAACCACGGCTGAACTACCCGAGAACCAAAAAAAGTGGCGCACAGAAAGCCATCAAGACTCCACATGCACATCTCTCCAGCCTCCAGCGGCTTCATGTTTGCGGATGATGGAGAGCAAAGTTGTTTTCGCAGACGTCACGAGCGCAGAGGAATGAATCCAGCCTTGGCATTGCTGCTGTCTTGGGCCTGGGGTCCGCCTTATCCGGCCCGTGCAGATGCTATTTCGAGCCGGCAGGGCACCGGTGGTTGCTCGCTCTGATCTCCTTTCTCGTGATCCGGGGTTCCTGACGAGGCTGTACGCGACGTGTAATTTCCAGACGTCCGCTATGCGGGCGCAACTGGGCGTGTCTAGGCGAGCGCCTGTCAGATTCACGGGCCTGCGAGGCGCATTTCTCGCACGACGGATGCGTGTGGTACGATGCAATCTCGTTGTCTTGAACTCACGACAGACGAGCCCTGGCGGGGTGTTATGGTGGTTTGGCAGCGGCACGCGAGCTCCGTGGAGGTTGCACTTCAGTCCTAACGGAGTGCGGACCGAGGCATGTCCATGAGGCAGCAATCTAAGACCGACGCTCCGCAACGTTCATTCTTGCACGCAAAGATTGGTAAGGCATTCCATCGTCTCATTAACAAACATGGTAAAGTTGCTTGGGCGGGTATCAACAACACTACCTACGGCACGACTTTTCGTCCGCTTCCTGCTCTCATTTCTGCACTCCCTCTCCGCCTGCGAGCTCCTGCGGCTGCGATGGCAGCTCGTAGGTGCGGTGATGACCCAGCTCAGTTGGCGGCACGGGCTGGTAGTCTTGCTTGTAGTATTCTATCGGCGCTGCTTTCGGTTCTGCATTCACTTCCTGTGGGTATGCTCTTGCCTCCAGCTCTTTGATCTTGCGGTGGTTGCGGTAGAAGAGGTATGCTATCGCAGCTGCTGCGATCACGGCAAACACCGCACCGATAGCAATGCCTGCTTTCGCGCCAGCCGAAAGGCCGTTGTTACCGTTTGAAGGTGTTGCGCTCGCTGATGGCGAAGAGGTGGCTATGGGCGAGCTGGACGACAAAGCAGTTTGGCTCGCTGAACCTAGGATCGTGGACAAAGCTGTCGACGTTGGCGGAGCTGTGGTGCCGATTTGAGTGGCACGGCGCCCGAAAGTGGTTGCGACACTCTCGCCTGCCCGCGAGGTAATGTTGATGGCAGGCCCAGAGACGCCGAGTTTTTCTTCGTTGTTGTAGAGGAGGTCAAAATGGCATGCGTAGGGATACTGCCCAGTCCGGTCGTTGGTATCGGACTCGAGCGCATCCCATGGTCTATAAGTTGTGTCGCCTGAAGCGAAGACCTCCTTGGTGAGCCCTGCACAGCAGATGAGTATGTGTCCGTCAATCCAGCGCGTTCCGCTCACATCGATAGGTCACCTTCTTGCCACCGTCTTCAGGCTTGTACTCGTCGCACCATAGGGTCAGCCATGTCTGGCCGTAGTTTGAAGCCCATTCTATGTCAACGGTGTCGAGGATGTTGATGGTCAGGCGAGGGCTGCCCGTCGACTCTGCTGGTGGGTAGGCGAAAGACACAGACGGCGACTGCGTCGAGGTTGCCTGCGCAAACGTCGAGATTGCCCGCCGGGAGAGTACAAGAATCGGCGCCAGACCCCTGCTATTCATGATGGAGACTGCGAAGTGACTGTTCTCTCTCGAACGGCCAGGAATTGGTTCGTTCTCTTGCGATGGCCACACCGCTCGACGGTTGCAGTGAGACAGGAGAAGCGATCGCGTAGACCTCCCACACGTGCGAGCGCAGCCATGCTCTTGAATACCGCGCCCTGGGATTCCCATCGCCGGCGTTTTGATACCAAGATATGCAGATTGATGTGTTGTCTGCCAATCATCGTGGGAGGAGCCAAAGCTTGTGCACAATGGACATGGGGCACGGTTTTGATGACGGGACGCCTAACGAGCGGCTGAGAAACGGCCCCCAATGCAGGCACAACCGCTGCAGTACCGACCCACTACTTCCATGTCTGCTCCGTCTCGAAATTCTCAGGCGTCGAAAAGATGCTTGTTGTAGATTCCAGAATATTTCTATCGACAGCCACGCCGCTGTGACGTTGTACACAAGAGCTACTCCGCGATTCTATTGTGTTGGTCTGTTCCGACCACAAACGTTTCGTGAAAAGTATGATTGACTCTCAATATTCGAACAAAAAAGAACAGTGGCTCTTTCCTGAGGCCGTTCGTATAGGAAGAGCCACAAGCTTTTGAAACACACGAGGCGGTCACGCTTGCGTTGCGCGTGCTTTGCGTTCCGATGCAAGGCAGAAGGAAACCGCCCCCGAGTCTTCTCCAGAGAGACTGCACGAACTCCAGCTCCACATTCAGTTTGAAAAGCGAGAAGTAAAGAGCGTCGGAAGATGCATAGTGCGCCTCAGATCCCACTACTCATCATCGATTCAGATGAGAAGTCGCGCGAATGACGAACGAAGCCATCGACTCTGTTCATGCTTTGCTTGCGCCAGATGTGTTGGAGACAGGCTGACCCCGAACCAGGAGTGAATGTGAACAGGGGCATAACAGACGAGAGGCGCAGCGTGGTCACCAACTTGATGACAATCGCGCGCGTTTGGCAACGCACAAGGACACAGGCCTTCGTATGTTACGACCGGGAGGTTGTCCGGACCACTAAGCGGATAATTCGCAGATCACCAATACTCTTCAGGACTTGCAATACCTCCGTATATCGAACGCTCGGCAGTCTCCATAATATCCAGAGCGTCGGGCCGTCGTCTGCGACTCATTGAGATCCAAGTAGGTGCGCAGCGGCGTCTCAAACAGGGTGAGATTCGACTCCGTACTGTTATGTTGGAGAGATACATGATGCTGAGCTTGAAATTCGGCAGCGGTCGAACATGAAGGCACTTATATCTCCCGTGAGTCGGTTGATTGGAAAGGGTTGCCGACCTGCAGTCAGCTGGTTGATATCTGAGTTGTGAGTTGCGGCCGGTTCCCGAGATCAGTGATCTGGGGCTGCCCCACCACGCGGCAGAATTTTCAGAGCATCTCTCCCGAATGATAAAGCGCGTAGAATGCTATCAGAAAGACCCCTCAGGATGGGTTTGAAATGATATCTGGACAGCGAAGCATAACCGGTTATTGTCATATTATAATATATTACTAAATGTTCGTAACTTCCATCAAAACAACAACTGGTTCGATGGTGTAGTTGGTTATCACGTCAGTCTAACACTGTTAGTTCACTGAAGGTCTCCAGTTCAAGTCTGGGTCGAATCATTTTTGCTGGATGGGTGCAAGGCCCGGTTTGACGGATAGCCGCCTGGATTATCTTTTGCCCACAGCACTTTCATTGCGCTCAGTTCAAGTCTTGGGCGCGTGATTTCGTCGACTACAAGCCCCCTCTGCCTAGAGGTGAGAGGCCAGTTTGGTACTGCTCTGTGTTGCTCTGCTCCCGAGTTCCAGAGAAAGTCGGAGACCGCTGAGTGACATGTTTGCAGCTGCCAGAAGGATTGCGAGGCTGCGAGACACTCACAGATAACTGCTGGCTGCCTCCGAACTTTAATAGTAAAGCCGCTCTTTTTGAGATAGCTTGGCTTTTGCGCGGCGAGGTAACTCAATAACGTTCCGACAATCTGCGTCTCTTACGTCTGTAGGTGCAAGACCAGACAGTGCTCTAGAAGATCGCTTCAAGGTATATCATTGAGTTACTCTGTCCTCAAGTACAAGAAAGTCAACGGGAAGCACGGAGGCAATCGATCAGTGTGACATTGCGCAAGTCATCTATCCAAATATTGGGGCAGAAGACTACACGGTGCATTCCATGAGGCAGTCGATGCTTATCATAACATTTCCCGGTCGTTCTGGTGTACAGCATTACTGTTATTCTCATGTTGCAGAATACCTTAATCGGGATCAGAAGTTATTGTAGCCTCCAGAGCGTTTATCCCGTTGCAAAGAACGCGCAAATACACTTCGACTGCCTCTCATAGTTTTACCAAATTGATTCTCAAGGTCAACTCATTGTGCATGACAAGAGCTCAAGTTCTTCTTCGTCTGCGGGAGAATCAAGAGAAATTGTGCAAGTGCTGCATTTTCGGAGGCAGTCACTATAGATTAATGCAACGTTTGTGTCTCAATCGCTAATAAAAGCACGTGAAAGGGACTTAATGATAATTGAGTTCGATGATATTTGGTGACGAACGTGTTACATGACTTCCAAGTGCGAAGAGCTTAAAAGTACGCAGCTGCTCCCGCACGTGCGGCACGCTAGAGAACCTCCTTCAGCGTACTCTGCATCACACGTTTTGATTATTTGCTCCAGCCTTTGCCCAGGACCGTTGCAGCGTGGCGTGTGCGATATATACCATACTATCGTAGCCACGTTTTGAGGGCTCAGATCCAGAGAGGGTCTTTTTGCGCTTCGACCTTCACGTTCGCCGGTGCGACACTCGCTGCTGCTTCTGTGAAGACTTTTGTAGCAGCAGTGTCCTCAGGCTCCTTGCTTGACGAATCCTGCTTGAGGCCTTTGCCATTCTTGCCTGGCTTGGCTTTCTTCGCCGGAGAGGCCTTCTTTGGGACTAACCCGGCCTTGACTTGTTTGCGCAAAGCATCGACAATGGTGGTTGGCTTGCGACCAGAAAGTTGCATCTGGATCTGCATGAGCAGATCGTCGGCCCCGAGAGGCTCGAGTTTCAGACCCTTGACCTGCGGGTCGTCAGATGGAAACAGCTGCTGCTCATGAAGGACGAAGGCTCCTAGAGCATGAGTCTGTTCTTTCTCATCTCCGTTGCCCCAGACATCCATATATATCTGGGTCAGCAGGTTTGGAAGGTTCTTCAAGGTCGACTCCGAGTCCTATTTCGTGTTAAGCGTATCTTTGGTGAGTAGCGTGATGTGGCGAACCCATGGACTCGGCTGTCCATTACGCCTTATGCGACCAAGCTCTTGAGCCCTGGTGGATTCGTTTGGCGGCGGTTCGAACTCTGTCGAGGTGCGACATCGTTTTTTGGATGTTAAGTCCAGCACACGACAC
This sequence comes from Phoma herbarum, assembly GCA_001599375.1. Lineage (NCBI taxonomy): Eukaryota > Fungi > Ascomycota > Dothideomycetes > Pleosporales > Didymellaceae > Phoma > Phoma herbarum. Next base: position 671,747 of record BCGR01000008.1, on the reverse strand, counting down.
CATGTATGAGCATATGAGTACTTCGATCTCACCATCATCTGAATTGAAGTCGCTCAGTATAGCGCGCTGCTCGCGTGCGGTCGATCCGTGCGCAGCTGTGCGGTCTTGATCCCGCAGAGCTTCAGGACCTGTAGCCACGGATTAGTCACTTTTCCAGAAATGCAACGAGCGGCTTGAGGCTTACCTGCTCAAGCCATTCCGCCTGCGCTGGAGTGTTGACCCATAGGAGTGCCTTTTCCTTAAGCAAAACGACTATCTTGGCCAGAATTGGCAACAGCTGCCTTAGCTTGGGCGATCCCGTGCAGTGCTTTTCCAGGATATTCTGGATGCTCTCCGGGCCGGTCTTCTTGGGGAGTGGCAGAAGCTTCTCCTTGGGCTCCTTTAAGCGCTTCTGGCCCTTCTGCACGTCTTGAAGCATGGTGAGGGCGGTCATGGTCTTGCGCTTAGAGCCAAGGCTCGAAGCCTTGTAATCCAAGAGGTACTGGAAGCCCAGCCAGGATGCAAGCAAACACCACTTCCGATAAGCCGTTGTGCTCCATTCCACAGATTCATCCCTCTTGCCCTTCTTGCCCTTCTTGAAAAGGCTGGTCGACTCGTCGGCCATCATATAATCATAATATGCGCGCTCATGGTCAGTGAACGCGCACTCGAAGATGGTCCTCTGCACGCTGGACATTGTCTTTCCAATCGGCACTCCATTCAGCTGCGACGAGTGAGTCCTTCGAAGCATTACCTTCTTCAACACCTGAGACAATCGGCGGCCTTGTTCAATCGTATCGAACTCGAAGCCCTTGTTGTACAATTTGTTGAAGAGATATTTGTCCATGGCTTCAGCGCAATATTTCAGGGGTGCCTTGGGATGGTCTTCGCCAAAGAGGTAGGGATCCTTCCAAAACAATGCGGATTCAAGGAAGGTGACCTTACCATGATTCTCGTAGGTTCCGGTGGTCAACTCCTCTGTGAAGCCCATTTCGAGCAGGTATTGCCGATCGTTCAGTTGAGGGTTTTGCAGGAATTTCATGATGCCCGAAAACTCCTCAATACTGTCGAAAGTAGGTGTCCCAGTGAGCATATGAGGAAATTGCTCCCAGGGTTCGAGACTGTCCACCCAATATCCTCAGACTGGTGCCGAATAGTGTGACCTTCATCCAGGATAACACGCTCGAACAAACCATGGAGCTGATACGGCCATTCGGTGGCTACGCTATGGTATGTCACTCCTTCGTTCAAGAGAAGCTTCTCGGTCTCTTTCTTCGTCGGCCTCTTGCCGCTTGCTTGACTTCGACGCTTTTCACATAACCAGTCCCATTGCGCTCCTGGACCGTGACGAGTGGCCCAGGTTGCGTAGCTCGTGAGAACGATGACATCAGAATTCTCCTCAGCGCCAGAGAAGAAACTGTGGTCGCGTGTGAGTCTTCCCTTGCCCTCGTTCTTTGGTACATACACCACCTTACCGTCGCCGGACTTGCGGGGAGGTCCATAGTACACACAGACCGTGAAGCGGTCTGTGAATTCGAAGATCTCTTCTTTCCACTGCTCAATTAGGTTCTGTGGTAGGACAATCAGTGTCGGTAGCGCCTTCGATAAACTCTCATTTCTCCCAATCGTTGCTTTGCGCTGGTTCAATCGGTGGAGGAGCAAGCCTACTATCTCGACCGTCTTGCCGAGACCCACCTCCTCCGCGTTCAGAGCTCCGCCGACACACGAATTCTCGAACTCAACGAGCGCATTGATGGCTGTGGGCTGATGCATCTTCAAACTGATGCTGGGCAAGAGGCCTTCGATCCGAGGTTGCTCAGGATTTGGAATGTCGAGGTTCCGGCACGCTTCCTCGTGGTTCTGTGGCTGGTATTCAGAGTTGTCGATCCACTTGTTCCGCTCGTGGTACTGTTCGATCTCTTCTGCAGTAATGTCTTTGATCTGGCTTAGGGGTAGACCGCCTTCGTCTTCCAATGCAGCTTCGCTGTCACCGGAAACCTGTTGATTCAATGATCTTGTATCGTGCGTGTACAGTACTTATCAGTATGTCTCTCAGAAGGACAATCCCTGGCTACGACCTACCTGGATGGCCTGGATCTCAGCACTGTTCCCTTGCGCATCTCGATTCCTCTGACCCTCAAGGTCGAGGTGCACATCCTTCAATTCAACCCTGTCGTCCTCCTTGGCCATGGCTTGCATTAGGTTGTACCGCCAGAGCCGCACGCTCATGTCGAGTCGGTCCGCTCCCGCGACCGCCGCCTCATCTACCATCTCTCGATATGATGCCTCTCGATGTGCATGGCCATCTTGCGTGGGAATAGCGGTCTCCGGGACTGCAGTGGTCTCCTCTGCAATGGTCGCCGGCTCCGTCTTGAGATAAAAGAGGATCTTTTCGTCGCCCGGGTCCTTGTCCGCCAGAATTTGCGCATCTCTGGAGGATGAGCCATCTTTCGGTCCCAAGAAGCAGCGTAGCTGCATGTGCTTGGGCAATTCGACTGCTGCATCTACTGCTGCCCAAAAGGTAAGGATGCTGTGGCTGCAGAGCTGCGGAATCGCAGCTTGACCTGCATTTTCCTCAAGCTCAAGCTCGTCCGGCATGCCTTGATGCCAGATTATAACGGCAGTACCCTTCTCGGGGTTGAGATCTGCCTCCTCTTCCGAACATTTGTCTTCTGTGGCATCTTCCTGAGCGATCGCCTTCTTTGCATTCTTCGCCTTCTTCTTCTTCGCATCTCGACTCCTCTGACGCTTTGCCCAAAGGACGAACTTGTGCATGGCGGACCATGCTTCGTGCTGTTTGAGCCTTCTGTTCAATAAACATCCATTCCGGTCCTTCGTATTCTCTTCAGCCAGCCAGAACACTAGCCAGGCGTGGTAATCTTCAGCGTCGTCGTAGGTCGGGTTTGTGCGCGCAGCAAGGTACTTCCTCTTCCCAAGCCTCTCTCCTTCTCGTATGCGGTGGATGAGATTGTTCTCGTCCACGACCTTCTTGCCAGTGTCGAGGTTCTTGTCAATGGAATTTGTATTGAATATCTCCCACCATTGTTTGACCAAAGCGGAGTCGCGCCAATTCTCGAAGGACTGATCGGTGTCGAAGCCCAGGAACTCTCGCAGCTTGCTTTTGTCCTCGTATATCCTGTCTTTCCTGGTACGCATTGGTGCCTTCACACCGACGCTCGCCTTTCCCGCGTCCACCATTGTGAATACACGTTGAAAAGGTGTGAAATTGTCTGTGGACTGCGTCAGGTGGCAACTGTGCGTGGTAGCCACAGAATACGTGCCTTCGCGGCTCTAGGCCTTTCGCGCTGGAATGGAGAGCTCTGTGAGTACAAGAGTGGCTCTGAGTTTGATCTTAAACAACGGTTGTAATAGCACAATGACAGCGATTTGGGGATGCGGGGGTGATTCGGTGGGTTGGGTGAAGGGACTTTGCGCGCGTTTGTTATGCGCAGGCGCCAAAGTGAACAACAAACGAACACGGACGCACTAGAACGGCGGTGACGCATTCACTTGACAAGCACCGGGAAGATAAATGTATTCTGGGCAGGACAGAAGCAGAGAGAATGGTATGATATCTATATCTACGAAACAAGCCATGCAAGGCGAGATATGCTCGTGTATGCGCCGAATATGCATAAGAAAAATTCCTGAGATATGTCGCTGTGTGAAGATCGATGCAAACTCGTAGCCACGAAATACGCTTCTTGCAAAGGAGCCGCATACCATGCCAGCGAAGTGATGTGTGATTGCATGAGAAGTTGGAAAGGAAACCACTGAGCTAAATAATGCTGGATATGATGTGTTGCGAACCTCTCGTAGCCACCAAACCGTGACTCAAACAGAGAGATTAGCCCTGCAACCGGACCGACATGGCCCTCAGATAATAGAAGGTCGTCGCCACGGAGAGGGTGTTGAAGTAGATGTAGGCGATATGCGAACGAAGAAAGAACGAGTCTTGGTGCGCGAATAATGCGGCTCACTCCACTTCCGGGTAGCTGGAGTCGAGGTCGACGAAGTTTCGACGCTTGTTCACACCAAATGAGGTGTTTTTGGAGTCTTGACACTGCCTCCAACCGGCGATGAGCTGGTCGGTCTTAGGGTCATGACCGGGACCCATGTTTAGGGCTTGAAGAATGGCATCGGGGTCATGGCTCCACTAGAACACATCTCCGTGACACTCGGCATAGGCATCATCCAGGCCGTACTGCAGCATGTTCACCTTAATCACCAACTAGAAGGTCAAAGACGACTGGTGTAGCCATGGGTGGATTATGGTTACATCGCAAAAGAAGCCATCAATACCCTGGCTGATCACGAACGGCTTGATGCCGGCCTCGTTGGCAGCTTTGATGTCCGCCACAATCGCTTGCGTGAACTTGAAGCCACGCCACACCATCTTCTTCTGGTGATTCTGTGTCTCAAGGTAGCTGAGGTCTCGAGCCAACGCGGGGACGCGCCTGGTGGGACACTCGTATGCTGCATGCAGCACGGCAGCGCCGTCGCTGCTGCCAACCTTTGCGGCAAAATGGGCGAGGATTTTCTTGCCAAGAACAGGCAAGCCGGTCAGATACGAGTCAGTGCTAGCCTTCCAGCCTTCCAAGATCCGGTTACTGCTCCTGACGACAACGATGTATGTCGGTGGCCGATGTTCTTGTGCGGCTTGATTTAGCTTAAATCGCAAAGAGGTCTTCTCTATCGTGGCCACAGATTGGGCCCTGCAGCGTTCTTCGTGCATGGCCAACTTGTACAGGTCATGATGGTAGTACTCGGAACATTTCGAGCACTGATACGGACTTGTATCGTCTCTCGAATGCTTCGCCCGAATATGGTTCGCCATGCCCTTCTCTGGGTCTTTGCCATTTGCTATGAACAGACAATTGGGCCACGAGCAAGGAATGATGTCCCTCTTCGGCTGGGGACACTCCGCTGTCTTGGCGTGGTGATTAGCCTTTTGATGTGTAACGAATCTTCCGTCACAACCTCTTGGACAAGGCACTTTCCGAGTACCATCCCCGGATGGGTCCTCAGCGTAGGACGATGTGAGACTGTCAGTGTTGTGGTCGGAAATGATATGACCACAAAGTTTCTTGTACGTGTCAAAGAAAGCGTCCCCGGCACTGCACTGGCCCTTCGACAGAAAGGGGCACATATAGACTTCGCGCTCAGCAAATGGTTGAAACGGAGCTGTAGCACAGGTATATTGATTGGTGGCTACGGGTGAGCTGTTCTCCAGGTTGACATGTCTCGTCGCCGGTCGTACGGGTAGTGAGCGCGTTTGCGGGATGTTGTTCGATGCAGCCGAGTGTCGCGCTGTTGAGGCCTGATGCGTGGCTACGGGGGTTTCTGGCGGCACTGTTGATGTATGTGTGCCTGAAAGAAGAGACGACATTGGTGTGATAATCGTCTGTGGCCCTCGTGCATGTTCTGTGGCTACGATTGTAGCTGCAGTCTTTCGTTTCTTTACTGGCGAGCTGGTCTGCGCCGACTGCCCCCAGAGCTCTGCGAGTGAAGCTTGTTTCCTCTTCATGTTCGCTACGCTGAAGGGGAAAGCCAGCCGTGATGGGTGGTGCGATTTGCGCAAAACGCGTCAGTGGCGCGACGTGAGACCACAGCCCGGGCGCGCGGACTGCGCATTAAACCTAGATCCTGCGTTGCTGCAGCTGGAAGCAAACTTCGCAAGCACATCTCGACTAGAGCCATGTGCGCATTGTCTTTTAGATGGTAGGCAAATCCGACTTCATGCTACAGGCTCCCCGAATATTGAGGTAGAGTCAATAGTCATGGGCGCGCATCTTCCAACTGGATGAGCCTCTTGAAGGTCACAAATATCCGGCTGTTGTGAAAATACTTTTTCTGATACCCAAAGGCGAGGATCAAGACTAACATGATGAATGACGACAGGCACTACTGAGAAGAGTTTACGCGTTGCACGCTATTGAGACAGTATTGCTGGCGCGCAAGTGGAGCATTGGAAGGAAAGGAATCCGTTGCACCAGGAAAGACAAATTCGAATTTGTGGGCAAAGAAACATTGATCGAGAGACAGATGACAGGACTATGACACACTTGTGTATAACGGCTCACCTCTTCGCTGCTAAGCTTTGTAACAAGTAAGGTGAAACCGCAATTCGAGATTGTCTTTTTATGTAGTCACCGCTGTACATCTTATATGAAGCGTTGCTGGGAAAAGTCAAGATGGAAGGTCTGCTGGGATACGACCTGAACTCTAATTGTTTCGCTTATTCATCGTCATCCGTGCTCTTAGACACAACTGAATGCCGACAGACCGTGGAGGCCTTCAGCCTACCATGAGCAACTTTGCAACTAAGACCTGCCTCTATACCTAACGACTAAAGCAAAGTCTTTTAAGCAAGGCGACGTTGAAAGAATCTAGGCTGCTCAATGCCTCTAGGATGCGTGTTGGGACTACAGCTTATCGGTGGATTTCCAGCGAGGGCCCAAGAGCTGTACTAGATGCCTCCCGAGTCTCGCACAGGCAACACCCTGGCCGCCTTCACAAACATCAGCAATCTCTTAAAATAACAATGCAAAAACTTATGTTTGGAAAAGCGAAGCGACGGCTGAATTGTCTAGAGTACATAGAAGTTCAGACGCTGCTACATCCCTGAAGACCTCCGCGTTGCGCCGAACGAAATGCGAACCTTGCCAGACCGCACGAGCAGAATGCAGGTTCTGAGAGACAAGAATGTAGGGACCATGCAGGGTAGATCGAGCTGCCAGGCGGCAGGGGTATGGCAAGGACTTGTTGATGGGTCTGCGACGCCTCCTATTCATTGTTACAACTGCGGTTTCCAATAGAATAAAAGATTATAATATATTTTGATAGCATATTTGTCATCAGCTTTCAGGGCAGATGGCCGAGATAAGTACCTTCAACCTGTTTTCCGTAACACGTTACTAACATACTCAGCACTGGTCTAAGGCGCTGCGTTTAGGTCCGTTCTAAACATCCTCCGCAGTCAGTAATGGCGTGGGTTCGAATCCCACTCTGCTCAGCTTTCTTTTTGTAGTTTTCTCCGACGTCGCGGTGGTGTTGATGACTTTTTGGACGGCCTGAGGGAGGCTCCGACTGGCCGAGCATGCCTCAAGCGCGCGGAAACACCAATCCATTTCAGTTTGAACTATATAGAAACCAACAAGAACAAAATCAGCAGCGATCGACTAGTAAAGGGATTTGGCGAAAACAACAACGTGTGCAATGAATGCACTAGAAGCAGGCATTCACGGCAGCGTTATTCGATGAGACCATTTCACTATCTGGTAGAGTTCTTCGACTAAGATATTGAAAAATCCTAGCTATGCGCAATTAACATTGTTAGTTTCACGCAGGTTTATTTCCAGGATAAGGGAGGTACTCAAAGGCTGTTGACAGGTATCTTGCTACCTCATAAGCCTCCTGACAGCTACAAGCGTTTTGTTTTCAATTGTGTCTCAGCGGATATCAGGGTGACATGGCCCCATCAGATTCGGCTGACCGGCAAATAATGGGCAAGTGCGTTGACTGGGTGCATCGAACACTGGCGCAGATGGACGGTGCCTCAGATCTAAAGATGAATGACGAGACCCAGATGTCGCTCGCGAATCGACACGTTCAGATTGGAATACATTACCTCGCAGCCTCGGGACATGTTTCCCCATGAGGCGTTCAAGCGCATGACGCTGAGGCTATTACATTGCATCCAATGACCTACCAGAGCAGCTCTGACTCACATGATTACCTTGTGATCGCACACAAGAAAGACCATATTCTACAGATGGCGTCCGCATGGTTCGAGGTTTTGGCGAACATAGACGCGAAGAAGACAATCGCTTGCATGGGCCCTTTCTTCCGGCAAAAACAAGTTCTAACGCCCAATGACTTGGCCTGTCCCCCCAAACAGTAGCATCTTTGCCTTGAGAATCCGAAGTCGACAGCTTTCAGCTTGGTAGGTGGGATCATCTTCTGCACCGTGTCGCATAGACAAGTACACCCAAGCAGTAAGCAAAGCAAGACAGTACATGCATCCAAGGACAGAGAGTTTGGAGGCAGATAATATGAGGAGACGACAGGATGACTAGGAGGTGATGAGGAAATAATGGAAGAGCAGGTTTTTGACTGACGGGCGACTTCTGGTCGACCTTTGGTGCGTGACTTCTCGAGAAAGAAACTTTGTGTATCGTCTCTTTCGTGTCCGGCTTTGTGCTACGGCCCCCTCGCAATTTCCTCACACCGCCTGCGGCAGGTCCTCTTCATCACCCTCCTCATGAACCGTCTCCTCCACCTCAAAGAGGGCGTCTGGGTCAACACTAGCCTCACGAATTGTCTCCTCCACCTCGTAGAGGGCGTCCGGGTTGACGCCGTGCTCGTAAGCTGGGCCATCGATATTGCTGATAGTGATATCGATGACGCCAGCCTCATGGTCTTCCGAAAGTGGGTCATCGATATCTGCAGGGATTGTGTAGCTATGAACGGAGTCAGATTTGTCACTCAAGCCTTAGCAATGCTGTTTAGCTTACGCGAAACTACATCCGAGCTGGTCCTCAAAGACAATAGCACAGCCGGCGCGAACAGCTTTGTCTTTGATGGTCTCGTACTTGTCCATTTCGCTAAAGAAGATCACCTCGAGTATGTAAGTAGGGTGGCACGACGCGCGATCGTGAGTCATATACCACGCCGATGCGGCGTCCCAGCTTTGTCTTCTTGTTCTTATGGTCGGTGCGGCCCGCTTCGGTCGACTGCGCGCTGCGCTTCTTGGTCTTCCCGACCACGGAGGTCGGTTGCGCCTTTAGGGGCATCTTGCGTAGTTTGGTGGCTGTTGGGTGTTTAGGGATTTGGATACAGGGATGTGTCGACTGAATAGGCGTTGACGTACATGTGCTGATTATATAGGCAGAAACTGCAAGCGTTAGCTCAAAAAAGTCGGAGTGAAGGCAGGAGACGTCGGCAATATGGTGACCGCGCGCGCTAAATCAGTAGTCGAAGCTGTGCTCCAGGTGAAGGCAAGATAGACATTCAATTGAATGTTTAGGAAAAGCTCAAACGTTCCAGTGCACAGCTGAGCCAATGGATCACACACGACTGGCAACGCTTAGATCCGTTGCAGATGCTCTTTGTGAAGCATTGAAGGGTGTGCTAGGTGAGGTATCGAGCGCGCTAGAATGAGTCCCTGTTGGATACCTTCTGGGAAAACGATGGTAGAAGGCTTAGTGGATGGAGTTCGGAGACACTTGGAAAGACATCATTGATATCGTGAGAATCTCGGGGTAAGGCAAAGCAGAATGCCGATCGGCTCACTAAGCCACAGATGTATAAGTGATAGCAATAGCACATCCAGCGTATTATGAAGTACTGTGAGTTCGTGTGATCATTGAGCGATCGGTCGAGGAAAAACAACGTGGCACGTCTCGCGTGGTGGACGCGACAGCCCTAGAGGTCTTTGTTCAATAGCCCAATCCAGCAACATCGCCACTGAAGCGTAATCACGCCTCAGAGTCGTTGCGAGCCAGTCAAGCCCAAGATGGTGGACAAAGATCTTGGTGGACCTGCAGCGGACGTCGACTTGCTCGCCCTTGACATGACGGAGCGAGATGGAGATGAATGCAGTTGCCCAATTACTTCTGAATCAGGCCAACGCTCTCATTTATCAAGGCAGTGTAGACTCACTGCTTCAGGCAATGGAATGGTCACTGTCATATTTCGTCCCCAAAGTCTCGCCACTTGCGCTTTTGGACAATCTTCAGCACTTTCTGAAGGGCAATACTTATACGCACGGGAATTGGCAAGTTGCTTGCAGCATATTATATTCGGAGAACAACAGTCGCAACTCGACGCAGTTCGTGATAACAGCCCTTGCACCATGGCTTAACGAGGAACATGCACTTGACACAACGGGGATAGGCCGTCATTACTTGCGTACCGTCAACAAAAATGTCGGCTTGGATAACCTACCACTCACCAATGTCCGATCAACATGTGATAACGCCATCTTCATCACCCAACATGAGGGTCTCTGCGCGTCATCGTCTCTGGGAGACCTACTGACGTGCCTGTGGGAGCAGGATCAGGTACTAAGAAGGATGAAATAACAATACACGTCGCCAACAAAGAGGCCAACCTTGATCAGTCAGATATCGAAGAACTCCCATACGCTGTCGTGGCGCTGTTCACCCTTGCTTCCACAACGACATTCTCTGCATTCGCCACCAAAGTGGCACTTGGTAAGGAGAGGCTACTTCTACGGATATTGTGCGGCACCACTTCCACATCGAAAGCGTTGCGTCTCAAAATGAGAGTTCATGAATCGACGGCTACAAGGCCACTAAACTATAACTGTGACAGAGCTCGTCTCGGCTCAATCAACGTATGTTGGTCCAGTCTCGCGCCCTTCGAGCTTGTGAGCGGCTTGCGAAGAACGAGCTGGAGCAAGGTGGAAACGGAGATACTCCTGTGTATCGCAACTCGAATCAGATCACGGGTGGCTACACGGTCACGTTCCATTGGCCTCGAAATTCGAGACCTCACTTCGCTAGCTACACTTTCGTTTGTTGGCCATCAGGCCGCAAACTTTACATAGCCCTGGAAGGCTCAGGCCGACAGCGAAGGCGCAAAGTACCTGACTGCTTCCCCACTGCAGCGCTGGTCGAGATGCATTACCCACCTCCGCGCGGGTCGACCCTGATCAGGAGACCGCAGACGGCACTTAAGACCTGGAACTTCCACATACGCAGTGAATGAAAGCGGCGCACTGACCTGCTTGGATTCGCCTGCAATCAGTGTTGAGCTCACTCTCAACGGTCTCCTCGATCGAGGAGATCTTTAGAAGCGCAAAAGAAGGCTGAGCAGAGCGGCGTTCGCATCCACGCTATTACGTTACTGTAGATGATGTTTGGAACGGGAGGTGTGCCGCGGAGGTCGCCCTGCGCAGTGAGGCAAGAATGATGGCCTAACGGGTTCCTCATTGTTCAGTGAAGAAAAGCGACGTTGTAGCCAGCACGACGTACAGTCGACTTGCAAGGGAGGAACGCGCACAGGCTGTACGATCCCGGAAATTGCACGCATACGCCGATCGCTCAATGGAATTCCCTTTCAAAAATTTGCAATACCATCTTCCATGTGAAGTGCTTAACAAGATTGTGAGTCACGTTCATCAAACTTCACTGCAACTTGGGATGCTCAATACCAAGCTTCGTGAGTCGAAACGATCACCACCAAAGCTACGTTGCTCATTTGCAGGCAGCAGAGCGTCAACATATCTTGGCTTAACAGTGACTCATAAATGCTTCCAAATCACCTTAAACCACGGAAGGTGCACGAAGGAATGAGACATGGTCAGCCATGAACACCAGTGTCATTACAGAGCGCAAGAGTCACGGCAAGAACAGTCATTCATGTGATCATGTGGTGTATTTAAGAGATGGGAGGCCTCGCGGGGAGGCACTCAACTACCGACTGTAAAGACAGCTACTACTGTAAATCAGAAATGAAAACGTCGGCAATCCTTTCAACACTCAGCCAGGAGGAGTCAAATCAACCACGAGGGGAGACTGCACTCCGGCGGTAAACATTAATCGAAGAAGAGAAAGTAACACGGGACCATCAGCCAGTGAAGGCGAGGTAAGTGTGTGAACAGCAGTAAGTCCAGGACAACACGAAAGGAAAACTTTTACCAAAAGGCTGGCTGGTCATCACCAGCTCCTTAAGGCCACCGGTAACTGGGTACGAGGGGAACGGGGATTCACGCTCCAGAGTAACCATGAGCTAGAGCAAGTGTCTTCCACTTCTCGACTTCAGCCTCAAGTTCGGCGTTGCGAGCCTCAAGCTCGGCGACGTGATCGAACTTCCTCTGTCGAGACTCACGAGCGGCGAGGGTGTTACGCGCTCGCTTGAGAGCGATCTTATCGTTGGGATCGACAGCGATAGGAGGGAGAGTACCCTTGCGACGGCGAGACTTGCTGATACCGTTGGTAGCAGGCGAGTTCGTGACAGATGACTTCCTTCGGAACGAGCTGGAGTCCAAGACGATCGGGGACCCCATGCTGGATGAGCCGGATCGCTCCATGGACTGGCTGCTGACAGTGCGCTCCATCGGGAGGGCAAGGGGTACAGCAGGTACGTACTGAGCAGCAACATCATTGAGCTTGTTGTCCTCCTCAGGGAAGAGGGAAAACCAATCGTTGGAGCTGTTGTTCAGCATGCCGTCGCCGTGGAACATGGGCGAGGTCTCGAAGCTGTCGTTGATGAATGGAGAGGCATCAATATCGGGCGAAGTCAAATTGGTGAACGCCGCAGATGGAGGTGCAGAGCCAAAATCGGTGAAGATGTCCTTGGGGGAGACGGTGCGCTGCGAACCGGATGCGACGGAAGGGTCGTTGATCGCGGTGAACGCAGCGACTCCGTCCAAGGAGAAGCCACCCGCCTGGAAGGCAGGCATCAGGCTGGCGCCCGAGTCGAACGAGTTGGTGCTGTGCAGGTCTGCGACATGTGTGAGCATGTGAGAGTACTGACGGTAGGTCCCGTTCTTACCTGCCATGTTTGCGACGTTTGGCAGTGGTTGTTGTACTTGTGGAATGGAGTTGTTGCTAGAGCTGTGGAACAATGGGACCGGAGGACGTTGTCGGGACAAGGGCTGCTGCTGGAATTCTGTGGTGGATGATGGAGCAGAATTTGCGTAGAAGTGGTGGCCGTTGTTAAACGTAGGAGCTTGCTGAGGAGCGCTCGGTCGACGGGGCTGAGCTGGTTGGTCGTAGAGCACGAAGTCCGTCTGCGGATGCGCGGGGTCGTGTGATGTCGTATTCAGTTGTTGCCGATAGGCGTGGGGAGCTGGTGAAGAGAGCCATGGTGACTGGTGAGAAGCCGTGGTGACCGACGTTACGTCGATTGTGGAAGGCGAACTGGAGCTGCGCGAGGCTAGGCTATAGTTCAGAGGTTCCAAAAGGAAGTCTCTGAGGGGGGGAGTTGAAATAGTTGGTTTGTTTGTGGTGTTGTCCAGGGTGACGGGCGCGAGACGCTTAGAAGGCAGCCATTTTGTGTTGACTGTCTTGGGTGTGTTTTGTTGTAAGCGTGGTGGATGGAAGCAGAATCAGGCAGTGAGGGATGGCGGGGGAATTTAAACAGCAGCCCGGGCGTGCGAAAAGCGAGACGCCAAGCCACCTTCACTCTGACTCACCGAAGTCGCAGCACAACCCGGCTCAGGCAGCCAATGGGCGACACTCTCGGCGTGCACGGTCATCAGCGCTAGTATTCTCTGGGCTAGGAGGCCATCACGTTCGCGCAGCCTCTCGCAGAGTACTGCACGGTGTTTCGCAGTGATCGCAGAGTGTTGGGGACGGATCCTCTCATTTGCGCGGGCGCACCATATGCTTCATTGACCTCTATGGACACGCAGGAAACGCCGAACATACCGGCATATCCGCGACACCGACAGCAGTGCGCCGGATTCGAAATCGATACCGGAAGACAAATTCAGGCATCAAGTTTGTGGCCTGTAGGGCGTGCAGGACGCGAAACAAGGGTCACCCCAGCGATAAACCGGTGGAGCTGATTACGCGCCCTTGCCGGACTCGGCTCAGATGCCTCGTTTCCCGGTGGGAAAGAGGGCGCAGCAATATCGCCGCCCTTCTTAATCAATGTGCGACGCGTCGGCAAAGCTGGTCGAGCAGACTGTGCTGTGCGTGTCGAAGCGTCGGCGATTCGACTTTTGAAGTACTCGAAGCACCCCAGTCTTGGCCCAGACCGGATGAGAGGTTGAAGTTACTTTAGATGAAACCAAACGCTACATTCCTGTGCCGACCATGTCGGATCGCAGTATGACTCCTCAAGAAGCGTCCATCTGATCTGGATATGGAAACTCAGCCCCATGCAACGCTGCGGAGCATCCGTCTCGTGCAGGTGCGTGGAAGCTGCGCTGCCGACGTACGCAGGGCAGTCGAGTCTAGCGTACACTGCCCCAAGCCTTACGCTCAGCAAAGTTTCCCTCGTCTTGGTTGATTGCAACGTTTATTAGGCAACCAGTACTATTCAATGCAACCATCCCAGTTAGATTCAGGTGTCGAATTGAGGATCCTATGGTTTTTGCAACGAGCAGATACCGGCTGCGCCCTCAACCTCACCAACCATTGGCTCGTATCGGTTTCCGCTTTGGTCTACAGCCTTGTAATCGAATGTCCTGCAGCTGATGCCTGCACTACCTGGCTCTATTCCCGAGGCACACGTGCACGCGAGCAGGTCAAATCGTGAGATGGTAGCCTCTTGATTTGTGTGTCTATCTCGACGAGAAATGTGCTTTGTGTGTCCTGCTTCACCGCCGAAACACCACAAACGTCTTCATCGCCAGGGTGCGCCTGTTCCGCGAAGGTCTCGATTTATAGGACCCTCCGGCAAAATCCAGATGACAGGTCCGGTCACTCAAAACCCTTGACCATTTCAATAGTCGATGCCTGTCCGTTACAAGCCAGTATTCAACATCTGCTAGTCGACGCAGTTTCACGGTCGGCTACGCTTCTTGCAATTTCGATCCCAACGACTTTGATCCGGCTCAAACAAGACAATTGTCTTTCGGCGCCCGCTGTGGCCTTGACCAAGCGCTCTCCGTTTTTGACCCAGAGTTATCAGACATACTCGTAGGCTGTGGAGCGCCAGCTGCGATCGATCCGTAACCGCAAATGGACTGGTAGCGGTCCGCGAGAAGAAGTTGTGCGGTACTGGAGCCGACATCGTCAATCTCGCTCAATGTTGGTGAATAGATACACTCGGACAGTCCGCCAGGCCGAGTAAAACACTGTGCTTAATCGCTTCTTCAGCGTCTTGCTGTCTTCGAAGGAAGCAGTCGGGGGCGCAAAGATGGAGCGCGCTGTTGATGAATTAACGTCCATGTACGCTGGGTCCGGGGACGGTACTGTTTTAGGGGTCTCGAATAGATTTCGTTGAAGTGCAATTGCGGTTACGATGGAGCTGCGGCGTACTCTGACATGTTTGAAGGCATCGAAGCATGTGCAAAGCGGGCAGTGAGGACAGCGGCAACCCTCAAATCGCAACACGGGATTTGATCGAAGACGTCGAGTCCAACTCTGTGCGGGGTCAGGGTAGACTGCAGGGTGACGAGAGCGCTCGACCATGATTGCAATTAACGGCGCGACTGAAAGAGTCTCTTCAGCTCCGCGGGAGCAATGTTCAGAAGGCAGTGTCTTAATGGTCGTCGCTTGGCAGGAGACACTAAGGTCAGGAGCCCAATAACTGTGTATCATGGTCAAATGCCATGTTCTCGCCAGACCCTTTTCAGATCTATCCAGGGGGTTTTAGTGAACCCATCCGTAGTGGGAAACAGACTGAGAAATGCCAGCCAATGACTATAATCTCGATGTAGCGCCATTGCGCGAAGCTGCAGTTGGAAATGGTCCTTGAACCAATGATGTTCTGGAGCCAACAATGGTGCAGTGATCAAAGTGCCGAGGGATAGTGCCCATGTAATCGCGTTGTTTACCTCTCGTGTGTGACGCAGAAAGCGATAGAAGTGGTCTTTAGCTTCTGCTTTCGGTTGGGTGTGGTTGCTCATCTGCTCCGCCGCCGCAGCCATCCTGGTTCCCGTTGTGTAGGGTAACTCTGAGCTTGCTTCGAGCAGCAGAGGAAGGAGTGCTTTCATGACACGAGAAATGAAGAGCTCACACAGTCTTGTTTGCGGTGGCAATCCTCTGGTACCAGTCCAATAGTACAGCTGAAAGGCTTCAGCGAGTAGTATTTCCACGTCGGTGAACCCATGATCGGGCGACTTCTGTGCCGACAGAATCCTGAGGAGCGTATGTTGAGCATCGTACATTGGTTGGACGATATAATCATCGATCTTGGTGTTGGGTGGGGGGGACGCAGAGGAGACTGCGACTTGGTGCAGGTAGCGGATCACCTCGACAAAGGCTTCCGAAAGCTGCGGTAAGCTACTGAGTGTCGTGGCAGTAAGTGCATCGGTCGTGAAGACGACAGTGTCCGGGACGGGTCGGAGTGACAAGCCTTGAGTTTGATGTGGAAGCTTGGGAATTTCGGCGAGCTGTGCAGCAACCATCATTTCACACCTGACCAGTAATCAGAAAATCAACCTCGAATTCACCATAGAGAATGCAGCATACCACTGAGAGGCTTTACGAGTAAAGTAGCCTGTCGACTGCCAGCCAATCTGAATATCGCCTTCGCCACGGAGGGTAAGAAGGCGGACGAGTGCATCACGATGCACTATGGCTGCGTCGAACATACCAGAGAATACCTGCACTGATGAGTATGTAAGCAGAAAGCGGCTTTTCGCTCAACGACTTACTGCAGCAGCTGTAATACAAGCGACAGCGTTGATCATGTGGTCGGAGTAATTTCCAGCGGCTGTCTCTCTCTGCAAAGTCTCTTGCATCGATTTGAGAGACTTATTGTAGAACCAAAACACCTCCTCGGTGTTGAAATTACCCAACATACCGTCGCGAATGATGACCGTGGCATAGAGCCAGAGAACGAACGTAAGCTCACTTTTGGCCATGTTACCGAGAACGGTGTTCTCATGTTGGAATGGAATGAGAGCGTGCTTGGACTTGTCTGCATACTTATCTATACATGGAAGCACGATTAGCGATTGTCTGCTTCCGTAGCAGGATGAGCGACGTACCATCTGAGCATGGGATTTCCTCGGGACAGTTGGCGGAGAGAACTGTACATGTTAATTTGGACACTGGCATTGCTCCTGAGTGAACTCACAGTATTTTATGATATGATCAAAATCCCTGCCGATGTTAGGTAGGATTCCGAAGGGGTCCACAGAACTTGCGCCGACAGCCTTTGGAGAACCGATCATGATTGTGGGAGCTGTGACTTTCCGCTGAGCCAGCTGCTTTTTCTGGTTTTCTTCATCCGCTTTAAGAGCAGTCTTTTTCGATTTTGACTGTAATGATGCCTGTTCCCTTTGGTTAGATGTCTCTCGGTTCTTGTTCACCCATTCTCGGGCCTTCTTCCGGACTACTGTATCTTTCGCGGGGTCGAAATTATCCAGGAATTCAAGTCTGGTGAAATTCGTGGTGGGTAAATCTATCGAGAACGTCGGTTGCATCTGCTGGAAAAACTTGCGACCTTTGTTTTCTTTACTCTGAGAAGCTCGTGTTTGACCTGTGATATTACTGAATGATAGGGTGGAAAACCCCGGAGGCTTTGAATCTGGATTGGGTGCCATTTCGTTCGATCGTGGCTCACCGACCGCAGAGCCCGTACACGGTGTGGTAAGAGCTCTGGAGTCGTCGTGGATCAGGGTATTCGTGTCCGAAGAACTGTCGGGGATATGGCCAAAAGCTGCTAGATACGATGCACACACGGGGCTGCGATACTCGCAAGGAGCATGTCATCGGTCAACGGACCGCAGGCGATTGAAAAGCTGGCTTAAATCAACGCCAAGTGTTGCAACAGAGCTGTCGCATTGCCACAAATCGGTAGTCCACCGGGAGTTGAGTTCCACGCCTCGGCAGTTTCGAAACAATGGGGCAGTGAGTGGGTTTTGATGTTGTGAAATTGGACGAGTCGAATTGATAGGAGGCAAATCCGGGCTGCTTAGGTCAATTCTAAGACAACTTTGTCGACAGTTCTGAGGCTACTGCAGTGGGACACAAGTAGACCTGGAATCTCAAGATGTAGTACAGAGTGAAAGGACAGCGGAATAAATTGTCAAAGAGAAGTTTGTGAGTCCGGGAAACGCCTGAGTATGAGAAGCTGGCGAGGCCGAGCTTTCATTCATGGATGGCAGATCGATTAGCTCGGGCGCTAGACCAAACGCAAGAAGGCACGATGCTCGAGCTCTACCGTGAAGCCACGAGTCAAGGGCATTCAGGCGGAGGTCCATACCCGCCAGGAGCTTACCCTTACCTACCTAGTCACGATCTTAAAACCACAACATCGTATTGAAAGAAGCAATACCCGATGCGCCTTGACTTGTACCGGGTCCCGTCGAGCCTCTCCAGGCTGTGTCGAGGCTTGGTGTGCATATCGAGCGCGTCATACGACGTACGAACCAAATATAAGACAGCCAGGCGTCTCTGGTTACAGGCCTCGCTTTCACAATAAAGGATAAGTCCAGGTCCTTTGTGCGCCGAGAACGGGAAGCGGAACATTGCCGCCTAAGGTGACGTTCGGTGTTGAGTGCGGCGCCCCGCATTGGCGATCAGTAGGATGAGTTTCCGACAGCCTATATCTAACCGCAGAGTTTATAACACAACGAGTCGGAGAAACGATAACGGTAATCTGGGGCTGTGTACTTCGAGCAGACAGCAACAGCTATCGACAGCTGAGAAATGTCGAAGTTCACACATCAGCTGGCTCGCTAGCTGCTAATGGTACGATGGCGGTCGCCCAGCGAATATGCGAGCTGTTGCAACAAGGGGTGGTTTTGAGGATCAAAAATCCTTTCGCCGTTCGTACCGACGATTCGAGACATTCTGCGGCCATGCAGCATTTGTGCCCATACATTTTCACGCACTCGCTTTCGTATTGATGAGCGGTTCACCATGCACCATTTTAGCAGAGCCACATGGCAGTATTGCGCCATATACGACGTACCAGTTGCCGCAGCAGACCAAAGACCTTGTGAAAACATACACTGTATAGCGATCTTTGCACGGAATCGCATTGAATCAAAAGGCAAAGTCTTCCGTGAACACGAGTGCATGCGCACATGAGAAGGTATAGAAACACTTCGGCCCGAGCGATCTGCAAAGATAGACACAAGGGTACACCTTTGCTGTGAGACCCATTCACGAATGGTTGGACGGAGAATCGACGAAGGAAGATCTCACTGATATGCCTGCATGACTCAAAACAAGGTTTGATGTATTGCGAGGGTCATTATTTTATCAAGGCAATCGGTCGTACTTTGCCATCCTCCACCAGTTCCTGGGTGTCATCATGCTTATATCGAGGCCTTTGTACCAGCACACGCCCGTGCAGAAAGCCCATGTAGTCCCGAAGATGAGCGCGAGACCAACGAGTCTGGAGTTCTTCCACGACCAACGCTCCTTCTTCTGCTGCACATTAGCTACAGGCTTCTGTCTGTAAACCAAACAGACTCACCTCGACTGCGCTGTAGTCACTTTTCTCACTCGCAAAACCTGCCTCGGGGTCCTCGGGCCGCGACACGGCTTTCACCGACTTGATTTCGACTGAGAAGTCGCCTTCCTGGGTACCGAAGAAACTCCTCATCATGAAGCTCCATCTCTTCACGCTCTTGGTGTTGAGTGGTGGCGCATCATCCTTCTCCTTGCCGCGATAGGTTGGCTTCAGCTCACTCCAGGGGACGAAAACTGAATAGTTGCCTGCGGCGCTGAAATCGTACTCGTAACTTATGGTCGACTGCTCCCGGCCGTCCTCCATAAGTGGCAAAATCTCATCCTTTAGCACCAAGGTGTAGCGCTTACCGTCATCTTTTCCAACCTCCAGGTGAATGCCATCGTAAGCGGAGAGGTCCCAGGAGCGATCGTCACCAGTCGTGCGTTGGCTGGCAAAGCCGGCACCTCCTAGGGTCTCAATGTCCAGGTTGCCATGGAAGCACGCTGTTGAGCCTTTGATATCAAGATAGGACTAGCAGTTCAATTAGAATGTCATCTCGTGATGGATTTCCTTGGTGTCTGCAAATTACCTGCGACTTCCCACCTCGGACTCTGTCGTCGCTTGATGTCCAGTCTTTGGCGTCCCAGCCTCTGCAAAGGATGTCAGCGCTGCAAGTATTAACAGGATTGCACATCGAACTCACTTCTCGCCTCCAAAGATGGTCTTTGACTTGCTCATGGTGGATGTTGATGCAGGTTGCAGCGCTTCTGAGCTCGACATGGAAGGCCATTGGGCGATGACAGCATCGCCGTTTACCGTATGGCGCGGCCCGTGCAGCTTTCACAAGCGTGACCGAATCGCGTGCCGCGTTTGAGCAACAACGCCGTGGACACTTGAACCACTCGCGCATTCTAGGACACAATATTTCTGCGCCTGCTATTGTCACTATGGATTTCAGAGATTTGGACCGTATGGGTGATACGGACGAGTCGATCCTTGACGAACCGTACCGACCGTTCTACAATATCTTTGCATCAAAGCCGGTGCTTGTCAAGCAGTACGATGCACGACTGGCTTTCGAAGCCGTGGCACTGATGCAGTCACAGAGATAACGACTATGATCGAGCAGCCTTCAGAGAGCGACCGCTGCTTGGCGTGCTATTGTTTGATAACGTTGCCTCCGAGGCACGAGACATTGCTGCCAATGAAAGAAGTACGTGTCTTTTGACCAGACGCACCAATCTTCTGACTGTGGTAGCATTCTTGTCCTGGCTGAAGCTTAGCGTATACATGTCCATCGTAGCAGTCGCAATTGTTCTGAACTTCCATCTTAAATCGAAGCCGTCCACCCTTGGTAAGAAATGACAACGCCAGCATGATCGCTCAGTGCTCACAAGACGTAGAAAGGAAATGGTCACTTCCGCTCGGCATAGTATTCTGGCTACTGTCATTGGCATGTCTGTTATCCGGAGTAGCGAACTACATTGGTACAGTCTCAGGTTACAGCCACCGTCAGGCACTCGTGCAGACAGGCTGGAAGACACAGACTGTATTTACTGTGGTTGCAGCGGCAATCGTGGCCACTTGCGTGTTGTTATTGTCTACAAATGCACAGAATCGCTAGATGCGCCCAATTTGTTCATAGACTTGGTAGATAGCCCGAGCTTTCGCTCATCTCAAGGACAACAGCACCATTATCTGCGCTGTTCTCCGAGCTCGACTATGTGAGCAAGTAATGCCTGCCACTTCATTTGTGTGTGCATTGCGATACTTCTCAATCAGCCTCGAGTACTGCCCATGTCGAGTCGTCGACAGTCGTGTAGATTAGACCGCCCGCCAGAAGCTCATCACCAGCCTTCAACACATCCACCGACTCCAATCCAAGACCGGCTGCAATCTGGTTGCAGTTGATCCCTTCATTACCTTGTGGAGTTGTCCGCAGGTACTGAAACACTTTCTTGCAGAGAGTGTTGTAGCCGGACAGATCGTGGTTCCCGTAAGCACCTCCATCTTGTTGTACAGCGCTGCCGTTGGTGTTGGCAGCGCCGGCGCCAGCGTTGCCTCCACCAAGAGGTCCTCGCGTGAGTTGCAAATGGATGTAGGTGGCTTCGAGCAGATGGTACGACACTTCGTTCATGTCTTCGACCGGGCGTATGATCTGCGCGCCAACTGATCTCCTGTCGTTAAAGCTCTTCAGCTTCCCCCATGCCCGACAATATGAGCCTTCGACGAGTTTGGCCTTGATGGGGTCATTCTGATCAACGGTGTCCGAGTCGACCCACTGCTTGACCTCGATACTACCGGTGCCATCATCGAGTCTGTACGTAGTGTTGGTTGTCTGAGTCGAAATGTTACGGATTTGACCAACAAAGGTCAGCTGAACCAAATGTTAGCTTCTGTTGCGAACATCCATCAGGACGCTCCCTACTTGAGATACAGGATTCTCATCAATTTTGAAGGTGTCATTTCCAGTATCAGGCTGGGCATCAAGGATTTGCTTGATCGTGACAGGGCGGAGGGAGTCTTGTTGTTGTTTGTCGCGCCCGCCTGGGCTCTGCTGGCTGCCGTCTCCAGGTATGAAGCCACCGCCGCCAGCACCACCGCCGGCGCCATACGACGTGTACGATGTCTCGTAAGCGTTGTAACCTGATGCTGTCAATATCATGCGCTGTGAATGTGCAAAGGGAGAAGCATGTACTCATCTTCGCCTGGTGGCGGATCTGATGTGTAGGCAGATGTGGAGGGGAAACAGCAGGAGCAACGCGTCCAAAACGCGCTACCGCGCCTGCCATTTGCACCGCGACCCCACATGACATGACAATCGATTAGCGGCAGCCAAGATTTAGCCCCACTTAAAAAAGTCGAGATCTCGACTGAAGATGCCAGCCGTCGTCGCCGCAGTCAAACAACGCACGCCGTGCTCAAACAGTTTCACGACGGACCGACTATGGCTCCTCGCGCAGCCTCTCCGGCGCTCTCTGAGAACGAATTCGACATTTTTGACAACCTCGCCGGTTCAGACGCTGAAGAGCAGAGCAACAACTTGGGCGCAGATCTTGGTATCGATCTCGACGTTGGCAGCGATGGAGGATCAGATGACGAGGCATTCATTGCAGCGAGGCAAGCCGCCTCCAACCGAAAGGCTGCGAATGTCAAGGGTACTGGAAAGAAAGGAGGTGGTTTCCAAGCCATGGGCCTGAATGCGCTACTCTTGAAAGCTATTCAGCAGAAGGGCTTTAAGATGGCAACACCGATTCAGCGCAAGGCGATCCCACTCCTGTTACAAGGCGAAGACGTGGTAGGCATGGCTAGGACAGGTTCTGGAAAGACGGCTGCGTTCGTCATACCTATGATCGAGAAGCTCAAGACGCACTCTGCCAAGGTTGGCGCACGCGGGATCATCATGTCCCCTTCCCGTGAGCTTGCTCTACAGACACTAAAGGTTGTCAAAGAGTTTGGTCGTGGCACAGATCTCAGGACAATTTTGCTCGTTGGTGGCGACAGTTTGGAAGAGCGTATGTTCGATCGAGTGAACCTGTGAGGAAACGTATTAACGGCGCTACAGAGTTCAGTTCCATGACCACGAACCCAGATATCATTATTGCAACCCCCGGTCGATTTCTGCATCTCAAAGTCGAAATGGGCTTGGATTTGTCCTCCGTGAAATACATTTGCTTCGACGAAGCTGATCGCCTGTTCGAGATGGGTTTCGCAGCACAGTTGGCTGAGATTCTTCACGCTCTACCAACGTCAAGACAAACACTACTGTTTAGTGCTACCCTGCCGAAGTCACTCGTAGAATTCGCACGTGCAGGCCTACAAGACCCCAAGCTCATTCGACTCGACGCCGAAAGCAAGATTTCTCCCGATCTCAAAAGTGCATACTTCACCATAAAGTCCGGAGATCGAGACGGAGCGCTGCTCTACTTGCTCGAACAAGTTATTAAGGTCCCAAGTGGAGAGACGGAGGCGGCTAAAGCCCGAAGGGAAGAGGGCAATTTGAGCGTTGGTGCAAAGCGCAAACGTAAGCAGTTCACTGCAAAGGATACTGCCGTGGCCGAGTCCACGATCATCTTCGCTGCTACCAAACATCGAGTCGAGTATTTGTCCGAGCTCCTTAAGTCTCTCGGCTATCCGGTGTCTTACTGTGAGTCAATTAAGATCGTTGACGGGAAAGAGTTCCAGCTAATCACAGTATCTAGTGTACGGAAATTTGGACCAAACAGCACGCAAAGCCCACGTCGAAGAGTTCCGTTCTGGCCTTACCCGCATTTTGGTTGTTACCGACGTCGCGGCGCGTGGTGTTGATATGCCTCACATCAATCACGTCATCAACTACGATTTTCCGTCGCAACCGAAGATCTGCGTACACAGAGTTGGACGAACAGCTCGTGCCGGGCGCAAGGGCTGGGCGTACAGCTTGTGTCGCCATGTCGATCTCCCGTATTTGTTGGACCTCCAGCTTTTCCTCGGCCAGCGGTTGCTTGTCGGCAGATCTACCGAGGAAGCGAATTTCGCCGAGGATTTCGTCGTTGGTAGCCTCTCTCCTTACCAGCTGGAGGCTTCAGTCGAAGTGGTGAACAAGCAGCTTGCCGATGATGAAGATTTGGCATTGCTGCAAAGCGTCGCCGACAAGGGTGAGAAGCAGTACCAAAGAACGCGCAATCAAGCTAGCGCACCGAGTGTACACCGGACCAAGGAGCTACTTGCAAATCCTCATTTTGCTGACACACATATTCTCTTCAAGGACGAGGTCCACGACGCGCTGCAAGAGAAGGAGAAGATGCTTCAGAGGATTCAGGGTTTCAGGCCTGCGGAAACCGTGTTCGAGATTGGGAGACGTGGCACGCAGAGTGAAACCGCTGAGATTATGCGCAGAAGAAGGATACAGGTTGAGAGGCAACAGGAGAAGCAAAGGGCTAATGCACGAGCTAACGACGCGCCAGTCACGAGTCTTGCCGCACCTGACGAGGCCGACGGGAAGAACGTCAACTCAGGAGATGAAGACGATGACGATGTGCCAGCTGACACTGGTGCGTACGACTCTGATTCTGATGAGCTCGAAGTATCAGTATCTATGCCCACCTCAAAGAAGCCCAAGAACGATGATTTCCGAGAAGGCGAGTTCTTCATGTCTTACCTGCCAAAGGAAAACTATGCAGAGGAAAAGGCATATGGTGTGAGCGGTGGAGACGCCGGAAACAACTTCGTCTCAGCCGCAAGAGCAGCAGAGATGTCGCTTGTCAACGACGAGATTCAGGGTTTCGCGGATGCGAGCAAAGCGCGTATGAGATGGGACAAGAAATCCAAGAAGTACGTCGCCCGCGCCAATGACGAGGACGGATCGAAGGGGGCCAAGATGATTCGTGGCGAAAGCGGCCAGAAGATTGCTGCCAGTTTCCGCAGTGGACGTTTTGATGACTGGCGCAAGGCAAATAAGATGGGTCGCATGCCGCGCGTTGGTGAACAAGAAGCTCCAGGTCGCGCACCTGGCAAGACGCAACACTACAAGCACAAGGCTGAGAAAGCACCCAAAGAAGCAGACAGATACCGCGACGACTACGAGGTGCAGAAGAAGAGGGTCCAAGAAGCCAAAGAGAAGCGCATCGGCAAGTACAAGGACGGCACCGGCAAGAGCGAACTCAAGGATGTCAACGCAGTGCAAAAGCAGCGCAAGATTGCAGAGCAGCGTCAAAAGAAGAACGCCAGGCCGTCGAAGAAGAAGAAGTTTTGAGTTCATTGTTCAATACCCGGCTCCTCTAGCATATGCATCAATACACACTTTATCTGGTCGATGGAGTGTTACTTCCCGTACCATCCATACCTTGATTTTAAGCTAACGAACGTTGTGGCGCAATGTGCGGCTCGATCGAGTCGTGACTCTCTTCGGCATGACTTTCGCGCCGATAGAGTTGATCGTGACTGTCCCTGTGCGCCATCACACCCTAAGGCGAGTGCGTTGCGATCAACAAGGCAAGCAGGTTATTTGCATTTTGCCATTCTGGCTGACATGTGTTGCAACATCAGACCACCTTTTCAGGCCCACGCCTCATCGGCTGGACGCGCATCAACCTACGATCCTGCAGGATCTTTATTGTACTTTTACTGGTGTCGCATGCATCTCAGCGTCTGTATAAGCCTCGGATGTGTATTCGCGAACTGTTGGATCCTACAATTGGTCTGGAATGCCCTGGCGGCCTTCAACAGCTGCTGCGCCCACTGTCCGAACATTGCAAATCCACTTCGTTGGCGGAATTCTCGCGGAACATGCCGTACACAGCAGGCGCGTAGTAACTTCACTGTGCCACACACACATGCATCTATGGGGTTACAGTCCACATGACTATGCCTTACATGAGCGGTGCAAATTAGACCAATAGTGGCTTTGTACGTCGCTGCCCTGTAGCCAATTGTCGATACCGAATTTCTGGACACAACATGTACCATTTGTAGCCTCGAGTATTGCCCAAGCTTTTGGGTTTGTGTGGCTGTCGACCAACTGCTTACTAGGATTGACAGGCTGCAGGCGAGCGTCCAAGCCGGAGCAGTACGGCATTAGATAGAGTTAAGGCTATATCGACACACGATAGAGTTGACACTTGACAGGCGACCGCGTATTGAGAGACAGCTGCCAGCGCGCCCACGATGCCCGACTCAGGCATCGAAGGTCTTCCTAGGCGCACATGGCGAGCACGCACGTCATCTGTCCAGGAGATTTTTCGAGCCGGACAAAATGTCCGCGCTACCTGTATTGGATCTCCACTGACAGGCTTGAGGGTACACAAGGCTCAAGGCCTGTTTAGCGCCCAAGCCCAGCAGAACTTCAATAACTTCCAGTGCAGGCGCAGCTGCTTACCCGACCTTCCAAACGTTCTGGAAAACGCCACAATATCTCGGGCACAACAACCACACGCTTCTGTGTGACAGGCGCACGAGGTCAGGGACCACGAACATTTGGTGGTACAAATATCACAGAGTTCGGTACTGCAACCGCTGATGGGTTCTCGCAATAATTCTGTGCCACGAATGCAATTTCCCAGCGTCCTCCAACGGCTTTCTGATATCATCATACAGCCGAAGTAGGACGGCAATCTTTTCGCCAAAGCCTGTGGCAACTTCCAATGAAAATCGTCGGCGTCTGGAGAAGCAAGGAACGTGATGCGGCCGCGGACCCTTTCCTCCTTGTGGTGTGGTGGTGTCGCTAAAGGCTGTACAGTGCGGCTCGCACTCACGAGGCATGTCTAACGGCGGGATACGGACGCCTTACAGACGGAATTTTTTGGTTCCGCTGTGAGCCTGAATGCTATCACATGGATGACGATGGGCATAAAGGAACGTAAGGATCAACCTGCGAAGCTTTACGAGAAGGAGCTGCATGCGGATTATGCATGAGAGCTGGTGGGGAGGCACTCAGTATACGGAAGTCGGCATGTGCCAATGATCCTAGAAGGCCGTCTACTCGGGCCGTACCCAGTCGCAAATCGAGGAAGGTGCAAGGATTTTTCGATAGCGACACCCCTGACACGCACTACTTTTGGCACAAACAACGTGTCCAGAAGCCCAGGCACCGGTTCGTAGATCCCGCGGTTCAATCCGTGACTGCCCTGTCGCAGCACGCATCCTGGTCTCGAGAACACCAAGTTTGCTGCTGTGATGCTGCAGGGTCGTCATGTACGATTGTCCGTATGGGTGCTGAGCTTCATGTATCTAACAAGCTCGGAGCAGAGCCCTTAGTGACACAGCGGCAGCGCCCGTCACCGCGGGAAGGGCAACAGCTTCCAATTCCCCGCCAGGCCGTTGAGCAGATTTCATCGGCCGTAGCCTCGGAGTATCGTACTGAGTAATATGACTATCATATAAAGACCTTCTCCTAACGACAAGATCCCCGACAGTATTTCTGGGTCTGCGGACAGCCGAAGGATCGTATATTTTCCGCCGTGCTGAGATGAGCAGGGTGACACGGCTGGTGCAGGCTTGGGAGCTTGAATCTCCGCGGTCGGCTGGACATGTGCTGAAGGAGGGACGGTCATGCAGGTGCCCTTGTTCCCTGCAGCTCGAATCTCGCTTCTTGCCGCAGAGAGGACTGAACAAGCCGCTTGTGAATGCAAAGTGTGTCTGTTGCGATGCAAAAGGATGCAGGGCCGGTAGACAGAAGTGGATTTGAAATGGTTGCTCCACGAGCATATCCAACCGGCTCACAACAATGGAACCGTGGTCGACAACTCGCCGTGACCTGCATCGAGTGCTCAGTCCGCATTCGCCCGTCACAGGTTGGGCATAGATCATCCACGGCCCGCTACGCCGTCTTAAGCTTACCGAGTCGTCGAGTAATCCAACAGCATGAACGGTGAGAATCGCCTTCAGGCCATCAATGGTGTGCTGCTAGTGTCGACATTGCGCCGAGGGCGTCTCTTGGTTACTCCTAATTCAGGCAACTGGCAGGCACGATGAATTGTCAGGCAGGCGGGCAGCAGCGCACGCCATTGGGTACCCAACCTTGTTGCATTATTGACATTTCAATGGAAACTCTGCATTCCAACATCACGCGCGGCACCACAGCGATTGAGTTCAATTTGATAGCACATCATCTCCTGCGTTATACCCCAGGCGCTATGCGTGTCACCTCTGCAGACTCAGTTCCGGCCCCGCAACAAAATCGCCAATGCCATCCCAGAGGCACTCGGGCACTTTGCGGCGATCACGACGGACGGCGATTTCAGATCGAGGACATCTGCCACCGGACATTTTTGTCTGGCCATCCCAAAGCAGCGCATCCCAGTCCTATAGCAGCCAGCGAATATACCTCTGGCGGTTCCGCGACAACAGCATGACTGCGCATCCTATTGAAGACTGGACGCCACCTTTAGCGCAACATGTTGACGATTGGGAGACAGCGCTGCCATGGGCGTTACTTTTTGCCCACCAGCAGGATCGGCTCCGTGCAGCGAGTCCGTTGTTTGACGCAACTCTAAGTGCCGCTCGGCAAGAGCGACGTCGTTTCGTATCAAATTCTCGATGTCTGAAAGCATGTCACTGGCGACGCCCAGCGCCTGCTGCCATGCGGCGCCCTCGTCTTGTAGAAGGTAAGGCAGCGAATAATGAGTCGCCGACAAACGCAAGCGGACAAAACTAGCGGCGTCTATCCACCAGCCATGCGGGACTACCATCTGCCAGATCCATCACTTGCATGTGCTCTGGAAGCTTTTCAGCACCAGCGTTCTGTGGCTCAGCTTGGCGTCAGGCATTGCGGGTCGTTCCAACAAAGCAATACACGCTGTCTGACCGCAGGCCGCATACGCTTTCGGCATCGACGTGTCTGGTTATTGCCTGTCAAATCTGCAGGCGCCTCGCGTCTATGTTCCCGGCTGCAACTGCGAGCGCATATATGCAAACTCTCTACAGTCGATTAGTTCAAATGATGTCGCAGGTCGTCAAGCCTTAACCGCATGGCCGCGTCGATCACAGTTGAGGGCATATTACGGGCCTGTTCCCAGGCCTTGTCATAGGGCATTGGATACACCCACCGGACTTGCTCTCGGGGAGGCTACAGCTTGGTGTCGTTGCTGCGCGACTGCAAAGTCTCAGAGGCTTGTAGTCCCTGACGACAAAGTTTCGGTAGCTGAGAGAGAGGGCCAGCAGGGAGGCTCAGCGCGCGCGGCAGACGGCCCATGCAGAGTGCGCTGCGAGGTGCTGGTGACAGTGGTTGGTCTGTGAGGCCCGAATGCCCAAGTGACAGATGCAAGCGTGAACCAGCACCGCGGGACTGGCCATGAAAGCCACAGTTCGCCATCATCAGCGCACTGTTTCGGACGCTGTGCCTGCTTTGGAGGCCATATCCGTCGCCCATTCATGGAAGTTTCTCGCCGAGGGACTTGACGTGTGGCTCAACACTCACGGCTGGTCGCCTTGCCTTCCTCCTCAGCAGCATGCTCCCCAGTGCCGCACTCAAGCGCCAGCCGCGCTGTGCATTAAGGACGCCAACTTATGATTTGCCTCGTTCCCAAGGTTTGCTTGGGCGGCTGCAAAACAATGGTGCAATGGAGCAGGCGCTAGGGCTTCGTTAGCTAGTCCTGGTCGAAGACGGTTCGGATAGCAGGGGGCCAGCACAAGTGACAGGGCCCCCAGTCTTGCGCCAGCCCGCTGTGTCAATGCACTCTCCACGCCACGGCTGCCGTGCATACTTCCGCGGCTGCATTGACCGTCCTGGAGAGCGGCAGACCTTTTTGTTCGAAAGAACCATCAGCCGAACGAGGCCAGCATGTCGTTGTCCCCGACAGGCACCCTTCCCTGCTCCCGTTACCCGGAACACATCGTAGCCCCCGTCTCACGGCCGTCATCCGTCATCTGCAAGTGTTAGCAGGGATTCCACAAACAGCTGCCAGCAGAATCCCCATAACCGATTGTGGTTATTACTAGAGATTCTCCGCCGACTGGGCAGAACCTGCTCTGTCTTTTTGCATCTCCTGTTGCTCATTGGCTCCCCCATTCTCAACACCAACGCCATACGTCCCACCTGGAATCGCCCCATTACCTTGTTACTGACCGGCCTTGACACTTTCGACACTGTCCGGGCCTTGAGCTTTCTTTCTTGGATCCCCTTTGGAGGTCTTGAGCAGTGTACGATACGGTAGCTTGAGGGCAATATCAAAAAGGTATTTGGCGAATCCCATCCTACCCACCCTCCTGTACCCTGCATCCGGGGTTGGAACACACATGCATGCTTACAGTGGTCCGGAATGGAGCGAGAATGGACATGGCATATTCAGCGTACTTCGGGCTAGTGGTTCTGTTAACACAGCTGGCTGAGCCGGTTCCCCTTCGACGTTGCCCAGATCTTTCTCTGCTTGTTTGTGGGCTTACCTTGTGTCATCATGCAGACTCATCCTTCTATCGACGTCAGTCCATCAGACACTGGCTCGCATCATAGTGAAGACCAGAGCGCAATACATCTGATAGCGCATCTGTCTGATTCTTCAGCTGTCTGCTCAGCGAATCGTGCCTTCGCTGCTGGTGCGACGGTTGAGCGTTGCGGAGGTCAAGCGATGCAGAGTCTGTCATTACCGCGTTCGAACTCACACCCTTCAACGCCATTTGGGCGACCTACAGATCCAGAAGTCGGTCTGGCAAAGCTCTTCCCAAGGTTCAGTCCGAGTCGGTCTGAACAGCAAGGCTACCCATCCCCTCCCATGTCAGAGTCTCACTCTCCTTCGCAACGTCCAGCACGTACTGTTGAAACCGAGGTTCGCCAGTACCCTGTGCCAGTGAGCGCACCGCACAGGGTCGAATCCGGGTTGCCATTGCCGCCGCCTTCCTCAGCACTGTTCGATCCTCGGCAGCCATTGCCGAACCAAAGCAATCCACAAAGGCCACTGTATTCTGGAGCACAGCACCCGCAACACCAAGCGCATCATTATCAGCCTGGACGCGCAACCGAATATGCAACCTATGGAGCGCCTCCACCTTCACAGAGCTACGCCTACGGCTATCCACCACCTCCTGGCGCATCACCTTACGTGCCTGGAGCGCAACAAGCAGGGCCCCAAGCGCAAGCTGCGGCAATGATCGCACCGCCTGCTGCCAGGCCTACCAAACCAGCAAGACGCACCAAAGCCCACGTTGCATCAGCGTGTGTCAATTGCAAGAAGGCGCATCTCAGTTGCGATGTTCAGCGCCCGTGCGGCCGATGCGTGTCTTCTGGAAAACAGGTCAGTCTAACTCGAATCCGCGTGCGCTATGGGAAGTTACGAGTAGGAGATATATCGGAACTGACTCTGAAATGAACAGGACACATGCAAGGACGTGCTCCACAAGAAGCGCGGAAGACCCCGACTAAGAGACGATAGAGACTTCACTAGACCAGAGCAGGGAAGCCAGCAGCCTACACAGACTCTAGGTTCGAACCTAACACCCTCGACGGAAGCTTTTGCGCACCGAACATCTTACCCAGCAACGCATCCGCATCGAGTTGCCGATTTATCCCGTACGACGGTCGCACAAAGAGGGAACAGTATACCCAACGTAGCCACATCTTCCATCGGAGCTCGTACCCTGAGCGGCGGCAGCTATGGTGGGGTGACGGTACCTCCTTACACTGTGGGACCGGATTTGGCGTACCAGTCTTTGCCGATTGCGTTCCTGAACTTGGATTTAGTGATCCAAAAGTCGAACCAAGCATTCCAAGATTTGGTATCCTTCATAGGAGGCGTCGGAGGAAAACACCTGGGAGAGCTACTCGAACCGAGACAGAACGAAAGCTTGCAGCGGTTGCGCAATGACCTCCGAGACGAACGGGACGAACGCGAGCCAGCCTACATGGCGCCCATCACGCCGATTGGACACGATCCGATGCGCTCCGTTATGGAGTCTGTCGCAGACCGTGATGTCGACCATGTCAGTCATGGCTTTACGGACAGGCCCATCTTTTTGAGCTATCGTCTTCCGAATGGGCAGTACCAATCACTCCAGACCCGGATTCGACTTGCGAAGACGTCGCTGTACTTCGTCACGCTGGTCGTACGTACACCTCCGTCTAGACCTCTTGGTCCTCCTCTTTCGACGCAACAGCTCGCGCCGCCAACACAAGCCCACTCGTCGCAGGCCTCATCGGCACCAGCACCTCTTCCAAACCGGACTGGGCACTATACACCCCAACAAGTTCGACCGCCATCATCGGCAAGCTCCGCGCCCACGTCGCCCTACTCTTTCAACTTCTCGTCAGTCCGAACTTCGCTGCCCAGTTTTAGTCCCAGCTCTTACACAAGTAGTCCAACGTATGGGTACTCTCCAACCGCCGGCCCGGAAACAGGCTACTTCCCAACCTACCAGCCTCCGCAGTCAGTAGCACACGCTCCTCCGTACGCATCTGCACCTCGAACTGGGTCAGTAACATCAGAGCCTTTGCGCGAGCTCAATATACCTGCACAACTTGAAGGTCTGCAGCTCCCGCCGATCCGCACTGGCCCAGCGCCTCTGGGCTCACCACTGAACCTTGGGGCGAGCCAAAGCGCGACAGATAGTGAGCGAGAGCGAGTGCGACGAAGAGAGTCGAGTTCCAGTGCCGATAAACGACCAGATACGCCCGGAGAGGCTGGCAAGCGTCGACGGCTGAACATCCACGAGGTCTTGGAGTAAAGTCGAGATGGGCAGAGAGAGGAACCCTGCATGACGGTCTGACGTTTGGGAAAACCGTTCAACGTCGTACAACCTGTTCTGCGGTCGTCCGTTTCAGAAATGGTATCCCTTACCGACTGCAGCATCCTGGTCGCGCTGAAACACTTGACACGGGACGGTGCATCCTGGTCAACGTCGCAACGTCACATGTAGGTCTTTTCTGGAGATCACTTCGTACCTTTCTCGTCCCCGAATTTGATTGCTGAGATATACCACGGATGCCGTCATTATGGATGGATCCACGCCCTGTTGCCGTTGTGCAAGGGCGCCACTGTCGATGCTGTAACGTTGCGTGTTATGTGCATGGGCCTTGCTTTCACCAGCCATGTATTCTGGCATGGAGTTCGTTGTTAGACGAGACAGGGGCTCTATGTGGTCTTTATATGTATCATAGTTCAATCGCCGCACGAGAGGCATGTGGTTAATTCTAGGTTTATGTATCTACTCTGCCCAGTGCGTTTGACGGCTATGTACAGTGCGTGAGATGCATAAGCGGATGCTAGACCCGTGCGCGAAGGTAGCGTTTCATGTTCTATTGGGGCTGCAGTGTCTGAGCTAGACCCAGAGCTTGATGGCGAGAGGCCCGCGGGAGAAAACGAGCGCACGAGAACGAGATGCAGCGACTTCCCCAGCCCAGACTAGACATGCCCATTGGGCCCAGATGATTGGCGGATCTCCCCCAGGATCACACGGCGACAGGGCTCATTGGCCGATCGGAGAATTTAGATCGGAGCTACATGCAGGTCCTTCGAGCGGGATATGCAGCGAGTTGACAAGTAGCACGCTGGCCATCAGAGCGACTAAGGAAAAACGAGTGCCTGGCGAGGCGTGCAGCTCGTTCATTCGTTCCGGCCTGTCACCTCACTCGGACTATGGCAGACTATGAGATCAGCCAGCCTGCCAGCCGGTTTCCCTTTTGAGGTTGGCTGTTAGAGCAGAGGGCAGGAGCGGCCGTGTTGAGTTGGAAAATGGACCGCTTTTGTGCATGGAGCTGTGGTGGGGTTTCTCGTTTCAGTGATTTAGATGGGAGGGGAGATTACAAGGAGGGCGTTTCTGATAGTCAGGCTGGGGAGGGGTTGCTATTCTTGCGCGTTGGCGGAGTCGCGCCCGGAAGTTTGTTTGCGCGAGGCTGGACGGGACTACGGGTGTCAGGAGGTCGCTTCTGAGGGAGTGCTGTAAGATATGACACAAGGTAGAGGCTACAGTCACTGCAGATGTGAGCATGTCAATAATAATACTATGTGATGTCGTGAGGAAAGTGTTTCAGATTCTGTCGTGAACGCCTGTTCCCTACTCTACGTGAGACGCCGTTGAGATTGCCACGAACAACTAGCATTCTGGATACGGTATCCGAGAGGTGGCTCAAGCTTCAAATGTGAAACGGCCAGCCTGTGCTTGGCGCCTTGCTAAACTCTAATGCAATGAGGACCTGAGGGTATGATGTCGCCTGCCATGTGAATTGCGAGGACTCGCGAGGGAATATATTGATCCCGAGTTGACGGCGTGTGACGTGTTGTGCTATGCCTGGCTGTGGGCGCAGATGAGCGGGGTATAGGATGTTGTGAAAGCAGGCGGTGCAGAGGGCACCAGGGCTCAGCCAAGAGCCTTCAGCTTCTTCTTTTTCTTCTTGCCGCCGTCGGCGTCAGGCTTCTTGCCCTGCGAAAAGTCGCGCCAGCTGTTGATGCGGGTGTCGCGTGACTTCTCCCAGGCCTGCTCGTGGTCGCGCTTGCGCTTGCGCTCGGCGGCTTCTTCCTCGTCCTTCTTCTGCTGGCGGCCCTCCTCGCGCATCTGGGCCTTCATCTGGCGCTGTCGGCGCAGCTCGTTGTCGCGGATGACCCAGGCGGTCTTCTCGCGCCACTCCTTGAGGAACTCGGGGCTGCGCGTCTCTTGGTCGTCGGCGGTGAGCTTCTTGTCGCGCATCAGCAGCATGCGGGCGTCGGCGATGTCCTCGTCGAGCTTGGCGCGCAGCTTCTCGTCGAGCAGCACCGTCTGCGCCTTCTTGAGGCGGTCGAAGGCATCGGGGGCGTTGGGGTTGGACGTCTTGTCGGGATGGATGAGCAGCGACTTGGTGCGGTAGACCTTCTTGATGTCCGTCTCGGGCACGCCGGGCTGCAGGTCGAGGACGGCGTAGGCGTTCAGGCTGAAGACGTTGCGGATGCCTGGGAGCAGTCAGCACACTGGAGCTCCACAGCTTTCAGTGAAGCGCGCGCTTTGCGCCTGACGCACGCTCGATCTCTTCGTCCTGGTGGTCGGTCAGCAGCGCGTATCATGTCTCCACAGCCATAACGTACCTTGTCCAGCTCCTTGCCTGCCGCCTTCAGCTCTGCCTCAATGTCGTCGGCCATGATGCCGCCGCGTGTATGGGGAGGGGAAGCCGAGGCTGGACGTGTTCGCGGCGTGAATGCGCAGCGGCGGCGGCGATGCGCTCGGCTGCTTTCGAGACCGCGGGGGTCCGCTCGAGAAGAAAGCCCGTGCGCCGGCCCTGCTCCACCAAAATTTCTGGCGCGCTGCTCGACGCCTGCGCACCAAAGCCGGGACGCAGTCGACACAGCAAAACCATGGGCGGCGCAGGAATCACCGGTCGCACGCGGCCCACCAAGGTCAAGAAGCAGGCCTCGGCCGCCAAGCGGAAGCGCGACGATGTCGATGTCGAGAAGCTGGAGGCAGCCGTTGCAGCGCTGGTAGGATCCGACGCAGCCTCACACTGTACAAGCAGACACGCTGACAGGCACAGGAACCCAAGTCGACCACGTACAAAGACTTCACCGACCTCCCGCTCTCCGAGCCGACCAAGGCCGGCCTGAAGGCATCCCACTTCGCCGTCATGACCGACATCCAGGCCAAGGCGATCCCTCTTGCGCTTCAGGGCCACGACATACTCGGTGCCGCAAAGACGGGCAGCGGAAAAACCCTTTCGTTCATCATCCCCGTCCTCGAGAACCTCTACCGACTCCAGCACGTCGGTGCAGACGCAGGCCTCGGCGCCCTGATCCTTTCGCCAACACGAGAGCTCGCCATCCAGATTTTCGACGTGCTGCGCAAGATTGGAAAGCACGGGCACATGTTTGCTGCGGGCTTGTTGATCGGCGGGAAGAGCCTGGAGTCTGAGAGGGAGGCTCTCACAAGAATGAACATCTTGGTTGCAACACCCGGCCGAATGCTGCAGCACCTGTCGCAGACGGCAGCGTTCCAAGTCGACGACCTGAAGATGCTGGTCTTGGACGAAGCGGATCGAATCCTGGACATGGGCTTCCAGAAAGACGTCGACGCCATTGTCGAATACCTCCCCAAGGAGCGCCAGACGATGCTCTTCTCCG
Organism: Phoma herbarum; assembly: GCA_001599375.1. NCBI lineage: Eukaryota > Fungi > Ascomycota > Dothideomycetes > Pleosporales > Didymellaceae > Phoma > Phoma herbarum. The sequence continues at coordinate 636,228 of BCGR01000008.1, read as the reverse complement.
CAACGCAGTCGAGAAAGGTCTCTGACCTGGCCCGCCTCAGCCTTCAAGACCCCGAATACGTATCTGTCCACGCCGAGGACAAGAGCGCGACACCGAAGGGCCTCACACAAAACTACATCATCTGTCCCATTGAGGAGAAGATGGATACATTGTGGAGCTTCTTGCAAGCAAGCAAGAAGTCCAAGATCCTGTGCTTCTTTTCCTCGGCCAAGACCGTGCGGTTTGTCTACGAGTCTTTCCGGCACATGCAGCCCGGTATTCCACTACTTCACATCCACGGTCGTCAGAAACAGGGTGCTCGATTGGACACAACGGCCAAGTTCTCCGCTGCTAAGAACTCTTGTCTATTCGCAACAGATGTGGCAGCTCGAGGTCTAGACTTTCCCGCAGTTGATTTCGTCATTCAGGTCGATTGCCCTGATGATGTCGACACCTACATCCACCGCGTTGGACGGACAGCCCGTTACAACCGCGAAGGGCGCGGTGTGTTGTTCCTTGCACCCAGCGAAGAGGAGGGCATGCTGAAGCGTCTGGAGCAGAAGAAGGTCCCGGTCGAGCTCATCAACGTTCGGCAGAAGAAGAAGACATCGATCAGGGAACAGCTACAAAACATGAACTTCAAAGACGCATCAATCAAGTACTTGGGGCAGAAGGCGTTCATGACACACGTCAAGTCACTCTACTTGCAAAAGGACAAGACGGTGTTCAAGTTGAAGGAGTACAACCTCGAAGCATATGCGGCAAGCCTGGGTCTGCCTGGAACACCAAGAATCAAGTTTCTGCAGAACGACGACAGCAAAGCGAAGAAGCAGGCAAACAGAGAAAAGATCGAAGTATCGGACGACTCAGAAGAGGAGGAAAAGCCAAAGGAAGCCAAACCCGTACGAACAAAATACGACCGCATGTTCGAGCGTCAAAACCAGGACGTCCTTGCAGAGCACTACAAGAAGCTCGTCCGCGACGGCGACGAAGCAGACGCCTTCACTGGCGGCGATGCTGCAGATGCAGACGACGATTTCATGGCCGTCAAGCGCCGCATCCCCGCCGACAGCGACGACGACGCCGACGCCAACGAGACCTTCGGCATCGACAAGTCCACCGATCCATCCGTACCCGGCGGCAAGGTCGTCAATCTCGCGGGCGCATCGCAGCCACTTGTCATTGACTCAAATCGCCGCGAGAAGCTGCTCAAGTCCAAGAAGAAGCTGCTCCAGTTCATGGACAAGGGCAAGAAGATCGTGTACGACGATGAGGGCAATCCGCATGAGGTCTATGAGCTGGAGAACGAGGACGACTTCAAGGCTCGCGGGCTGCCGGAGGAGCAGAGACAGAAGTTCATCGAGCAGGCGAGGCAGATTGTGGAGCAAGCGGATGTTGACGACAAGGCCGCGGCGAGGGAGAAGAGGAGGGAGAAGCTCAGGAAACGGAAAGAGAAGGAGCGAGGCGAGCTGGTGGCTGCGTCCGACGATGATGACGAAGGCGGCATCGAACTCCCAGACAATGGTGAAGACTTGCTGGCGCAGTTCAGAGCTGATGCAGAGTACAGCGACGAGGATGACGATGAGCAGGAGGCGCCGCAGCTGGTGGAAAAGAAGCCGAAGAAATGGTTCCAGTCCGACTCAGAAGACGATGAAGGAAGCAGCAAGAAGAAGCGGAGAAAGGGCAAGGACGCACGGCACGTGGTCGAGCAGCCAGAGACGCTCGAAGACATGGAAGATATGGCTGCCAGACTGCTTGGCTAAGTTATCCAGAACATTTATGCATAGCAGGATATCCAAATCACACTTCACATTGCATCAGACCCTGCACCCCTCACGACCAGTCCAAGGACTCAATCGCCCGCCTTATATGCGCGCTCCCAAGACTCTCACACACCCCATTATCTTGATCGCACTCCTTGCCAGGCCAAAGCCTCCGCCCCTCTTCCCCTAGAAACTCTTTGTCGGAATGCCACTTCCGCTGCCTAGCCTCCGCCTGCTCTACCAACTGCTTCAATGGCGTCGGATTGCTTCCTCCCCCCTCCACCTCGCCCTTCAGCGCCGTCTTGACCAAAGTTCTCCACACATCGGGCTCCAGCTCGACGTTGAAGCCCATGGGGCAATCGAGCGTGCCTGTGTGCAGGTGCGCCAGATGCGGATTGTTGTCGCCGATACGGTAAGGTTTCTTCCCCCCCGTGGTCCTCAGGCGTTCGCATTCGCGGTCGATCTCGTGCAGGACTTTGCTGAAGCGCTCGACGATCGCTTTGAAGAGGGACACGATGCTCGACACGTTTTGGATCGCGCTGAACGGGTCCAACGGGCAGATTGGGCAGTGCGTCAGGGACGAGATGCTGGTCATGGCTTTGCGCAGCGGGATGATGACTTGCGGGAAGGAGAATGTGGGGACTGTTTGCAGGTCGGTCAAAGTGAGGTACGTCAGAGAGAGGCAGGTGCAGGGTCCCATGGCGGTTTGGTCTGGAGGCGTGTCCTGGGATGCGGGTTGGTAGCCGGTTTGCGTGCCGGTTGTGACTAGCGGGTCCCATAAGGTAGGGTCGATGGGAGGGGTGTGGCCGAAGCTGTAATGATGAGTGTTGGCTGGTTGGACTTTGGGTGGATCACTCACTCAAGATTGGTCATTGGCGGTGATGGTCCATAGATGCCGACCAGGCTAGGGTCAAGTTGCGCCTGCGCATACACTTCATTTCCACTTGGAAGATCCGCGAACTCTGGTGGTGATATCAGGCCGAAGCTGCTAAAGCTTGGCTGTGGAGTGAAGCCATTCAGGCTGCTGTCATGACCATGCTGGGTAGTCGCCGGTTGTTCGGCAGGCGTATCATCCTCGCCTTCTCTTCTTCTCTTTCTAGGCCGACCCATGGTCTTTTGTGGCGAGTAAACACATTCTATCTGCTCTCTCTGGCACCTCCCGCACGATGGCTTGTCTCCGGAGCACTTTAGCTTTCGAGTCCCTACGCATGCACATCAGCCACTCCGATGTCACAGGTAACCAGGGTCTAGCGGGCTTACGGCATTCATCACAAGCAGCATGCAACTTCTCCGTGTGCTGCGTCTGTGCCATATCTGATGGAGCAAGCCTGCTTGAAACCGTATTCTGTGTCAGCTAGGCCCTCAGAAGATACTGTAAGGTGTTTGTGTCGATTTGGTCGTTGCTGACTCCGAGCTTGAAGCTGTCCCTGGACGCGCCAAGTGGGAGAGGAACGCCGCCAGGGTTCGCGCTGTCAGACCGCCCACGAAAGCTGACCCACGTGCATCCATGTCTGCCAATTCAACGCGACAGCGCGCTCCAACAAAGCCTTCTAGAACTTGCAGTACTCATAAACATAGTAAGCGGATAGCTTTGCCCTTCCCTAAACGGTTCGTGTACCTCAGGTAGGTTCTGAAGTTGTTCCACGGACATCAGTAAGCAGCTAGGCAATGATGGAGGAGATACATAAGCATAAGCGCCTGCCCGGGCACAGCCTTGGGCTCAGCCTCCTGACCTGAGATACATCTGGTATCACAGGGAAGGTATCTCCTGTGCAAGACCTCATCGACATTGCCATATGATCCTGATTGATACAAGAACATTGAAGCTCACGCGCTTCGATGACGAGGCGCAGATTCCGCGCTACGCAGTCCTGTCCCACACGTGGGGTGGTTGGGAAGTCACATATGAGGAGTTCAGTGCGCAGCAAGATCTCCTGGATTATGCGAAGAACCGGATGGAGAAAGGCCCTGGATTCGAAAAGATTCGCTTGGTGTGCCGGCAAGCGTTCAACGACAAGATCGACTATGTTTGGGTCGATACTTGCTGCATCGATAAGCGCTCGTCGGCAGAACTAAGCGAAGCCATCAACAGCATGTTTAGATGGTATAGAAAGGCTGCTGTCTGCTATGCGTATCTAGACGATGTTGAAGGTGGCGAACCATTTTCACCGATTGGAACCAAAGAGAACGAACCTGAGGAACCTGACGCTGTGTGGATTTATGATCAGGAATCAGTAAGACAATATGCATTAAAGAAAGAGCGGCTGAGGAAAGCGAGGTGGTTCAGTAGAGGATGGACCCTCCAAGAGCTCATTGCGCCATCGCAAGTGCTGTTCTACGGGAAGCAATGGAGCTTTCTCGGTACAAAGACGTCCCTTTGCGAGCTTCTATCACTCATCACCGGTATAGATGAAGCAGCACTACAAGGAGCGAACCTCGAGGCTTTCAGTGTCGCAAGGAGAATGAGCTGGGCAGCAGATCGCGTTACGACCAGGACAGAGGATTTGGCTTACAGTCTGCTTGGATTGTTCGACGTGAACATGCCGCTGCTGTACGGAGAAGGGGAAAAAGCCTTTACACGACTCCAAGAAGAAATTATGAAGGACAGTAGCGACGAAAGTCTTTTCGCGTGGACGCCAACAAGCGTCATGCCATCCATCAGCATCATGCCTTCCGAACAATGGAGACCTGTGTTTGCAAGCCATCCGATGGAGTTCGCAACCACGATGCTTATGCCCTTGCAACGAGAGGTAGACGACTTTTCAATGACCAATCAAGGCGTCAAGATCAACGTTCCCATCCTCCCTTTCGACGAGGAAATTAATCGGGACGCTGCGAACCCATTTGACCGGAAGCACTACAAGCGCAGCTCCTTTTCAGGTGAACAACAGCTCTTCATCGTGGTGCTGAATTGTACCTTCGATATGCACGGCTCCCCGGCGGAGCTGGATTTCCGAGTCGGCATCGTGTGCCAGCGGGTCAATGACGCGGGTTGGCAGCTCGTTCGTCACTGCTCCGCTGCACTCGTACCCGTCAGTCTCGATGACTTTGCAAAGGCACAGAGGCTCAATGTCTATCTTCTCAAGAAGATACCCGCATCGCTGCTCGAGTACGATTTGCGCCCTTCTACCAGCTTGCAGCGAGCCTGGAGGGATCTGGAGCAGACGCTTAACGAGCTCTCCATCCCGTCCAGCTGACCTGGAGTGGCCAAATAGGCTCGAGAGTGATCACGGCGGTTCGCATAGGACTTCAGCAACCTCGCACGTATCGATTGTCACAGATGAGCACCTAGGTGCGTGGTCAATTGAGAGGCACAAGATTGGAAAGTTGCAATGCGTGTATTGTATATGCCTTATCACTTATCACGACAACAAAAAAGGCCCTCTGCCAGGATCCTGACGTATTTCCATCTCAGAGTCCGCATCCTGTGCGAACACCGGCTCAGGTGCTTTCACGGCTACTTCCCTAACCTCCCGTTTACTACAACATCTCGACGGAACGCTGTCTTGCTGCCTCGTTAACCCTTGCCTCGAGCTCGCCTCTGTCGAGCGGAGCAAATCCTTCTCAGCAGCCGCCGACGAACCAAACGTCAGCCAATGAATAACCAACGCATCCCAAAATACGTCCACCATGCAGAAAGTCAGACACAGCATGCCTAGCTCTTTGCCGCCTGTGACAAGGAACTGAATCATGTTGGCTGCTACAGGGAGCTCGATGAGGATCGCGCCAATGATGCTCTTCCTCAATAAAGTTTTGATGTTCCGCTGCACAACCGTCTCGCTGCTTGCAGGTTGATCGATGACTGGCTCGGTCTTGCTCTTCCTTGAAAGTGCAGCAGATACAGTGGGCAGGCCATGAAATTTGATGACTGGTCTTAAGAGGTAGAAGAAAACACCGGTCAGAGCGACATTGGTAACGATGTTGACAGTCAGGATCGGTATCGATGCTTGGCTCTTGATGCCGAAGTGGCAACGACCATCCGACTCGTGCATTTGAGTGACGCGCCAAAAGTATGAGTTGAGGGATATACCGGCGTACATAAGCATGGCGGGGACCAGGCAGGCCATGTAGACCTTGTCTTTGCTGCGTCGTACAAATGGCGCGCGGACGATATGGACGCGCTCAACAAGGAAGGCATACACGAAGCCTTTGGCCATGATGTAGAACATCAAGCACACCCATGTGCCAGCGTCGCAGAGCTCATACGTGTACAGTCCTTGTCCGGATACCAGTGCTGCGGAGACGATGATGTAGCATTCGACGGTGATGTACATGGCAAGGAGGAGGGGCGACATGAGGTTCCGCTTTGATCGTATACCTCGCTTCAACCTGTGTATCCGAGATCCTACATACGCTTTAGTTTCTCTTCCGGATGCTGTTGTAACGGGGTTTCGTACCTAGCAGAAATGCAAGTATCGTTGTGCAGACCATAGCCACGACAACGAATATCGTCCGATCTCTGGGAGGGTCGCCAGTCCTGATGGGTGTATTCGCATTGTCCCGGGCCCCAAGTACGTCATCTCGTGCCAAAGGGGCGGCCTGCGCTACAAGCGCGCAGGAAAGATAGAAGCATGCTATCGATTTCATGCCCACGGTGGTCTTTCGATCGAAGCAACGATGTCGACCACAAACATCAAGGTGTGGCTGCTGCAGTCCAGGATGCTGCAGTCCAGAATCGTGGGTATGTGAGGCGCAAAGCGGGCCGTCGTCGAATTTTGAAAGACAGGAACCTTTAATGTCTGCTGCATAGAATGACTGAGACGTGCATGAGCACTAATTCTAGTCCTCCACAACCGTTGGGCATCGCCTGCTCAGCAGCCCCGAAGGCAGTCGCCGGAGTTTTAGTTTTGAGATAGAAAACCGATGTTTTGCCTGTTTTGATCGCCGAGCGCTGCGCCGCGGGGGCCGCTCCGTATGGTTGACACTTTCGCCGACTGAGCAGTTCCGCCGCCAGATCTTCACGGTTCCGCACCGTCCGCTATTCTCCACATGTTTGAGAGCAAGCTTACCAAAAATGAAGCTCAAGAGAGGAAGTTTGCCGATTTGAAGTCAAGCTGCGCATCGACGTACGCGAGGCTTATTCAAATGTAGATATGCGAGCGGACGTGGACTCCGTTCTGGCATTGCCCAATGGCGTATCGACAAGGCCCTGTTATGAATCTGTGAGCACAGGACGTATTGCCACGGAACACCCAGGCCCCTTGATCTGCAGATTTACACCACAAGGATATGTCATATGAAGACCGCCCCCTGCTCTGATGTTGCGGTGGCGGCCACGCGGTGAGCCCCAGCATATCACGAGGGCTCGTACTCGCATCGATCTGTGCGAGATGTACGAGACGATCTGCTGTCCCGCTGCTGTTTTATCGGGCTCAAATCTGGCGTCTGACTCTCAATCTGGACGGTGATGGAGCAGCCGGTAGCCAACCACCATGACATGCGCGTCAAACATCAAGGGCCCGAAGCTGGGAAGCGGCTTCGCTCCAAGAGGCATCAAGGTACCTTCGCAGATGCAAATGCGTTGTGGATAGGGGGCTTCGACTTCGCCCCCAGAGGCCGAATGAGGCGAGGTAAGAACCGAGCTGTTCAAACACGCTTCTCCCAACACCGCCTGGACTCAATGCTGCATCTCGTCTGACGTGGACAGCGACATGTTTTCGAGGGCCATCTTGGCCTCGTACTCGTCGATCATATACTTGATCATCAGGAACTGTGTGCTTTTAGGTCCAAAGGATGCCAGGGCGTTGCGAAGGGACGACTGCAGCTGCTCAGTTGTCAATACGCGCTTTGGCAATCAATTGTGAGGCAAACGAGGCTGCTAGAGAGGTCGCTGCAACGCGCCTAATGGAGCTTACCGAGAGCAGGACGTCGTCTGGCTGGGGCGGCATAGTGGAGCAAGGCTGATTGATTGTGAGGCTGACGAGATCGAGATGTTGTTTTGGTGTCAGTCGACAACCGAGAGAAATCACGATACGACAGCCCACCTCGCTAGCGTGCTTTCCTCGCAGATGCAACGACTCCTACGGGTGATTATAATTGCTGCATTGCGACGCTCGCGCTACGAATATCACTCTAGCTATACTATACAACGAATAAACCGTACCCAACGTCACCCAGACCAGTAATCCGCCCATGCAAAGCAGTACTCCGATGCATGCCCAAATAACAATTTCGATACTTTGTCTTGCGCGAACACCAAACGCCATGCTGAACAAAAATCCACAATGCGCCGTTAAACTTACCAAACCCCACATGGTATCTCGAATTAAGAACGATCATTCTCCTCTATGATGTCGAAAGGGACGCGACATCTCTAGAAACTAACGTATCCTGTATCCTCACCTCCAGGTTCGTCCATCCATCCCGCCCCAGCCTCGCTGAGTCCGGGTCCGTGGTGGTGGTTTCCACGAGCCATCCCTTCTCCTTCGCCTCGCTCTACCCACTCTTCGTTGATGTCGCGGTAGATGCGCTGGAAGTACAGTCGCAGCGACCGCAGACCGCGCAGGTAGCCTCTATCTACCTCGTCAGGGTCTTTGGGTGGGCAAGATGCCCCCTCGAGCGTATCCTCGGCGGTGACACAGTTGGCGAAATCGACGATTCTGAGCTTGATTTCTGATCTGTCCTTGGCCGGCGCTGGAGTCGACGTGGGCGCTGTTCCAGGGGAAGTTGGTCCAGACGGCGCAGCCGAGGGTGCAGCGGACAGATCATCTCCGCTGGGCGTGATCAAGCCGTTCTGGTGGGACGAGGTCTCCTTGTCCTTCTGCTCGCCATCGCCTCGATCGTACAACATGAGCAGACTGCTAGCATAGAACCTGTAGCCTGGCAGTTTTCTGATCTTGCGCTCGAGCTGACTGATCTTCTCGAGGATGACAGGAATGTGTCGATTTGCTGCCTTGTAACCATTGCCGTCCCAAAAGAATTTCTTGAGCGCATCCTGAAATTCCCTGCCGGCTTTGAGGTCGCGACCGTAGTACTTATCCTCAAAGATGTAACTTTGCGTCTTCACGTTCCAGATTTGCATACCGCAGACACGCACACCAAGCTCGCGACTTGTGGTCATTTGACACTTGCGACGTTGCGATTTTTGTTTCTTCTCATCAGCCTCCACGCCATATTGCCGGGTGCCCATCTTCAGGTCCAGAACGCAGGGTCGCGTCATGCCTGCAGTCAGGTCCTCGAGCAAGATGAAGTGCTGTACACGCTCATCAGGCTGTTGCTGAGCTTCCTCAGGGTTCGATGGTTCCTCCATCGCGGAAGGCTCTGTCCTCTTCTTAGGCGTGACAGGAGCAGGAAGCATCAAGGGCTCCGATTCAGGTAAGAAACCTCCCGCGTTTGGTGCGGCATCAGAGGTCGAAGGCTGCTCCTTGAAAGCATTTTTCGTGGGGGAGAGTGGCTTTCGATCTTCGTCCATAGCGAACACCTCTTCTTCGCCGTCCCCGCCATAGCCGTCTTCCTCGTAGAACTCAAGATTGTGTCTTTGGTCTGAGTCCAATCCGAGCGGTCTACGCACGAGCCCGCTACCAGAGTGCCTTCGTCGAGGTACGTTGGTCGATGGCGGGTGCAGCGAATCCGCATTCCGCGATCTGAGCTCCTCTGGTGACCCAAAGCTGACAGCAAGATCGCTTACATCAGAGGCTTGCCTACGCGCTTCCGCATTTGCTCTCAGCATCTGCTTGCGCGGAGACTCTTCACGTCCAGGTTGCAAGACAGACACATCTGTGCTGTTTCGTCTCATCGATGGCGCAGAGCCGGCTACAGATTGCGCGTTGTCGCTGCCCGGCCTGCGAGTGCTGATGCCATGATGCTGGTGACGTTGACGATGATGAATGGTGGGAGGCGCAAACACTTGGCGAAGCACTTCTTCTTGCAATTTCCGATTGATGGTTGTGACACCCCAGCTACTTTGGTGCCTCATTGGAGGTCTGTCCGGGCCATTCGAGCTGTAGTCTTGCACGCTTTGGTTCCTCCGATGGTATTGGGAGGAGAACGAACCGCTACCTAACCATGGGTCCGGTGTAGCTGATCGGGGTGGCATGCCGAATAAATTGTCAGGGATGATATGTCGGTTGTTCGCGAAGATGACCTGCGGTGCAGGCATTTGTTGCTGCGAATGACTAACAACTCTAGGCTGATCATCTGTCTTTGACTCCTGGGGAATTAACTCCTTAGTCGCCTCGTTTGGCGGAGCAGCAGAAGCTGTGGACTCTGAATCTGTCTTGGTCTTGTCTTTCTTCTTCTTTTTCGGCGCTTTGCGGTACGTGACGTTCAAAACACCAATGTACCTAAATTGACAGCATAACGTTAGCAATCTGTCGTATACACATAGGGTAGGGGTAACATCTTTGCTAGCGTCTCAGCATCCAAGCAAGATGTTCACATAGTGATGGTCGTACCTTGGCAGGAAGTCCAGCAGCTCAGGGTGATGTCTCTCGACCGTCTCATAAAACTCGTTCTCGCGGTTGTTAAGCTGTTTGCACACAGCCCTTCTCGAGAAGCGGTACACTGTAGAATGACCGCCGACCTGGTGGTTGTATGGCTTCAGCTCCACAGCACCAAGTGGTGCCGGTGGCTGCGCTGCCGGAGCAGGCGCTTGAGCTGTCACAGGCTTGTGTTCTGATTTGATCGTCGTTGCAGTGGGCGTCGTTCCTAGGTCGTCAGTCGCGCTCGATTCATAACCAAGGAGTGACTGCGTGGACTCTGCTAGCGACTCGATTTCAGACTCTGATTCATCTGGAATCGCATCGATCGACGCAGATGTCAAGGGCTTGTCGTTCTCTTTCTGCACTGATGTTGTCGCAGCGATATCACCATGTAGGCATTGATTGGTATCTTGGGACTGTAGAGAGATTTCTACTTCTTCAGGAGTTTGAACGGCCTCTCCTGTATCCCAACCTCTGGGTACTTTGCCCGCTTGAATTGAGTTTCTCTTACGGTTTTCGGCCACTTCTGGTCGGAGTGTCTCTTGAGCCGGCGCGCTTGGCTCCGCCGCCTTATGTTGACGATGAGGAAAGTACAAAGCCGACGAGATCTGTTCGCGCTCGGAGTCTTCATCTTCTTCAGATGCCGGCGACTGATTTGTGCTATCCTTCTCCTTGGCCAGAAAGTAATCAACCGGCTCTTCGTGAGACTGCGGGCCTGTGGCTCCGGATGCGTGTGCATGGAGCTTGTCTACGATAGAGGCTGGCAAGCTCCTCGACATGGACGATCCGGGAACGGCACCAGGAGTCAGGTTGGTAAAGTTCCTGATCTCTTCCAGTAGAGGCCGCGGCAGTTGACGCTTGTCTGACCTTACTTCCTCGGCCAATGCAGGAGTCTGGTCCTTACGCTTGGAGACCGAGCCAGGAATCTCGAAGTAAGATTCGGCTTCCTCCTCGTGGGGTGTCTGAACGACCGATGATGGACGGGACGCTTGCTGCAATGGTTGTGTAAGAGCGCTGGCATCAACTTCTTCAGAGAGCGTAGAGAGCGGCCTATCGTTGGATCTGCGGTCCTTGGAGCGGGTATCACGCTTCTGCTGCTCTTCTGGGCCTTCTGCATCCTTGAATACACGGAGGAAATGACTTGCTTTCCGGCTGCGTCCGGACGCTGTTTGCTCCGCCTTGGGCAGCGTGGCCTCTATCTTCTTCACAGCTTGCTCGTCCACTGTGGAATCATCGTGGGCAGCACTGCCTCTGAAAGGCACAGGCTTGCCTTCTCGCCATTCTCTGTTCCTGCGCCTCTCCTCGGTATCGGTCAATGCCTTGTTCAGGGCCGAGTGAGCGTCTGCGTTGTGCGGTGTTGACGAGCGGCGAATGGGGGAGTCGACGGGGCTCATGAAGGGCGGTGGGCTCTGGCGGGCGGCTTCAAGACCCATGACGGATTCAATTGGGACGTGTTGGGCGAACTGGGTGGCTAGAATGGATTGGGGGTCTTGCAGGGCGACTGGTGGGTACGTGGATTCCTTCCTGCGGAAGAAGGGCGGGTCAATCAGTCTCCTCTGCAGCGGCGCTGGTGCAGCCATCTCTGACAAGCTGTGCTCGGGGGCATCGTCGTTTGGCTCGGGCGTGTGTGCTGCTGCGTTGGCGCGCGGAGACGAGATGGGACTGTCAGACGCCAGGTATGTTGTCGAGAAGATGCTGTCGCGCTCGTCCAGCTGCGGGCGGTCGAACGACGACTGCCACAGGCTCTCTTTGGGGGCACTCGGCGCTGTCTTGGAGCGGCCCGTCTGCGAGAGCTTGCGGGGGGTCACCGCGGGCGTCGAGTGCTCTTGAGCGTGCCGGGCAGCGGAGGGCGTGCCATGGCTCGAGCCGGGGCTCTGCGGCGCATTGGACCTCACCGATGCGGGGGGTGAGGTATTTCCTTGGGCGTCCAAATGCGGTGACATGGGGGCGACATTGGTCAGGCTCGCTGAGAGGCTCTCGTCGGTAGGCGTGGCAGACCGTGTGGCAGATATTGCCGGACGGGCCTGGGACTCCTCGCGGCGGGCCAGGACAGCCGTCGTTGGGTGCAAGGGCACACGATCCGGCCGGCTAAGCGTGCGAGGGGCGCGGTACGAGACGCTCTGGCGGGCGCGCTGGCGGGCGTGTCGAGGGCGGCGGATGGCAGGTCTTCGCGGTGCAGAGCGTTGGGCGCAGCGAGTGAGGATTGCGGCAGACCCACGTTCCGACTTGCAGAGGACGTGTGTGGACGGCCGTCACGCTCCCAGAAGCGGCGCACAGATAATTGGCGAAAGCTCAAGCCAATGACGTCGCGTGCACTGCACCACTGCTCACGACCTCCGCGCTGCGTGTTGCGCTCAGTCCCAGTACTTAGAGCGAGCGCTGCGTCTGGTGCGATTATTGGGGCGTTGAGGGCAGACGACAGCTCACTCGGTTTTTTGGCTGCCCTTGCGCAATTGTTTGCTTGCTGGCACCTGCTGGCACCTGCTGGCACCTGCTGCTATCATGGGCACCCCTATAGCTTGGTTTGGGCAGCTGCAAGTGGGTCCCACAGAGAGTACGACACGGAAACCTTATCGCGACCATCAAGGCATGCATCACCATCAACGGTCGACACTGGGTTGCATATTGGCCTTTATTACTACACACCGTCAAACTGTCGCCGTCAGCCTGTATTGCGATGTCATAGTCTGCCTGTTGGTTCGAGCTAGACGTCTCTCCCGCGCTCCGCGCCCTCCATCCGTCGTACCCAAACCTTGCCTCAGACTCCGAGCATGGTCGTTCCCAGGTCCCATCGCCAGCTCCGTCGCGGAAACACAAGCCTCCTCGCTCCTGGGCCACTTGTGCAGCAATATGCAAGGCGTGGTCCTACCACTCGTTTTCGCCCAATCACTTAAGAACGTGGCCTCTCACCGCAAGTGCAACCGGACTGTTGCTGCACCCTGCCTATCTCGACCACGACTGCAGCTTTCGATTGTTGATACCGACGAGCCGTAAAGGAACGTACCATTGAGCGTAACACTGAGGTGACGAGACGAGACGTGAAGCAAGCTTTTGACGGCATGGCTTACCCCCAACCCTGGCGATGTGGTGGTGCAACGAATGTTTTCCCGGGCGGTTCAAGACTGCTTCAAGGTTCATTGTTCAACCCCTTCAGAAAGTAGTCTGTGAAATCGGCATTCGGGCCGAAGTCCAGTGACGCGTGGAAGTCGAGTTGGGGTAGCTCAACGTCATTTGTAGCTCGCTGGAGTGACTGCGATGTGGGTTTGGCCGAGTCTATAGATGACTTCTCGTGCGTGGAACTCCACACTGTGGGGGTGTTCTTCTCTGTGAGAGGCACCCGCTCTCCCAACGGAGTGGGGCTCTTTGCCGTCATGCTCTCATTTAATCTCGTAAGCGCGAATCGCATGCTAGCACGCCGCGGACGTTGGCTCTTCTTTTTCACTGTGCTGAACGCAAACGGAGATGCTGCGTTGAACAGATCTTGCGTACTGATCGGCTGTCCGTCCAAAACGCTATTTCCAGAAAGGTCACTGAACGAGACGTCCGTACGAGCATTGAAGACCGACAGAGGCGTAATTGCAGGGCTAGGTTGAGGTAGAAGCGGCGGCGGTGTGTTCTGTGCTGATTGCGACCATGGTCGTGAAGTTGCTGATGAGCCCGATGACTGTGATGAGTCCTCTTGGAACTCGAGCTGCGCCAGCAGCATCGCGGCCTGGGTGGAGTATTGCGACTGCCTCGACTTGCATGACTCCTGCTGGTCATTTTTTTGATGCTCTTCCCCTCCCGATGCCGCTTCGTGTTCTGCCTGCTGCACGATAATCCCTTCTTTAGCATGTGCAGCAATATTCGCTGACAACGCCTCCAGGACTTCGGCCTCACGATGGGGTGCCATCGTCTCCGACGGTGCTCCATGAATGTCTTTGGTCTTCTTTCGGGAGTATGATGGTGATGATGAGCTGAAGCTGACAGCCCTCGGCTTTGTCCTGGGTAAATTACCAATCCCATTCTTCGGCTGACCAATTATTCTGTACATGAAACCTGTAGACGAATCTGGTGCTGGCGAGGCGACCTGATCATGTCGTTGCTTCTTTCGCAGGCTGGATCCCCTCGCCACTGTGCGGTCGACTGAAGGCCTTCTCTGTTTCAGCGTCGATTTGGGTATACTACTGACAAGGCGTTCCGCAGATCTTTGTATGTCTTCTCGTGAGGGTCCAGTCTGACTACTTGCTCTTACGACTCCACGCGTTGGGCTCGATTGGGGTACCTGTACTGTACTCGGCATCTTGTATGTTGTTGCCGGAACGAGGGAGTCGAATGACTGTGCGTACAACGGATATGATATCTGAGCTTCTGGAAGGATGACTCTCGAATTCTTGAGAAGACTCTCAGGGGTCTCGGCAGCCGCTTCGATTTGCGCGTATTGAGCGGCTTGACTGCTGCGGGCCTCTTCCTCTTGGGCTGAGTCTTCTCGTAGTCGTGAAGAATCTGGTAGATCCTTGGCCGAGCAAGCATACGGCGGATCTTGCTCTGCTGCTTGATGGTTGATAGCGGTGGCAGGTCTGGCAATAGGTGAAATGTTGGTTGAGTTTGAGGCCTTTGACGGGCATTCGTCTGGTGGAGTTGCACGTATGGGCAATTGTCGACCGCCCAGAGGTTCCGTAGGAGGCGCAAGCTGCAGGCTCTTTCGTGAGCTGTACCGGTCATCCCTTTTACGTATCCTACTTGGAGACGTATCGGTTTGGCTGTTTGCGGGGAAGGAGATGTTTGTGGCAGGACGGCGCAGCCAGAAGGGGTTGATTGGACTGTTGTTGACAATATACTGCTCTGTATCGACGCTGAAGAATTCCGTGCCGCCAGAGTGATCTTGTTCGTCTGGTATGGGAGCAGTGGCCGGCAGCGGTTCGAGCTCGGGCTGGCTGTACAGCTGCTCTTCAGTATGACCCACGGCCCTCGATGCCTCTGGAGAAGGGACCTGCGGTGCCTTGGACCTCGTCTTGCGCTGCCCTTGTGTTTGCCTGGCTGCACTCTTGCTCGATTCACCAGAAGCATCCTTCTGCTTCTCTGCCCATGGGTTGTGCCATTCCTTGCTGTTGAAGGGTCCTTTGAGGCGTGCCGTGAGTATGAGTGGTGCCTTTCCTCGCAGATACTGCAGCGCTATTGCCTCCACTCTTCTCCGCTTCGCCGGGTCGTCTTTTGTGCCATGGTGGGCGGTGGTAACATCTGCCACGAGATCGCTTGGGTGGATAGGTGAGGCGTCGAAGTCCAGTCCCCGTTTGAGGTAAGGATGGAGGGTTGGGGGCATGGCCTGTGTGCGCCTGCAGTGCGTGTGCCGCTCCTTTTCCGCCTCTGTTACGGTCCGCGATACGCCGTGGAGGTCTGTTGCGGGCGATGACGTGACCGCTGTATGTCAAAAACAAGGTGGCGTAGGGCTGTGGTGCATGTTCTGTACCCACACCAAGTCTGTGGGCTCCCAGCGCAAGCAAGACGAGACAAAGTGGCTAAGCAAGCGGGTGGGGCATACGATCAGTCGCAATCAGCGTGCATAGGACAGCATGCGGCTCGGCGGCTCCAGATCTCGCAGCCCATCTTGCTGTGTGTGGGATGGGTTTGCGGCATGACGGAGCGCGCGATTCGTTGCCCGTAGCAACGGAGCAAGCGCAGTCGATCAGCCAGCTCACCGCATCCGTGTTGAGGTTAGCCACGAGTTGGACACAAGCCCACCGTGACCATTTGCACTCATTCACCGACTCTTGCTACGCGCCTACGCAGATTCCAGATTCCAGCCGCAGTTGGGCCCCTTGTCGTTCGCATGCCGCCCGCGCCAAAGCTGCCCATGTCATAACGCGCGCCGGCTGCTGGCCCTGCGACAACAACAAACCTCGCGTCGCCCTCGGCACCCGCTGCGACACCGCGAACGGACGCCGCCATGCTGGGCAACATGTCGCAGCCGTGGCTCGACGATCTGAGCGAGGAGTGGATACCGCAGCAGTCCACGCCGCCCGCAGAGTCTACGCCCGCAGCCCAGAGCGCGCCGCCCAAGCCGCGCAGTCGCCTTCCCCGCCTGCGACACTCGTCCGGCTCCTTCTCAGAGATCCAGATCCAGGCGCGCAGCGAGCTGCGGCCGACCAAGCAGCGCAATGCCGTCGCCGAGCGCAGCAACAGCGACACCGACGTCCCGCCCGCCGCCGCCGCCGCCGCCCATGACGACGCCCGCGACGACGCCCGCCGCGACCCCGCGCGCGACGTGTCGGAGTCCTTCTCAACAACCTCCGAGGGCTCCATGCTGTACGGCACCGTCGCCCACCATACGGTCGCGATCAAGTCGGCAAGGGACAGCGGCGACTACGAGACGCCCGAGTGGAAGCGCCGGCTGGTCAAGGGCGAGGGCAGCGAGCAGAAGGACCTCTTCGGCCCCACTGGCCTCGAGAACATCTTCGCCAAGCCGACCACCGCACCCGCGAAGGAAGACGCGCAGCCGAAACGAAAGCTCGCCGTGCTGACGGCTCTGTCCAACCTGCCCGCTCTGCCCTCGAGTCCACCGCCATGGCCCGCCGCCGCCGCCCGTGCCAGCTCCACCCATTCCGACCCCGACCGCTCAGTCTCGCAGACGGGCAGCCAGGTGCACCACCGACAAGACTCGCAGCAGGAAGCATCCAGCACAGACGCCGACGCGTCGCTCTCGGCGGTGCAGTCCGAGCAGGTCCGCACCGTGAGCGGCCAGATCGAATTCGAGAACGAGCAGTTCAGCCCCGTCTTCATCAACACGGAACTGGAGATTGGGCAGACGTCCAACCCCGCGCACAACTTCAGAGGCTCAGAGCTTGCGAACAGACTGCGACAGATCGGCTCGCCGCCGCCCGACCCACACGACTCGATCCCCGAAGAAAGCTCGCTGCACTATACTCGAACAGACTCGTCTCTCGTGAGGACGCAGGACGACTCGCTCCCCGAGGGCCTGCCAGTTGGCACACCGGACATTGCAGACGTTGGGCGATTTGTCGAGCTTCGGAGGGGAGGCTACTCTCGAGAAGGGTCGTTTAGAAGACGCCCGCTCAGCCCATCGCCCGAGAGAGCGCCTACAGCACAAAGCACTCGCCCCAGCAACACTACACAGGGCACCGGTCGCAGCAACACATCAGTTCAGACGGCTGTAAAGGACGTTCCGCACATCACCAGCGACTCGGCCATTGCCGACGAGTACGACGACCCAAAAACCCCCCATCCCAAGACCCCCCATCGACGACGAGGGAACGACTTATTGAGCCCTGATCGAGCAACCGGAAGTCCTCTCAAACTCTTCGGTGCACACGATACCTTTACAAGCAATCGATTGATCAGACGACTAAGTCAACTGGAGTACCAACCCGACTCACCCAGGCCTGGGCGACTACAAGACAGCCCAAGACCAGCGCAGAACAGGTCACGGCTGACGTCGGTCGAAGAAGCCAGTGGCCTGCACAGTAACGTGTCGCCGGCAACACCTGCCAGGCAATCCGGCCCACGACGCGTGAGTACCTTCGGACAGGGCCAGCTTAACAAGTTCCAGTTCGACGCTGAGTACTCCATTCTCTCTTCAGAGAGATCTGGGGCCTATGACGATCAGGATAATAGTGCACCTGAGGATTCTCCCAAGAGCGATGTTGCCCCACCTGGCAGCCGTCCGCCTTTCAAATTCCACGTCGAACCATCAACCAGCTGTGAGTCGTCACGTACAACAAAACCGCCGTCGCGGCTCGCCTCAAGCCAATTCAGAACACCGAGTCGATCAGGACCACAGTTCAAGCGCCATGTGCCGAAAGAGGTGGTGGTGGAGTCGCAAGACGAGCACTCGGATTTGACTGACGGCAAGCGTGGCCCAACCTCGCCTTGCAAGAACCCCACGCCAAAGCGTCGAAGGACTATCAACGACAGTCTCGAAGGAAGCGAGGTTTATGATTCGTTTAGCAACACAGGCGCGCTCTCCACTCAAGACTCTCACGCAGCTATTCAGGCAGTCATCAAAGAAGGCCTCCTGAACGTCGATCGTAATGCATCCGCTGGTGCAGCAGATCCAAGTATCCTGTCTCGACGACACATCCTGAGACCACGCAATCCAACACCAAGCCAGCGAAGGCGCGAAGAAATTGAAGCGGAGATTATGGAGGCTACGGAGGCTTTTCTGCAAGCTTCGCCGAAGCTGGACACTATACGTGAGCAGCTGGAGTCATCCATGGTCTCGGACGAGAGCGATGAGCAGGAGCGAGCGGCGGCAGTTGCAAATGAGGTTGCCATGTTCACCATGAAGCGGCAGGCAATGCGCAGCAACCACCGCAAGCGATCTGTAACCACGCAAGACTTTTTGGACGAAGCACTGAAGATCATGAATTTCATTCGCACAAAGGGAAAACCGACCAGTGGCCTGGATGATCTCGAGGAGATGTCAGAGTTCGAAATGCAAGAAGACGCAAGCGAGCATCCCTCCGAGTCACTGACATTCGAACGCCCTCCCAGTCGTGAAGGCCAGCGCTCCGCATGGCGCGACCCCAACAGAAAGCGCGAATCAGATCCCAGTGTTATCAAACATCTTCGGAAGTATCAGGAGAGAGAAGATGACACATTCTTGAGTTCGTCGGTGAACTCGGTGAAGATCTCAAGGATGAATGGCATGGTCCAGCCCGACCAAAAGAGCGAAATCATTGAAAAGGGCAGTAGCAGAATCTCGGGTCGTTACACTCGGCCCTTTGGCCTGGGTCTGGACTACAGTGAATGGGATCCAAACGATGCCCGACCACAGACCGGCCAATCTGCAGGATCATCCATGGGCCACACCATGGCTACGAATGTTTCGCGCCGTTCCGACCAAGTCGCAACTCTCGCACCGGAAGCAGTTGCCCATCTCATCCCCCATCAAATCGCAGGCATGAGTTATAATCGTGAGAAGAAGACTTGGGTTCGAAGCAAGAGCATTTCCAAACAGCATCAAATACCAGAAGAGGAGCATAGCAGCTTGAACCAGAGCCAGAGTGAAGAAGATCCGTTCGGTAACATTCCAGATCTCTCCGTGAGTGAAGCGAAAGAATTCATCGGCCAGACCACAATTCCAGCGCACGCTCAACCTACCGCGGAGACGCTCCTGGAGGACGATGAAGCCGAGGACGAAGCGCGTCCGATGACGTGCGCGAGCTCTGTACCTTCTAAGACTTCCAACAACTTCGGTTGGAGCTTCACGAAAACAGAGACCCGAGCTACGTCGTGCAGTACACAATCGCCGCGAAAACAAAGCGCGCAAAAGACCCCTGCACTGCACACGACGTACGCAATTCCAGAGTCCGATGAGGATGATATCGAGCACGAGATACAATACTTTGAAGACCGTACTGCAGCTACGCCTAGAATGCCCCGTGGCCGTGTCCGCGACATCACAATTTCCTTCGCGCAACGGGAGGTAGGAGAGCAAGATCGGCGGCACACAGAACCTCCGAATCACTTCGGACAGCCTCAGCGGGACTTCTCGGGCGCACAATCTGGATATGGCACAGCCACACTTCGCAGAACGCGGCCGCACCAGAGACCGAGGTTCAACACCGACGGTGACCTATCGGTCCTAGAGGAACTGCCTTCGAAGAATTACCGGATGGAGCTGTCAATGAACGTCTCCGCGCCGGTCCTTGGGCAGGGCCAGCAGGACGGTTTGCTAGTGGCACCTTCGTCACCAATGAAAGGAGACGTCACCTTTATGCTCAGCGACCTTCCTGACTTCACTTTGAATCAGGTTGACGAGTTCGAGCATCCAGATCGAGTCGTTGTCCAGCACGACGGTACCCGATACACCAAGGCATTGGAAGACCGATATGCTCAAGGTACTGCCGAGCTTGTGAGAGCACTTCAAGACATTGAGCCCGACGAGCCATATTGGGAGGATCTTCGCGAAGTCACCTTGAAGGGCAAGAACCTGGGTAGCTTACATCGACTGGACGAGCTTTGCTACCGCCTCGAAGAGCTCGACGTTTCGGACAACAATATCAGCCAAGTTGAGGGCATTCCATACGCTATGCGTCGGCTACAAGCCCAGAACAATTCCCTCACCGGTCTCACGTCATGGGCAACATTGGGCAATCTGCAGCACCTTGACATCTCCAACAACGACATCGACAGTCTAGACGGACTAGCCGAGCTGGTGCATCTGCGGGTCCTTAAAGTTGATAATAATAAGCTCAAGTCGCTCGATAGCATCCTGCATCTTGATGGTCTGATCGAATTGCACGCGGGAGGCAATGATATCGATCTTGTGGACTTCGCGCGATCGAATCTGTGGGTTTGCTTCGATTCTGACCATAATGATCCCGCTAATCTGAATCAGCAAATCTTTGACAGATCTCGACTTACAGAAGAACCGCCTGCTGGAGGTACGCAACGTGCATCGTCTGCCGCAGCTCCAGCATCTAAACCTCGATGACAACGAGCTTGACGAGTTTCCGCTTTTTGATGCCCCATCCGATCCATGCAAACATCTGCTGTCCCTCCGAATCTGCCGAAACGGCATGACCTTGCTCGACGTTGATGGACATTTCCCAAGACTCGAGTCGCTATATGTTGACGGCAACTCGCTGGCCCAAGTTACCGGTCTCGAGCAGCTGCGGCGTCTTCGTACGTTCTCAGCAAGGGACCAGACTTTGGGCAATGATTCGGATGCGGAAACCTGTGTGGGAAACCTGATCAAGAACACTGACCTCCACAACCTTTACATCTCACTCAACCCAGCCTACACTCTGGGCGTCACGCAGCATCTCATGAACCTCCAACGGCTCGAGCTTGCATCTATGGGTCTGAAAGAGTTGCCGGATAATTTTGGGCAGCTGACACCGAACATTCGATCGATCAATCTCAACTTCAACTCATTGCAGGACCTTCGCCCGCTGCTCAACATCAAGCGTCTGAGCGAACTGCTTCTAGCCGGCAACAAGGTCGACCGCCTGCGCCAAAATGCTATGGTACTTGGGAAGTTTCCGTCCCTTTCAAAGCTTGATTGGCGCGACAATCCTGTTACATTGCGCTTTTATGCCTCCGCTTCTGAGAACAGGATCATGTCCCTCAGGCGCAGACCAGACGACGAGCAGCTCACCGACCGCTTTGTCCTTCCACGCGGTGACCTCGAAGCAGATGAGCAGTACCAGAGCCGACTCGACTACGAAACACGAATCAGACGCCGAGTCACGGAGATGATGCTCGCCAACATGTGCCGAGAACTTCGTGATCTCGATGGCATGCCATTTGACAAGGCCCGTGTCCTGATAAAGGACGATGTCTGGGAGCGATTGACTCTGCTGGGTGTGATCAGAAAGAAACAACCAGAAAAGACGAACAATGACGAATGCGAATAGAATGACAGAGATAAAGAACGTAGGACATTGTATGATTGATGAGCTGTTGCTGGCAGGCAGAGCAATTTTGATGTGGGCTAAGGCGTACTGGATTTCGGATAGGACGAAGCTGAACGATTTGAACATATTGGCTGCTCCTGGCGTTGAGAGGAGATTTTGGCAGGCATCTCGTATATAGCGAGCATTTCCTACGCGCATCGTTAAACTGCGCACTTTACGCCGACTTTCAGTTCTGGTAGTTGTATTTCTACAAGTATTTCTACAAATTGTGTTATGTCAACTTTTCCATCATAGCGACATCCTCTGGACCCTGACCGCTGTGCGTGTCTGGCTCATCCCCCCGCAGTCGATCTGAAACGGCAAGTGACCGTCGCAGTCTGTGCGCCCAATTAGGAACCGCTCTTCCTCGACAGCGATCGTATGAGCCCACATCTCCCTCAACTCAGCGTCAACTTCACTTAAGCATCACTTCTTTTCTCAGCTATCGTTACAATCATGTCTTCTATCTCTGAGGAGGAGAGAGCATTGCAGCTTGCGCGGGACGCGAGTGAGAGCCTGGCGTCTGGCGATTTAGCGGCGGCAGCACGGAAGCTACGCGAGGCTACGAGTATTGCACCAGAAAACGCGCAGATCAAGGAAGCGTGGGAGAAGCTCAGGCAAGAGGAGGACAAGAGCGAGTTTCTATCAATCTGCAAAATCTGGGTGCAAAGCAAAGATGAAGCTGATGGTGAACGTGCGCTGAAGGCGCTCAAAGAGCGGCCCTTGAAACAGAAAGAGGCGGAACAAGCAATGCAAATCCTCAACGACTTCAAAGACGAAGATGATGTCCTGGACCAAGTCACCGGGGAGCTTTTGAAGAACACTGGTGCGCAGACATGGCTTGCACAGGCCGTGCGAGAACGACCTACACGCACCTACTACGAGCTCTTCCCGCGTGGAGACGACTCCATTGATGGACTACTCAAAGTTCTGCTCAACCGCAGTCTCTGGCCGGACGACGCCACTTTCAAGGAGAGCCATCGAGATGTCTTCCAGCTCAGCCTTGCCATGCTTATGGAGGAGGCGCTTGATCATCCAGAACGCGCTATGAGAGGTGTCGCACAGCTACTAGCACACCACGCAAACCATCTCCAGAACATTATCGACGCCGATAGCTTCGACGTAATTCTATCATCTTTAGACATTCGACTGCCAAAGACTCTTCGCGACCAGGCCACGCTTGCGAGCATCAAGTTGTTCGAATTGAGTCCAGACACCGCGAAAGAGCTGGTCTCAAAATTCGTCACGCAGCGGACGCAGAAGGGCGATGCGGACAACCTGGTTATCGCATTCTCAGCTGCGACGGCGATTTTTCCGATCGCAGTCGAAGCAGCGTCCGCCCTTTTCCTCACAGAAGGCTTTGTCAGCACGCTGGTACCTATGGTGGAAAAGAAGAAATCCCACAAGCTGATCCAGGTGACACTAGACTTGCTCAGTGCAGCCTGTGTGGACAAGAAGTGCCGAGAAGCCGTCAATTTGCACTGCAGAGACTGGCTTGACATGGTAGCAGACAGCACCGATAAAGGGCGTGCTACTCTTGCGGGGCTCATCCTCATCAAGCTCGGCGACGAAGAGCCTCCTTCAACAGATAATCCTCAGGTCAAGACTCCTGTGAAGGTCGACCAGAGTGATCTGATTGCAAGTTTCAAGTCGATGGTCATCGGCCCCGATGCTGCCATAACCAAGCAGAACTCAGTCGAAGCTCTAGCCTACGCATCCCTCCAAGCACATTTCCGCGAAGACCTATCAACAGATCGACGTTTTCTTGAGCGGCTCATCGAGACAATGAGTGCTCCATCAGTGCCGGGAAACATTGTCTTTGGCGGTATGACTATCTTCGCCAATATTACAGCCTTTTTACCCATCCAGTCAGATGAAGATCGCAGATTGGCTCAGCTGAAGGCATACGCCAATGTCCAAAAGCCGTCTGAGCCGCAAGAACTGCTCAACAACGAGCACGCCATTGCACGGTGCACACGAGTCTTGCAGGCTGGGATCGTCCCTTTGTTACTTCAACTCAGCAAAACCCCCACACCAAACATACTAGCTCAGACCAGTCAGATTCTCTTGAACTTGAGCAATGATAAAGCTAGCAGAGGCTTGATGACACAGCAAGGCGCCGTCAAGCTTCTTATTGCTATATGGGAACACATGGCCTCAATGACAGCATCGTCAAAGACAGGCACAGCACCATTCCCGCCCGCAGCACAACCAGCCGCCGCTCAAGCACTATCGCGTCTCCTCATCAGCGTCAACCCAAGCCACGCCTTCACCTCGTCTCTCCCAGCAACATCCGCTATCCGCCCACTCCAAAGCCAACTGATCCGCACCGAGTCCTCCATCTGGCAACTCCACGCCTTCGAAGCCATGCTCGCGCTCACAAACCTCGCATCGCTCGACCAAGCAACCCAAACGCAAATCATCCGCACCGCATTCGACACCGTAGTCGACGACCTGCTGCTCAGCAACAACAAGCTCCTGCGCCGCGCGGCTACGCAACTCGTCTGCAATCTGATGGGCTCGCCGTACTGCATCGAGAAGTTCGCCGACGGCAGTCCTCGCGCAAAACACCGCCTCCACCTCCTCTTAGCCATGACGGATGTCGACGATACGCCGACGCGGAGTGCAGCTGGCGGTGCGCTGGCCACGCTCTTGACGTGTGGCGAGATCACGATTACCCCATTCCTGCAGCAGGAGAAGGGCGTGGAGTTTCTCGTCGGGCTGGTGGAAGACGAAGATGAGGAATTGAGGCATAGGGGTGTGGTGTGCTTGCATAGTGTGGCGGAGGTCCCGGCAGGTCTGAAAGCCATACAGGAGAAGGGCGGGGTGGAAGCGGTGCAAAGGGCGCTCAGTGAGGCGAAGAGTCCAATGGTCACTCAGGCTTGTAGGGATGCACTCGCTGCGTTGAAGTCTTGAGAATGAACATCCTCGAGATGTGAAGCATGCCAAACCGTAAGGAGGGGATAGCTCAGATGTCTTTTCCTGTATAAGATCATATCAAACGTAGAGAGCATCTAGAAGAGCTCAAATACATGCTTCCCAGCTCTGTGAAGCGCTCTTTGCCAAGCTTCAATTCGTTTTGTTTGATCAGAGATCCCCGAAAGTTCTCCTTTCAACCAAACGCAAACCTCAAGATAGCTACAGCTGATGTTACGAGAACTTTCACAATTTCAGATGTCTATCTGTCGGCTACACATCTGTTGCACCTCGTCGTGCCTCGCTCCTCGATACTGAACCTAGATATGATAGTTCTACTCCACGAGCTGGTAACAGAGCGCGAAACACACAAGTCCCTTCATTGTACTCGGACTTTTTTTTCGCTCAACATCACCGTATATCTTCATCACTACCTTGTCAGCATCTTCCTCACCCCTGCGCAGACCGGCAAATCATATCGATCCCGACCTTCAGCGCCATCAGCCGCACTAAGCTGCCGTGTAACTCGCAAGGGCTTGCAGGATCTGCACATCGGGCTCGGCGAAGGGACGTGTGGTCGCACAACATACACACACGTAGCCTAATGCATGCCGTAAGGCAGTGTAATGTAAGAATTGCTAATTAGGGGTGCTTTTCGCACGCGCCGCGGTTTTTGTGCATTTTGACGCCCAGGCAAGGGGAGCGAAGGTGTCCAGATCTTAGTTGGTGATAAATAGGGTGGAGGCAGCAGTTCGAGGGTGAGTCAGTATGCCAGGTGATGGTTGCCGCCCATGGTGACATGGTATCGGAGATCAACCTCTATCTCCAATTTGCTTGTTTGGGTCCGAGCGCTTATGTGTGAGCGTTGAATAGATCGTCGTGAAAGAGTGCGGCACGTGGGATGTGGGCTGATCTGATGGCGCTAGGTAGCGTGTGGGTTAGTCCTGCCGTGCGGTCGCAGATTGGGTTGGATCTCTTGGACGTTAAGATATGATACTTGCTTTGTGGTGATCTGATAGGTATTTGACGAGTGTACCATTACCTATCATTCCGTCAAGAAGTGTATACACATGACAACTGCGATGTTGTCGCCTAGTTTTCGACGTGAGAACCAATGTGCTGTGTCGCTCCTACTTTCATCAGATAGCGCCTGCCCGTTTCGTCAGCAGCAGGCTGACCTTTGGCTGACGTGCTGCTCTCGCGGCTGAAGCCGAGCGCTTACATCCCGCTCCAGCCATCTGACGTCGAAGCAAGCCAGCAGTCTCTGCCCTCGATCCGTGCCATGTTCAGCCTCGTCCAGCTGACCTTTCTCGCGAACCAGCAGCCGCGACCCAAACGAGCCAATGCATGCCGCATCACATCACGTCCTTCGCGGGCCGCATGTACGTGGCATGTCTCTGATCTTGTGTATCAAAGTTCGGCGGGATCCGAAGAATGCTGCTGTGTTCCGTTGGCTATCTCGAAGCAACCATGCTTTCTACGCGAAGGTCTCTTGAATGGTTAGTCGTGTGACCACATTGTCGCCATCCAGCCATCCAGCCACGGCCATCTCAATTGTCAGATTTAACGCGCCGTCCGTCTCGCGTTGTCGTTCAGCCTGTTTGCCGACTTTGCGGGGTAATCGTAACAAGCTGCATGAGAGTGGGTCGATGTTGGCGTTCGTCATGCCACGGGATGCCGAACATTTGGCGCACAGATGGTTTGCTAGCCCGGCACGGGGCGCGTCAACCGTTCTGGCTGCCGATCCGTTTCGAAACAAACCCTGTCCCGTTAGTCCTGCATCACCGTCGAAGCGAACGTAGGAGTGCATGAACGACTCGCGCAAACTCGCGAACTGCGACGCCGAGCTGTTGTGGCAAGGAAGGACAAACGAACCGAAGATCTGGCTGACCAGTGTCTATGGTAGATGGGAATGAGTGCGACGTTGTTGCTGTTTGGGTGTATGTCCATTCCAATGTCACTCTGAATCAGGAAGTCTCATTGTACAGAATGACTCCAGTACTGCGCAACGTTCCGGAGCAAGTGCTTGATGGGGAAGCGCATAAGATCATGACTTACTTTATGTTCTGTGATGCAGTGGCACATCGATACTTACATGTGACAAATCTTTTCGGAGGAAAAGATGCTGAGAGATTGGTGTGGAAGTGTCCAGCGGTGCGTGGTTGAGACGGCCAGAGCCAACCAACGACGAAAATCCACAAGCATGCTCAACTCGTGACACCCACCATCATTCCAGGCACAGAAGCTTGTGCTGATGGCGCGTCCCGGCTAATAGTTTTGGAACCGCAACTACCTCCGTGCGACGCTGTGCCGCCCGACCATCGTATGAGGTACGAGAATGATACATGTCGAACTGAACAACGAGAGCTCGCTATCTCGATTGCGACTTGTGTCCTGCTGCCTGCTAATGGCAAGGGCTGACCTTGCTAAGAGTTGCTGATAGGACAATCTGAAAAGGGTTTTCCTGGCTCGATAACTACGCCTCTTAATTTGGAGGATTGTCGGTCCCCCCAATGCCACTGTTTGGTTCGGCAAGGGAGGGCGCTGCGCAGCCGCACCTGGAGAATTGACAGCGGGCACTTGCAAGAGCCGCATCGTTAGTCAGAGCGGTGTGGAGGATGATGCAAGGGAATGCAAATGGATGCAAAGGGATGCGTGCATCGATGTGAGGTTCTGCGATTGCCGCTGCTGCTGCGCGGGCGCCCATTTTGGAAGGGAAGGAGCACTGCTGCGCGGCGCCGTCGCTGCCTTCACCCAAGCGAACGACAGCTCGCCCCCAGACCAATGGAGGACAGACCGTGGGCAAACAAGACGGTGTTGTACGCATCAGTGACGGACTACAGGCTGCAGCGCGTAAGGCTGGTCATAGGTCATGCCTTTAGTAGAAATGAGCCAATGATATTGCAGACAGTGACATGCGACCGCGCAATTGGTGCATCAAGACACCCATGTGATGAGGTGCATCGCGCATCACAGCGTGCGGCGGCTCCACCTGAGGAGGGTGTAGTGGGGGCCAGATGGATCGTTGCTTGCATTGCGGACAGGAAGGGTATGTGCACGAAGCTGTGTTGCAGTCTCAGTGCCATGTGCTGAGGTGCAGGGGTGGTGAACAGGTGGAGCTGTGGAGCGCAAGGCGGGTGATAGCTACTGATATTGATAATTGATATGCCGGTGACAAGGGTATATACTACTTTTGACCGCGAGGTCCCAAGCCCAAGAAGTGATGGAGTGCCACCTCTGATCTAGTTGCTGACCCAAAGACAGAAGGAGAATCTGGACCCTGCCAGCCTGAACACCGTGCTATACGAAAAGATAAACCAGTATAGTAAGAAAGGGGGTATTGTCGCAATGAAAGTGACTTTTCCTGTGACCCGCCCAAAATGCTGAGACCCTGCCGTAGGCCGACCCAAAAGTAGTGTTACAGTGAGAATCGTCCAGTGCAGAAGATGCAGCAGATTAACAATTAGACAGCAAGAAAGGGTATCTCGCGTGAAGCAAGCAGCGCAGAACAAAGAATAGCAATGCGTAAAACAGACCAAACTAACATCTGTGCCATTGCGTCTGGGCAATGGCATCCCGTGAACGCGCTAAGCAGAGGGGTAGCGAAGGATCTCCTCGCAGTTGGCATCGAAACGCATGCTCCAAAGACGCATGCCAGTCATGAGCTTCTCGGTCTTCTCAAGCTCACGGTCGCGTCCAAAGATGGACTCAACAAACTCGCGACCACTGTTCTTGCCCATAGAAACGGGCTTCTTGTCGCCGCTCTCCTTCTTTGCAGCCTTCCACATGAAATCCTCACATGTCTTGAGGAGCTTAGCGAAGCGAATCCAAAGGCGCTCGCCGCTCATGAGGAAGTCTTCGACCATCTCGGCGTTCTCCTTCCTGCGGATCTTGCTCATGTTCTCTTCTGCCCTCTTGACTTTGCCGGCGAGCTGGATCAGAAGGAGCCAGAGCTCACCAGCCATCTCAGCGAGAGGAGTGGCAGGGCCGTTGTAGAAGACAGTCCAGTCGTAGATCCACTTGCCGAGTGAGTTGGCATCAAAGACGCTGCCAAGGAGCATGATGGGTTCTTCGGTTGGATCCCAGTTCTTGTAAGAGTAGCCAGCAGGAATACCAGCGCGGCGTGCATCCTCTTCGGTGGCCTTGGATGCGGTCTTGGTAGCGGCGGGGCGCTTGGGCGTCTTCTCTTGTGGTGGCGGTGCGCGAGTTGAGTGGGAGGCACGTCGAGCACGAGGCTTAGCGGGTTCTTCAAAGATGGGTATCTGATCATGATAAAAGTGATCAGCAACCCCATACGTGTCGTATCGTTCGTACTGCGTGTACGGTGGTGGCGGGTGACGGTATACGTCCTCCTCGGCCTCATATTCAACCCCATAACCATCGTCGTAGAAGACTCGGTGGACGTAGTGCGCCGACTGTGACGGACGACGCTTCTTCTCACGAGTAGAGTGCTTGAGAGGAGAAGCGTCTGTGTCGCGACGGGCCTTTCGTGGGCGTACGTAGACGTAATCGTAATCGAGACCACTTACATATTCGGGCGTTGCTCGCGGCGTAGGATATGCGCCTTGCATGGGATGCATAGGCCTCCCCGCTGAAGCATGCGAATAATGCTGTTGTGGTACGGCGGTCGAGGCGCGGCGCGCATGGCCCTTCACGGCTGGGCTGGCGCGAGGAGTAGAGGGCATGCCGTAGCGAGGCGAGTAGTAATTTGTGCTCTGGCCCGGAGACATCGGCGGGGTCGTGCGGTGGAAGTCATGGGGAATGGAGTAGGCCGGGGGCTGCTGGTACTGAGGCGCGTACATGATTGTGACGTCGACTTATGTGGGTCGAGGATGAGGATGGGGTAGGGAGAGGGGATAGAGCCCAGGCCGGTGCCTGCTCACCGTGGAATGCGCAAACTGAGGGCGGTTCTCCGTGTGCGATCGCAGAAGAGGGTGGGTGTGAAGGTTCGAGCAGCAGTGCAAGAGGAGGAAAGGAAAATCCGGGTCTGACTGCTGCACATTTGGTGTTTTGGACGAACAGCTGCTAGATTCTGCCAGAAGGATCCAGATTTACGGATCCTGTATCGTATGAGTAGACTTGACGTCCAGATTTGCTTGGTAAGACTATAGAATGGGGTTCGAAGGCCACACGCAGCAGCGGGCTGCGCCTTCCTTTTGAGCCTTCGTGCGCGGACGGCCAACTTGCCAGGGCTCCCGGTTCGCAGACGCTAACCACAGCCACTAAAATAACCCCTGTCACGCCATTCACCGCTAGCACAGAGCCCAAGCCCATCCCTGTCTGACCCCCCGAATAGCATTCCTCACCTCCGGGTCATGATTGACATCGCCGTGCCTGTGCTGCGACAAGACTATGGCCATAAACGTCTGACTGGGCCGATAGCCTACGGGCCGTGGAAGCTGCCACTGACTCTTGCCATAAGGCGAGCGTTTCGACGGTGCTTCTATTGGGGGCACATGTGATAGAGGCTCATTGATGCCTGACGGACGCGAGCAGCGCATTATTACAGAGGGAGCGTGCAGGAACGGGCAGGCTGCGTGCATGTCACCATCTGTTTTGTTTGGGTGGGCAATATTTGGAACACCATGCCATTGCTCACAATATACCCGTAGCCCTGGCGAGCCTCGCAGCATGGCGTTGACAGGCGCAACCGGTTGCCGTTCGCTGAACGACGGGCATGCAGTAAGCAGTACCGGACATGCAACTTTGTGCCTTTGACCAACCTGTTGTGCCACAATCGACGTCTCCTTTTTGCACCATCCTTCTGTCACTGTTTTCAGCGCGTTTCGTTTGTTGAACCTCACAGCACTCCACCGGCGGTTTTCTGACACCCAATGATCCACTCTCCGCCGCTCCACCCTCAAGAAGCAATGTCCTTCGGCCGGCCTTGGGCGCTGGCGGTTCGTTGATGGGAGTGTTCTGTGCGCAGACAAGAGGGTGCGGCCCACTTCCCAGAGCCCCAGCGGCTCGCCGCAATTTGGCGTCGGCGTAAGTACCTACTCCCACATGCACGTCGTACGCAAGACAACTCTGCTGAAAATGACATCGGCTACCGAGCAGGAGGGAGTTGGTCATGCTACACAGCATCCTTTGGCTCTCATCAAAAGTCGCGTCGTCTCATTCAGCTCGGGACGGCTTCCTCAACTTTGGTACGGCACGACTCCCCTTGGCTAGCACAGAGACTACATACAAGCCGTCGCTGCGGCACACGGCTGCCTTTCTGGAGTGAGTCCTTCCGAAACAGCGGGAGTCCTCCACTCAACGTCGTTCCGGGTCGGCTGCTTTGGCTGCTGGGGAAGCCCTGTTATCGCATCAGAGCCGCACGCACCATGCCGGGCTGCTCAGACCTCCTGAGGAAACTCTCCTTCACGCACAGTACGAAGCCTAATTTCCCTGCCGTGAGAAAATTTTTCAAATGTCTCACAGAGTGTGCCAGTCACCGCTTGGAGCATGTTGTTGTTTACCGCTACTTGCTACCCCTCCTCGTTCATGTACTTTGTATCATTGATACTGGCCCACTACAGCTGCATACCGCTCCTCCAGCGCCACTCTGATTCGACGGGGAACAACAAACAACGACACTGATGGTCGCGCTGCATGGATATGATCTCCCCGCTCAAAGAGGACCTTACCAGAACAAGGCCATCTGCGCCGCGTGATGCCTCTGACTGGTTTAGCACGGAACGCCTCTACCCGTGCTTTGCATGAAGCGTGGTGCTCGGTGCGTACGATGCTCTCGCACTTCCGTCAATGCGTGCCCTGCAAAGTCTCGCCACACAGTTCATTTCGAATTTCGATCATCATCTTGGGCTGCTATTGGATCGAAATTGCATTTATCCTGGTCTCTGGAGCCGGGCTGCGTCCCTAGCGAGCCCGTACACTGCATTTCGGACATCGACATGTCCTTAGCACCCACACTGTTATCAGACAACTCACCTTGCGTTTGTCAAGCGCCATGCGTTTCTATGACTCTTCACCTGTGTTTGCTCCGCGTGCGAAAGCAAAGTCTCACCGTCAAATGCGTATCAAAACCTGATCTAGAGGGTGAACAAACGCTCTGGACCACCGACCGAAGGACCGAAGTACAAGAATGTTTCCTCCGCGTCCAAGCTTCGGACGGGTGTTGTCTTGCGAGACGAGCGAATGCGGGTAGACAAACGATGTTGCCGTGGTGCAGCTTCCTCGGGTTCACGCAGCATCGCCAGCCCTATCGCGCGTAAGAAACAGTAATGCGTCCTGCAAGGCCTGCGCCACGCCACGTTGGCAGACCGCACTGCAGGCTGAGCATCGGCGGCGCACTGTGTACATCATGCGAGCTGAACAGCTTGCATCAGTCTGCTCCGAAAATACGCTGCAGCCCAACGAAGTGCTCGTATGTCCGCCGGTGCGTTGTTGACGTTTTGTGAATACGCAAACACATTGTTGCCAGTGTGGCGGTGCAATTAATCGATTCGAAGCACCAGGGTCACATGCTTCACCACAGGCATGGATAGACCCAGCGCGAAACACTGCGAAACGTCGTCTCTTCAAGTGGCGAGCACAGCCCGCCTGCATCACACCAATCAGTGCTTGTACTGTGCAAGATTCAGCTCAGCAAGTCGGCTTGCACGGGCGCGCCGCCACTGATGTCGACTGCACAAGTCGGATTGACGATGATATAACTTGCTATCAACGCCACAGCTGCCCTGAGACGTTTGACTTGACCCGCAAGACTCCAAGAGACGATCCAATCATGGCCACTCATGCATCTTAACATTAAGATCCTCACCTGGACTCAAAGGTGACCTTCAGCTGACCTCGGATACCGCGTAGCTGCTTGCCTACTCCTGACTGTTCCACATCTCATATTTGCTGCCGCATCTCATTCGCAACCTCGTTCTATCGATCGTGCTCCAAACCAACGTGAGTCAGATGGGTCCGGGGTTGCCTGTCCAACCGTTTCGCCAGACGGCAACATGGAACTCCTAGCAACACCAAGGCATTGACAACGTACTCGCATGTTTAGTGGAGTGGAGGTAAGTGGAAACCTTGCGTCAGCGCGGACGTATGTCGTTCGCACGTCGTGTGATAAACATCATGCAATGGGCGAGTAGTTGAGTTAGTGAACGTCATGTCGTGATACGTATAGGAAGAGCATGGGATTTAGGCAACAGTCATCGATGTTATCGCCAATGGTGAGTCGTCGGTGACTGTCTAGTCATCTGTTGATCGTCCGTCGAATCCTTCGATATGTGAAGATGACCCGTCTTACTCTCCCACTCGCAACGAGTGCCAGTTGAAGCCCTCACGGACTGTGTAAGTTCTGCATGCGACTACATACTCATGCAAGGGAGTATTAGAAAACACAATTTCTGGAAAGATGACAAGACAGTGTCGATTCCATGACTGACTTTGGACATCCATGTATTACTGCCTGTTTTCTGAAGCTCTTAAGCGCTATGATCTGGGACTCCATCCCCACTCTGTCGTATTTCTCCTCGTCATGACTACTCTCAGATTCTACATATATCCAGTTTCGTGTTCATTCCGAGCTATCGCTTTTCTCGACGAGTCCAGCAAACCCCCCTAACACCCACTTGCTCAGCCTGTCTGTAGCCCACAAGAAATCCTGAGCCAGGGGAGGGCTGGTCCCAAGAGGTGCCACCGGTGAGTATCTCCCAATCAGCTTTTGGAGCCCTTGAAGGCAGTTGGCGATCCTGTCCTCAGCACGGTCGAGCGTGACTGTAGAGCTCATCGTCCCTTGGCCGTCGCTGATACCGTCCAATGCATCTTCTCCGCTTATTAGCGACAGTTTGCGCAATACTCATCTTGCAGCGTTTGATCTTGCGGTCGTGGACTTCCTCCATCTCTTTCACAGATTTGAGCT
Source organism: Phoma herbarum (assembly GCA_001599375.1). Lineage (NCBI taxonomy): Eukaryota > Fungi > Ascomycota > Dothideomycetes > Pleosporales > Didymellaceae > Phoma > Phoma herbarum. The sequence goes on along the minus strand of BCGR01000008.1, from coordinate 602,885 downwards.
CTGGCTCAACGCACGCACCCTAGCTACTGGACGATGCCTTGGGCAGTAATCTTGGTCAGGTTGCCGCACTTGCTATTCGACTCCTTAAGAAAGACCATTTTACCCGGGTGCGCTTCGATGACGTGCTGGAGGTAGATTTTGACCTGGTGCCAGTGCTCCTCTGAAATCATTTGTCGTGAATTTGTTCTTCGCGTTGGGCGCTCTTGCGCTCCAGGTCTGCGATCGTTGACTGCGAGGTTTTGGTAGCTCCCGCCAAAGCTTGTAGCTCGGATTGCTGTTGGTCAATCTGTCCTTGCGACAGCGCGACATCCGCCTTCCAGTTCCTCTCTCTTATCTCATTCGCCAGGATTAGCTCTTTCTTCACCCAACGTGGCTACGTCCTCTCGACAGTGGCCTCCCAAGCCCCCTACACTCGAGAAAGTAGATCTACAAGAAACGCGGTAATGCGGAGCGTGGCGAAGTTTCCACGATCCGCAACTGCAAAATCCTTTGAGCATCCAGTAATCTCACGATGCCGACAATCTGCTCGTTCGGGGTATTCAATCCTACTTTTGAGCTCGATTTGGTCCTCGATTTGGCTCCTCAGCTGCTGATCCTCTGTGACTAGCCCTTAAGATCCACCCTGTGCTTCAGTGCGTCCTCACGGAACCGGGTGGGCTTCCGGCTCCAGCTGTGAAGAAGGCTGATTTCCGACCGCGACAACATTCTGTCTGATGCAGCGCCTGGTCTAGAACGATTTGAAGCGGGCTGAACCTATGGTACAGTGAGGTACATTGGCTTTGACTTGAGTAAGGATGCTCACTGCTTGTCGATCGTAGTGAAAGTGAGCAGCATACGAGCGTGTCTCAAGGTACCGGTGGTCTTGACTCAACACTCAAACCCCTCTCCCTCTACGTGATGATCTGCACGACCCAATTCATCTTCGCATCGAATGCAACCTGAATAATGTCGCGATGTGCATCAGAACCCGTCGCCCCAATATCGCAATTGCGATTGCGATTGGTCTTCAGGTTAAGCTCGAAGGTGAAAACTGAGTTTGGGAGCCACTCGAGAATTTTCAGGCTGTTTTTCGGATTTGCGTTGATTCCTCCCCTGGAGATCTTGTCGGAGCTGTATTCATTAAGAAGCGTGGATGACACTCTCAATATGAGCGGCGTTGGTGACCTCCTGGCATCCAAGGATCGAGTGAAACCCATCTCCTTGACCGTCAAAGAAGAGAATGCTGGCAATATGAGCGGGATCTGGAAGACAACCAGTCGAGCGGTTGATAAGCTTGCCGTTTATGAATGGATTGATCAGGCTGACGTATTGGCATTCGTCTTCGAGGCGGGCGTGTCCGACGTGACGCAAAGCGTCCCTTTACTGGCGGGAATCGCTTGGGTTGGAAGGCAGCTACAAAGTCTATGCTGCGGTGTGTCGAAGAAAGATGGGCACAGAAGAGCTGGAGGTGGCAAGACCGATTGTCACTAGTACACACTTGCCACAACAGTGCGATGGAAAAGTAAATGACGAACGTCTCATTCTAGCAAGTCGAGCCATGTCTCTTCACACAGGATCTTCTCTCTTCCTCTTCTTTCCATCCCTTTCCTGCGCGGCCTCGTTTTCGAATGTGAGCCCAGCCCTCTTCCTCACAACACCATATACACTACTACTATCTAAGGCCCGCCCCTGCTCCGTACTCCATTCTTTTGCCTCTTTCGCCGCGTTCACGTACGCCTCTCCAACATCGAGTCTCATGCCCTTGCTCTCCGCAAGATCAACTCCGTGCTGAACATCCTTAATCCCCAACTCCAGACTGCTCTGCGGTGCGTGCCCTTTAGCCGGCAAGTAAGCACCACTCGTCAGCCTCTTCGACACACCATGCGCATAAGTTCCCAGATTCTGCTCGATGAGCGACTCCAGCACCGATGAGGGCAAGCCAGACTTTTCAGCAAGCGTATGTGCCTCAGAGATCAGAAACATCATGCCTGCAGTCAGCATGTTACTAGTAGTCTTCAGCAGTAGGGCTTGCGCTGGATCCTCGCCCACGCGAATGACTCCGCGCGCAATGACACCTTTCAGATACGGCTCAATTACAGAAACCGCACCTGCGCAGCCAGCGACAGCCACAAGAAGTTGGCCTGCCTGCGCAACGGGCGTAGAGCCAAAGACAGGAGCAGCGATATAGACCGCACCGAGCTGCTCGAACTGTTTCGCAACAGTCGTGGTAGTGTCTGGGTGAACGGTAGTCGTATCCACGAAGATCTTGCCCTTCAGAGACCCTCCAATGGACGCAATCTGGTTGACAAGAGACTTGAGTGTGTCATCATCGCTGACCTGATAGCATGTCAGTACAAAGAGTTGTCAAGTATGACTGCGACTGACAGATATGAACATCACCCCACACTTCCAAGCCACATTGACAGCGCAAGTACAGGGCTCACCACCTATATCCTTCAACTTGTCGCCTTTGGATATTGTGCGATTCCAATAATGCAAGTTCGGCTGCACCGTAGCTTTGAGGTGCTTTTGCATGTTGAGGGCCATGGCTAGGCCCATTGAGCCCAGACCAATCCATCCCACTCGACGCTTTTCATCTGCTACCGTGCCGCTCATGGTGTCTTTCGTTGCTTCTTTCGAGAGCTCGAGCTGTTGATGAGTGACCAGTTCAAGCCCTGTCACAGCTGTGCGCATCGACGGAAGATAGTCAGAAGTGACTCAGCCTTATTGGACGCCGTACCGCGCTAGAATGAACAGGGCAGGCGCTTACGACTCACCTCTCGCATGGCTGTGAAGAGAGTGCAAGCTGCAGCGGCGAAAATAACCAATGTATTGGAGTGAAACTTGATTTCAAATTTGTAGAACGGTGTAGTGAACGCCCCCAATGCTCCACTCTCCATCATGCCATGGTATGCAACGCTAAGAGCAAGATCTGAACCCATGCCAAACCCGAATGGTATCTCAAACAATATCTCTCCGGTCTCACAACTCCATGACCTCCTGCGCCTCTTCCACTGCAGGCGTCGTCCTTCCAAATACCTGCCTGATCTCGTGTGGATCCATGGTACCCACAAACGCCCGCTTGACAAAAGTGAACCACTCTTTCGAAGCCTTGCGATGCTTCTTGCCCTTTTTGTGTTTTTTGTGTTTCTTGCCTTCTGTTTCGACGCCGTCTCCGTCTACTATTTCTTCATCAACTGTGAACTCATCGTTGTCCTCTTGTTCGTAATCGATGTGTGCGCCCTTGGCGCTGCCGCCTCCAATTTTCCTTGCGTACTCAACCCATCTCCTGACTGTGAGGTCGGGGAACTTCTTCTCTTTGGTATCATACTCCACTTCGTAGACAAACTCCTTCGGATGAGGCTCTGGTCGAGGATGCTTTCCATTGTGATGCCCATGCTTGCCTTCCTTCCAGCTCTTGTTCTCAATATCACCGTCAACGCTGATCTGGAGACCGAAGATGGTGCGTGGGGCCAGCTCGTTAGCGGAAGTATTATCTCCGTCGACACCGAAGCGGCGATGCTGGGAGTCTACGAAATCGTTGTTGATGCGCGTGAGATTCGCGAAGTATTGAGTATAACGAGTCCAAGTCAGCGGCTGTGGCGAGTACGCAGGACCAGGAGGTACTGATTTGGATGGGCCCTCGGGCACCTTGAACCGATACTTCTTCTTTGAGTGCTTGGAGGCCCTCTCTTTGCTCTTCTGCTTCTGCTTGCGCCTTACCAGCGTGTCAACCTCCCTCGTGTATCCCTCGTCATCAGAGAACTGATGCTCGAGGAAGGTCTGCCAATCGCCCTGAGGAGGCGCCGATGGACTCTGAACGTGCAGGTGCTCGAGTCCGGTGATGTTGTATTCGATGATGCGAAGTGTCGGGTAGTAGTTCGGTACCACACTTGGCGAGACGAGCGATGCGCTGTAGCGCTGAGCGTACTTTCCTCCAATCTTCTCAAGGTATTTCTTCTTCGCGCTCTTCCCAACGCTCTTGCGCCTCGAGCTCGATACCTTAGACATCAACCACCCCCAGAGCGAGCTGTTGTCTTCCTCTTCGTCCCAAAGGTCCGACTTTGCTCGCATCTTCTTGTTCGAGTCGACGAGAGGTGAGGGGAGCTGCGCCCAGAACGCTCTCAGACCGAGGAGGTAGTCCGATGCAGATGCAACTGTAACCTCTCCGTCCTGAAGCAGCCTGATTTCGCCATCAAGAGTCTTGGCACTAGTTTGAGTGGCCATATCACCCTTCCTTGTATGATCGTCGATCTGCTCGAAGTCTTGCAGCATGAAGTGGTCGATGTTCATGTGCCCGTAGAGCGAGCCCACGATCACGTCTCGATATTGCTGTACCCACAGTGTGTACTTCTGCCAGCATGTCTCGTCCCAGCTCTCTTTGTTGTCAACTCGCGCCGGCGCGACGTGTCCCATGAGGATAGCTTTGACGCCGCGTTCGCGCATGATATCGAGCTGGATGCGCAGCCATTCCATGTGTTGGTAGCCGGGTTCGCGTCTGTTCGCGCAGCCGTCGACGCCAGAATTTGAGGTAAAGAAGTAGCTTCCAGTCCGTTAGCGTCGAGCTCTAGATTTTCCTCCAGATTCTTACATGGTGTTCAAACTAATCACAGCCAGCTTATCTGGGATGACCTCGACCGAAAACCAACCGCCTTGCTGAAACTGATGTCTTTGTGCTTCCGGAATGAAGCTGCGCCAGATATCGAGGTACTTCATCGTCCACTTGTTCGGCCCTTCGAGGAAGATGTTGTGTGGCATTATGTCGTTGTTGCCAAAGGTTGGCACGATAGGGATCACATAGTCGTTCGTCCCTCTGCGGTCCTCGTCAGACACGCCAAACACCTCCCTAAACTTCTCGACCAGAAACTCGTTCTGGCTTATGACCTGCTTCTGCGTGCGCGCATGCTTCTCGTCGTTGTCGTGCCGTGCCGAGTCACCCGTCCAGATCACGAAGTCAATATCGTCCCTGACATTCTCCTTGATCCATCTGAACGTCTCATTGACCAGCGAAAACGGGGAATCGCACCCTGAAGTCTCCGCGCCATATATGCCTGCGGGCCCTCGCTGGCGGTGACATGCCGCCTCGGCAGTCGTACTCGAGTATGTCTTGTAGAACGGGTCTGGGTGGAAGTCTGCATCCTATGGTTAGCACCCAAACCGCTCTGTGCGCCCCAATGAAATCCCACAAACCCACCTGTGATGTGCAAAAACCGGCCTGTGAGCTTTCGCCCGCTCTGTGCTGCCCTGCCGTCAGACCCAGTCTCGCCCAGTGCGACTGCGGTTGCTGCGCTAGGCGGGGCGGCCATGGAAGCACCTCCCCAAACGAGAAGGCCGCATACAAGCGCGTCGCGAGGCCGTAGCATTTTGGCGATGGTTCTACTGGGGATGCGGACACACGAGCATCTGGGGAAGGAAGGTTCTATATTGACTCGCAAACTATGTCTTAGCACCGTGATGGTTGAGATCGTGGCGGGTTCCCGAATCATTTGAAGCTCGTGCGGCCGCCTATCCCTGTCATTGGACGTCATTTTCGCGACTTCTTTTTGCACTAAGTGCGCCTGACCGCCCTGGCTTCTACCAAGGTTGAAGGTAGGCCCTCCACAGCAAGGCGACCGCATTCTGCGCTCGCGTGACTTTTGCCTCTATGCGTATGAACCGTGGTTGGTCTCAGACTGGGCGTATCACCGATCACCAAGCATAACACGGGAGTGAGCGATTTATGTGTGTGACTGTAGATTGTTTTTAGGCAGCTTTGCCACCACTTGGTGTAAATGCTAAATTTCGCGAGGAATATCGGCGCTATTTGACAGTCGTGCCTCTGCCATACAGTGTAAGAATGGTGCACGTGTCCATGCCGGATATCGTAAATGCTCATGCAACACCCCGCCATGTTTTGTTCCGTGTGATGCGCCTTCTTCTGAACCCATGTAAACACCAAAGCGAGCTCGCGTGGAGCGGCTCATGCAGTAAAATCAAAGTCAGACAGTGCACGAGGAGAATGTCTCGAGTAGTCCAACAACCGAACACCTACGCTATGCCCAAGAATCAAGATTGTAGAAACCGCCATACAATCGCAAACGCCGTGTGAATGTAGTCTGACGTTAAACGCCGAAGCGTGCCTCCTCTTCGAATCTGTTACGATTCGGTCTTCTGTCCATTGCTCTGCTGTGGGGTTGCAGAAGACTGCTTGCCGTTCATCTCAGAGCTGCGCATCTTGCTGTACATGCCCTTGACCTGCGGGACAGTAACACCGGTACGTGGCCAGTGGTTGTTAACCGTATAGTTCCTGCAAGATAACGTTAGAGACGTGCATGGCATATATGCTAGCTGTTCAACTTACCACAAACGGTCCTCGAGCTCTGCATTGTCACGTGTTTCTGCGCGAATAAAGTTGCCAATGGCGATCAACTCAGTCTTGAGGACCTTGATCATGATCTCCTTCTGCGGGTAATTCTTTGCCGTAGCCTTCTTCAGGCGACTAAGGTTGTCGCGTACGGGGCGCATCTTACGCTCCACGAAATCTTCCGGCTTCTTCTCCTTGCTCGCCTTAGGAGTCAAGTCGATATTGCGGTTGGGATTCTGGCTCTGACTAGGTGCACGTGGACGCTCTTCTGAGGGTCTCGGTCGATCGTCCCTCGAACGTTGTCGTTCCAGATCCCCACTTGGCTTTCGCCTGAAGTCGGGGGTTTCTGTTCGATCAGGGATCTCTGACCGTCTGTCAACGCTGCCACGGTCATCGCGGCGATGGCCCTCTGACGGCCTGTACTGATCGCTATGCCTAGGCTTGTCGCGTTCTCGGTGCTCAGATCGGCCCTCTGCTCGTCGACTCTCACTGTTGCTGTGCGTGCGCTGAATAGGACGAGCCATATCACGAGGCCCAATCTTTCTGGCCTGACCTGGAGGTGCAGGGCTGGCAGACACGCTTGACGCTTTGTCAGTCCGGCGGGCAGCGTTGAGGTGGTGCTTCTTGTTGTTGCGATGGTGATTCTCCATAAGACGCTTCGCATTGGGATCTGCGCCAGTCTTGTCCTTTAGGACGGTGAGGAGATAGTTGGCACGGCGGACCAAGTGCACTGCGCCGGGGGATTTGGCGTTCTTCTCCTCACCCTTAGTGCGCTCTTCTTTCTTGTCGACACGGTGCTCTTCCAAGAAGAACTTGTCGGTCAGGCCAAGCTCTGGGTCGTCGCGGATTTGAACCCACGCACCGTAACCGTGACGAGAAATACCCACGCTGAGCATACCGTCCTCCCGAGCACCCCAAGGGCAAGAATAGCTCGCAGGCTTAATGGCGTCAGCAATGCGGAAGTTGTGCCAATCCTGCACGCCCTGTACTGCTTCTTTGAGAATGCGCATCTCGACTGGACGATCGATGATGGTTTCGGCGTTCAGCTTCTTCACGCCGTTGAAGTCGAAGAGCACAGCCTTCTTGTCCTTCTTCGTAATGGCGCGGTTCTCATCAATCTCCAGTTTCTTGAGCCTTGCCTGCTCTTGCTTGACGAGGTCTTGACTTGTGGTGATGACTGTGTTGAGAGTGTTCTTGACAATATCCAGATCACGACCAACAAGCTTTGCGGCCTTGAGCATCTCCTCGGCGCGCTCCTCCAGTGAGCCGTAGCGTTCGTAGGCGCGAATCAGGTTGCGGGTTTCCTTAGTGTTGAGGGGACGCTTGGGATCACGCTTGACGTTCTCGTCCTCAGATGGCTCATCATCGTCAACGTCGACGTCCCGCGAGGCTTCCATGGCGCGCTTCTTTGCAGCACGTTGCTCACGTGCACTCGCAGCAGCCGCCTTACGTTTACGTGGAGCGCTCTCATCGAGAAGTTTCTGGGTCTGTTCATCGTCCTTGCGTTGCTGAATCTCGGCCTTGACGACCTCGAGCTCTTCCTTAGGAATGATGTCGTCCCATTCAAGGTCTATCTTGACGTCGGTGTACTCGAAGTTTTTGAGGAACTCGGCACCACCATCTGATGTCAGACCAGCAGCTTGCTCAGTTTTGTGCTCCTCTGCGTTCTCCAGAACGGAGTCAATATCGAGTTCTTCGAGCTTCTTCTGATTGCCTGATTGTTCGAACATCTTTTGACCGCGACGTTTGAGGATGTTGTTGATGTCATCAGCAGAGTTGGGCTCTGCGACAGCGCGACTCATCTTGTCGTTCAGTTCCTTCTGCTGGCGATCTGTGACACCACGCTGGATGGTGATGAACTCAAGCATACGCTTGTTACGAGCGCGCTCTAGAATCTCTTCCTCGATTGTGTCCTTCGACACAAGACGGTACACACTGACGGGCTTTTGCTGACCAATACGATGAGCCCGAGCCATGGCTTGCAGATCTGCCTGAGGATTCCAGTCAGAATCGAAGAGGACGACCGTATCGGCAGTCATCAAATTGATACCGAGACCACCAGCACGAGTCGAGAGGAGGAAGCAGTAGTCGTCACTGTCGGGAGCGTTGAAGTGATCAATGGCGATCTTCCTCTCACTCGCAGGTACGGTTCCATCCAGACGTTGGAAGGTGTAGTTTCGGAGCTTGAGGTAGTCTGTCAAGATGTCCAACATGTGCACCATCTGACTGAAAATGAGGACACGATGGCCATCCTTCTTGAGCTTGGTCAAAAGTCGGTCCAGGAGCATCATCTTCCCGCTCGTGGTGATGAGGGCCTTCAAGGTCTCCTCCTTAGTGGCATCACCCTTGATGAACTTTGCCTCAGCATTTGGGAATAGCAAGGCGTGGTTACTGGCCTTCTTCAACTCCATGACAATGTTCAACAGAGACTGCTTCTGGCCAGTGCCGCCCTCATTGAGAGCCTCATAATTGCGTGTGAGGATGTTCTTGTAGTACTCGAGCTGAATATCGGACAACTCGACACGAAGGATCTTCTCAGACTTTGGTGGCAGGTCGTTCTCCACCTTCTCCTTTGTACGGCGAATCATATAAGGCTGGATGGCCTCGCTAAGCTCGGCAAGCTTGTGGCTAGCATCCTCGGACGCCATGTCAACTTCTTCATCGACTTGGATCTTACCAGGCATAAGGAAGTCCATCAAAGCAGAGAGCTCCCCCAATGTGTTCTGTATGGGAGTTCCTGTAATGAGGAGTCGGCTTGGTGCACTGAAGCCCCGCAGCTTCTCATACAACTGAGACTCGCGGTTCTTCAGTCTGTGCGCCTCATCAACAGCCAGGAACTGCCACTTGATGCTCGAAAGGAACTGCCAATCGGCGAGAACATATTCGTATGTCGTCAACAGGACGTTGAACTTGATCTTCTTTGGATTGCCATCGACGAGAAGCTCTTTGTCTCGAATAATGCTTCGAGCGTCTTCCCTGCCGGTGTAAATGACATAGTTAATGTCAGGCGTCCAATTGTTGAAAGTGTCTGCCCAGGCCGGCATGGTCGAGAGGGGTACGACACAGATGAAGGGCCCGTCCTGGCCACGATCATGTCGCAACCAGTTCATGAAAGACACTGTCTGCACAGTCTTACCCAGGCCCATTTCATCAGCCAAGATGACATTCGTCCCCCTGCACCAGTTGTGCGCAAGGAAGTTGACTCCCTGCAGTTGGAAAGGTCTAAGGCGGCCGTATTTGATGTAGTCGGGCTGCTCGTCGAGCTTCGCAAATCTTCGCCGTGTCTTGATGTTCGCCTCGCTCGAATCTGAGGATGGACGGTTGGAGGAGCGATCCAGGAAACGGTCGATTTCCGTTTGCGATAGGCTGCTGACGAGGGAAGCAGGCTCCCATGTGCAGAACTCGTAGGTCAAGCCCTTCCCTTTCTTCGTGTTAGCCCGTTTGAATGAAGACAGCAGGTATGAATCACTTGCACTTGACAAAGTATTCTGTCTCATCTTCGCCATCCTGCGAATCAATGACACGCTCGACGACCTGGAAGTCAAGTTGGCTTTGACGTTCGGTCTCACGAGCGACCATGTGCTGCTCGTACTCTTCAGGCTCAGACTTCCTCTTATAGGTAGCGTACATGTCGGCCATGACGGGGCCCTTGAAGTAGTTGTCGAGCTTGCGGAAGCCCTTGTACGTAGAGGCTGTCTGATAGTCTTCCCACGTTGAATGGTAGTGGGCCTTATCTTGCCATTTGATCAGGTACTCGAAGTCCTTTTTCTGGGCGTACGAGGGATCGACTTCTGTTCCTTCGAGAGGCCGATGGTCGAGTACCTTGTCAATGATGGGACCGGTCTCCTCGGGCACATTGGCCCAGTAGGCGGGCGTAGTCTCATCCTCGGACTCTAGGAAAGAGTCTTCGTCCTCTTCCTCATTGTAGTTGGTGGCTTGGACGGTGCGCCGGGAGGAGAAGCGGACCTCCGCTTGCGACGGTGGCAGCGTTCCTTGGGCTACGAGCAGTTGCCGTTGACGATCCCTCTTCGTGGGCATGCTACGACGAGGACCTTGATAACCATCAGACTCAGAGCCAGAGTCGTTTGAACGGTAGACGGGCGTTGCTTGCTTCGACGCTTTGACGATAGGTCAGTACGACTCAAGATGGATTTTTGATGGAAAGGCAAACCTTTGCGCGAGGCTGTGCGCTGTCGCTTCCGGGGCACATCAGAGCCAGAGTCATCATCTTCATCGCTGCTGTCGACCTAAAACTTGTTAATATGATCTCCTTTGACCCTCTGTGGGTGGCTTACCACTCGACGGTGAGGCCTGGCGCGACCCTGAGATGAATTTAGCGTTTGGAGATCGGGAGGGATGATGACACGTACGCTGCGACGCAGGCCATACAGCTCGGGATTCTGTGTGATGTAGTCGTCCCCTTCTGTGCTGGCTTTCCGTTTCGACGGTCTGCTCGACTCTTGAGAGGCTGAGCTGCGGGCGTCGTCGTCACTCTCCGCCTGCTCCGGCGGCGGTGATTCAGAATCGTAGTCGCCGTCCGCCTCGCCCTCAGCATCCACATCGTCAGAAGAATCCGAGTCCTGTGCCATGACTACGTCTTCGTCATCGTCCTCGCCTGGCGCGTCGGCGTCAGAGGCTGGGTCCGCTACGGCGTCTTCGTGAGTATATGACATATCGCTGTTGTTGTGTGCGGCCGCGCCGTTTGTCGCCGTCGTGTCGGCCGCGTACGGTGAACCGTGACCGTTTGTGAGTGGAAGGGAGACCACATGGCCCGGTGAAGTGGGCATCATGATGGACGTAGCTGTGAGAGATGGTCAGCGTGATTATCCGAGATGCGCCTGGGTCCAGCGGGCAAGAGCGGGTGCGTTGGATAGAGCGGAACTACGCGACTCAAATGGGCCAAAAAGTAGTCAGCCACCGAGGGGAGCACTCCTTCAATGGCGGTCTGATGGAATGGGTCGATGGTTGATGGACGTGTGATGAAGAAGGGCGGCTGAGCGGTGTGGCTCTGTAGGTGGGCGGCGGACATAAATTGGGCGATGGAGGACGCGCGGGAGCGTTCGAAGCGTTATATCGGTCTGCAGTAGGCGTCTTGGGCGTGTTCCTCGATGCAGCGACAAGGATTCGTGATGGGATTGATGGACTTGAGCGAGGCGGGCGACGCGCGAAAAAAGAGCGCGTTGGCGAGGGCACGACTGACAGGCAGAACAACTAGAACGGAGTGCACTTACAGTCCATGACGAAGCTGCCCTCAGGCTGGGTGGCCGGGGTGGGCGCTTTGGTGTGGTGAGGTATGGGGTAGTGTGTGAGGAATCGGTATGTTCGAAGAGGGCCGTCAAGGCTTGGGGTTCGACTGCAGCCGCGACTGGACCCACTGCGAATAAAGCCGCCCAATCAGCGCCCGGCAGAGTCGCTGACAACGGCACTCGTTGATTGTTCGCTGCGCAACGTCACAGGAAGAAAGCCCTGCGAATCTCTCCACGGCCCCTCTCGCGTCTCATCCACTCTTGCACCCGTTGCAGCGTCGTTGTCCGCCCTCCGCCCCAGTATTTGTCTGGTTGTGCAGCGCGTCTCAGGCTCCTTGCCCGACTCATCGTCTTTCGCTGGCCTACTCGACGGCCAAATTTCAACCCCACCAACACCGCTTTTCGACACTTTCTGAAGCCGCGTCCAGACGCCGCCAAACACCACCACCATGTCGGACAAGCTCACCCGGTATGTCGAAAAGCTCGGAACGAGTACGCGTATTCTGACTGACACACGAAAGTATCGCCATCATCAACTCGGACAAGGTACCCCACGATTGCCCCTCCACACACAAAATTTTGGCATGGCTAACGTGAGGACGTTCGTGATATAGTGCAAGCCGAAGGTGAGTGCGAGAGTTCCACATCCCAAGTCCGTGCACTAACGAGCACCAGAAATGCAGACAAGAATGCAAGAAGTCGTGTCCCGTAGTCCGTACAGGCAAGCTCTGTATCGAAGTCACACCCGACTCTAAGATCGCCTTCATCTCTGAGCGCCTGTGTATCGGTTGCGGTATCTGCCCGAAGAAATGTCCCTTCGACGCCATCAACATCATCAACCTGCCCACCAACCTCGAGACTCAGGTCACCCACCGATACTCCGCGAACAGCTTCAAGCTGCACAGGCTGCCTATGCCCCGTCCTGGACAGGTGCTGGGTCTCGTTGGAACAAACGGTATCGGCAAGAGTACCGCGCTCAAGATTCTCAGTGGCAAGCTCAAGCCCAACCTGGGACGCTTTGACAATCCGCCCGACTGGGAGGAGATCCTAAAGTACTTCCGCGGATCTGAGTTGCAGAGTGAGTGCACCGGGGCCTTGTTCTACAAGCCCACATACTGACGACATGCAGACTACTTCACCAAGATCCTCGAAGACAACCTCAAGGCTGTCGTCAAGCCTCAGTATGTCGATCAGATTCCCAAGGCCATCAAGGGTCCCGAAAGGGCCGTTGGAAAGCTCATCGGCGCGCGTTCACAAATGGAGAACCTCGACGAGATGATCGACGAGCTCGAGCTCAGGCACATCTTCGACCGTGAGGTCAATTTGCTCTCTGGTGGAGAGCTTCAGCGTTTTGCCATTGCCCTTGTGTGCGTACAGAAGGCCGATGTGTACATGTTCGACGAGCCCTCCTCTTTCTTGGATGTCAAGCAGCGTCTTGCCGCCGCCCGCAAGATCCGTAGCTTGCTACGTGATGACGACTACGTTATTTGTGTCGAGCACGATTTGTCCGTCCTCGACTACCTCTCCGACTTCATCTGCGTTCTCTACGGAAAGCCTGCCGTCTACGGTGTGGTGACACTTCCTCAGTCCGTCCGTGAAGGTATTAACATCTTCCTGGACGGTAACATCCCCACAGAGAACTTGCGTTTCCGCGAGGAGTCGCTGCAGTTCCGTATCGGAGAAGCCGGTGACGAGTTCATGGTCGACCATGCCCACGACTACAGCTATCCCAAGATGTCCAGGACCCAGGGTCAGTTCAAGCTGGACATCGAGTCTGGAGAGTTCAACGACTCTGAGATCATCGTCATGATGGGTGAGAACGGTACCGGAAAGACCACATTCTGTAAGATGCTTGCTGGTGCCATTCAGCCAGACGGCACAACCAAGATCCCCAAGATGAGCATCTCCATGAAGCCTCAGACCATCACACCCAAGTTTCAGGGCACCGTCCGTCAGCTGTTCTTCAAGAAGATCAAGGCTGCTTTCCTGAGCCCTCAGTTCCAGACTGATGTGTACAAGCCTCTCAAGATGGACGACTTCATTGACCAGGAAGTCCAAAACCTCTCTGGTGGTGAATTGCAACGTGTCGCTATCGTCCTGGCCCTGGGTATTCCCGCTGATATCTACCTGATCGACGAGCCGAGTGCTTACCTCGACTCCGAGCAGCGTATCATCGCTGCCCGTGTCATCAAGCGTTTCATCATGCACGCCAAGAAGACCGCCTTCGTGGTCGAGCACGATTTCGTCATGGCTACCTACCTTGCCGACCGTGTCATCGTCTTCGACGGTCAGCCTGCTGTCCACGCCCGCGCTCGCGCTCCCGAGTCTCTGCTCTCTGGTTGCAACTCCTTCTTGAAGAACCTTGACGTTACATTCCGTCGCGACCCCAACTCTTATCGCCCACGTATTAACAAGTACAACTCTCAGCTGGACCAGGAGCAGAAGTTGAACGGCAACTACTTCTTCTTGGAGGACGATGCTTGAAGTTGTCCATGGCCATAAGTACGATGTCCCTACCCAGCGCCGCCCTGACAGGCAAGTAGCGATCAGAGGCACCAAAAGGGGTAACAAAAAGCGAGGCCTGAGGGCGCACTCAACGTTCCTAGACGAGGAATTTGAGCGTGAAGTTGATGATGAGGATGCCAAATTACCGTGATGGCGGTCGACCTCCTGCGCTGTTTGATACAAAGGATTCAAGCAAACAAGCAATCCATCAGTCCGGGTCAAGTTAGGTGGCCGCCATCAACCTCGGTCTCACCAAATGAAGATGCATGAGTAAGAACAGGTCGCACACGTGCCTGGTGTTGTAGATAATTACCATACCCCGACAAATAAAAGAAACACTTCAAAATTGCTTCTCTCCCTCGCGAGAATGTCTTCTAGCTGTTTAGTTGCTCCAAAACTCCTGCCAGCTCTGTGCTCATACTCTCCTCAATTGCTAACGGTCCACTAACCTCCCCAACCTCAAACTCAACAACCCTCCTCAAATCCTTCAACGGCTTCAGCAACGCCTCCATCTCCTCCCTCATACTCCACGCATGATCCCAGCTAACCCTCCTAATCGACACAACCACGGTTCTCAACTCCCTCGCCTCATCCTTCAGCAGACGAATCTGCTCATTCAGCCACTTCGGGCTCATGCTCTTCACCATGACACTCGGCCAGGGGTCTGAAGGCGTGGCTTTCATCGTCCCCGGCAGGAGCAAGAGCTCCGCCCTCCGCATGTTCTGCACGATGTTGAGAGATGCGGCGGAGATTGAGGTAACGGTGCGGAAGCTTTGGGCTACGAAGCGGAATGTGCAGCGTGTGAAGTAGCAGGTTGAAACTTCGGCGACAAGGTGCCGGTTTGTTAGAAGCAAGGGGAGAGGGTAGAATGTATGAGATGCGGATGTGATGGGTGAGGGTGCTCGGACGGGGTAGGAGCGTGGTTCGGGCGTGCAAAGGTGGTCGTAGATTAAGTAGCGTAGCTCGAGGGGAAGGCGGAGGAACGGTGAAGCTGGAGATGGGTCTGCCATCTTGACCGTTGTTTTCTTGGTCCTGTATTTCTTTTCAGTCGTTGTAGGGGACAAGTCGGTGGCAGTGTTGATAGTATTGCAGTTGTACGTCGTTCAATGTGCATGTCTGGCGCGTTCCAGTGCCCCGAGGACCCTGAGTGGGGCAACGGCATGACGTGCAGACAACCAGCCAGTCGGTGTCGAGTCTCAAGGATGCAGCGCATCAAGATGATCATTGATCTCCGTATCCGCAACGCGCATGATGCAGATTGGGCACTCAACGAGCGTTTTCTTCTCTATGATAACAATGTCATCTTCATCCCCACCGAGCGGCCGTTTCTGGCCTGCGCTGGAGCTTACTACAGTTTCCTTCGCTATAGAGGTTTCATCCTCTCTTTTCGGAACATGGGTATTGTTTGAGATGCGTCTCTCGGCGCTGCTATTCTTCGCCGTTTTTAACCAGCCGTCGAGCTTGTTCTTCTGACGGCCGGCTCTCTCCTTGCCGCTTAGGCTCTGGAGCTGCTTCTTCGTAAGCTCAGGCTCACTAATCTTTGTGTACGTTCCTCCACATTCAGCTTCGTGTGTCGCCCACCAAGTGTCCGTTTTACCAGGCGCTCGGTTCATGCTGCGCTTGACCTGGCCAAAGAACGGAGGCCGCGTCTGGCACGGACCGTCGCACTGCCAGACATGCGTGCGGTAGCTGTCCACCTCATCGTGGAACGTGTGATAGATGGTGACCTCGTAGTTGCCGTGATTGTTGATAGCGTCAGCGAGCAGCTGAAAGCCTGCACCATGGCCTGTGCCATCGTCGCCTCTTGAGTGTCTCCACGAGGTCGTAATGAAGAAATAGGCGTGTATGGCTTCATGCAGGAGTGTGTTGATCGTGTCAGAACGCGGACGGTACTGCAACAAAGGTGTGCTCAGCTTCAGACGAATGCGTGTGAACTTGCTGGTCGAAGGGTCCTTTGAAAGTTCACAGATGCCAGCACATCTAGAAATGTAGTTAGCACGTTTCGCACGCGATTCTCGGTTGCACGTGGGCCGGCCCGGCTGTCAAGATGAGACATGATGCTCCGGTGAGACGGTCACAGGTATGCCAGCGCAACGCATGGAAGCACCGCTTACAGAGTCAGTCGTGGCGACCAGATCACCTCGACTCGCGGCACCAGAAGGTTCCTGAAATACAGCTTATCGTAGTACCCGAAGAGCTCGAAAACATCAACGAACGGCTCTCCATTGTTGAGGATGGCATTGATTGCATGCAGTGCATCCTTTTGCTCCGTTGATGGTGTGTCGAGAGTTGAAATCGCCTGAAGTGCGGCGTCTTCATCCGTAATGGGCATGGCATTGGAACATTGGGCGAAGGAAGAGGCACGTTTCAGGTGCACAATCGATATCGTTCCGGAACACGAGCCGGTAGGGCAGGCATTGGCTGTCAAGCATGGGTTAGACGATGGGGATCTGGCAGCTTCGGTCCGCCAATTTAGGGCCTTAGCTGCGTGGAATGGCCATCTGCGCCCAAGTTGTGCCTGGAGGCCCCTTGCAGTGCGCTTTATTGCAGCCCATTCCTTTTGCCGTGATTTCCCCTGACGTGCACTGTCCGCTACCTCGAGGAATTTTGAACACGTCGAAAGGTTCTGCACAGTGCGAAGAGCGATCATCCACAGCGCATACGTTATCGATGGATGACGCAGTCCCACATACACGCAAGCCGACAAACAACACGAGCACACGGCAAACACGCAGACCGCACACACGCTCCAACACGCCTGCGACGAAAGCCTCACGTGCGCCCTTCGTTCACCACACGCATGCGCGCGCTCGCAGTCGAGTCTGAACGAAATGGCGGCCGTCGACACTCCACGGTCCGTTGATCTCGTGCGCACCGCCTCGCAGACCTCGACGCTCTCCAACCCCAGGAACCGCAGCATACAACGCGTACGGCCAAGCAAACGTCCCTCCAATGCGTCTCTGAGCCGCAGCCGAAGCAGGCATCCCTCTCCGCCCGAGGATACGAAGAGTCTGACCTCGTTCCCGTCACTATCGCCGAGTCCAGAGGCGTCTCCAGTACAGTCGCGCATCAACGGCTGGTTTCGTGCTGCCAGCGGGGTGGCAGACGAAGCTTTTAAGACTGGCGACAGCAACACTGTAGCGTCGCCGGATACGGTCAAGGCGATCCAGCCGCTTGATGCGCCTCTCAAGAGCCCTCTCCCAGCGTCAACAGTCCGAAAGGTCACGAAATCGACGCAGCAGATTGTAGGCAGCTTGATGGGCGCTCCCTCTGCCAGAGACCGTTCAGCGCTGTTCGATGACACGCCGACCGAGCCCTCCAAAGTGCCTGGTAACTTACACTTCTCCACCAACCAAAACATCAAAGATGCAATCGATCAGGCAGGCGCTGTTGCACTGGTTAGGCAGCTGGCTGGCGATCTGGCGCAAAGAGACGCGCAGATCACTGCACTGCGACGAAGAGCTGAGGAGCGAGAGCGGATCCTGAAGAAGATGCTGCAGGAGTGCGAGGTCTCGAACATGGACATCGAGACCAGACTCCGCGACCTCGAAAGGAGCAGAGAGCAATCGAACGAACTGACAAAGCAAAGAACGAGAGGTGATAGTGCACTTTCTGGTTTGCACCCAGATGATCCAATGGAAGATCGACTGGCGCGAGCTATGGAAGACGAGGTTGCACAGCAACCTGACGCTCTGGGCATCGATACTGCGAGTTCAGCACCACGGACCGATGTAGCCTCAATTTACTCGACTGCTTCGGACGCACCGCGCGACACTGGGAAAGCCGGGTGGAAGATCAACCTATGGAACAATACGAGCAGGAAGAGCAGCAGAGCTCCTTCAGTCGCAAGCATGGTGGACAGAGAGGCATCAAGTCTCTCGGGTCAGGCAAGATCTCGAGCCAACAGTGGAGCCAAAGCACCTCGAAAAGCCCTTGCGAATGACCTTTTCATGCCTCCCGCCTCGGACAAGGGAGGCAACGCGGTCCCTGCGCTGCGGCGCCTGCAGAGTCATGACCAGAGCGGTGAGGGCTCAAGTCGCCGATCTTCCTCAGTATCTGTCGCGAGCTGGGCGCTGAAGATGATTGCTGGAAATAATCAGGCGGCCAGCACGAAAGCCAGCACAATCAGAGGCCGCAAGCGTACAGACTCAGAAGACGCAGACCCTACGCCATCTGTGGTCTCAACACGGACCACGCAATCTGCCAAGTCGTCTCTCGCAAATGTACAGAAGCGAGCCCTTGGCCCGAATGGAACCATCAAGAGTGTTGCGGGTGATACACCCAAGATCGGTTCCAGCATTGCGAGTCCGAATCCGTCTCGTGGCATGAGCAACCTTGGCCCCGTCGAGATGGATCGAATTTTGCCTGAGGACTCCCGGCCACCAACATTGGTCCAGCACCACAATCGCTTTGTAGGAAGTAGCGAATACCTGACCGATCGATTCGGGTTCATTTATGACCAACGCCGGAAGAAACGGCAAAGCGAGGCCGCTGCTGCTCTAGCTCAACACAAGCGAAATAACAAAGTTGAGTCACTTGGAGGCGGTCGGTCTGCTGTCAACCTGATGGGACTCGAGGAAGAGAATGAAGATCCAACGACAGCTGCAAGTGGCGACCCTTCACGACCATCTAGCTCGGGCTCGGATGACCTGAATAACAAGCCTGTATCCAAGTCCTGGGTTGATTACCTCAAGCTCTCCACACAACCCACCGAGCTTCTCTCCCACACACCCTCGGCTGCCCCGATCACGACTGTGACATTGGAGGCGGCCGAAGCTGATTTGTCGAACCCCAAGAGCCAGATCACGATGACTAAACGTGGCTCACTGCCATCAACCAGCGCGAACCCAGAACCTGCACCTACTCGTGTGTCTTCAAACCATGCCGAACTTTCGGTTGTTACTCCTTCAGCGCCTACAACCCCCATCAGTCCGTACCCGCCTTCTCAGGCTGACCCTGTCAAGTCGCTGCTAGATCAGATGAGCGAGGTCCACGATACCATCCAGAAAGAGCGAACGCAAATTTGGAACGAGTTCCAAAAGAAGAGTCGGGCACAGCAGAAGCGCGAAGGCGATGCGGCTGCCGAAAGTGGCTCGAAAGCAATGCCTGAGACCCTTCTAAACGATGGTGAGATCATTGGCATTGCAAGCCTTGGTAACAAGGGCAAGGTCGGCCGCGCCAAGTGGCAAGAATTCCGGCGTCTCGTTCTTGGTGGCATACCCGTCAGTTACCGAGCTAAGATCTGGGCCGAGTGCAGTGGTGCTTCGAGTCTGCGCATTCCCGGATACTACAAAGATCTTGTCAACAATGGCGAGACCGATCCTTCAATCGCCACACAGATCGAGATGGATATCACACGAACGCTCACTGACAACATCTTCTTTCGCACAGGACCTGGTGTGCAGAAGCTGAACGAGGTTCTACTTGCATACTCGCGCCGCAACCCCGAGGTTGGGTACTGCCAAGGCATGAATCTCATCACCGCCTGCCTTTTGCTTATCATGCCTACCGCAGAGGATGCATTCTGGGTTCTCGCCACGATGATTGAGAACATCCTTCCTCAAAACTACTACGATCAGAACCTTCTCACCTCTCGCGCGGACCAGACAGTCCTGCGCTCATACGTCGTCGAGCTGCTACCGAAGCTGTCCGCTCACCTCGACGAGCTCGAGATCGAACTCGAAGCCCTGACATTCCAGTGGTTCCTGTCTGTATTCACTGACTGCCTTTCTGCTGAGGCGCTCTTCCGCGTCTGGGATGTCGTGCTCTGCATGCACGATGGCTCCACCTTCCTCTTCCAGATCGCCCTTGCCTTACTCAAGCTCAACGAGAAGGCACTCCTGCATTGCGATACACCTGCCGGCGTTTACCATTACATCAACCATCAGATGACAAATCACGCAATCTCCATCGATGGTCTGATTCAAGCGTCCGATGCACTGGGCCGCTTCGTCAAGCGCAAGGACGTAGAGGAGAGGCGTGCACGTGCTGTCGCGGCGGAGCAGGAGCTCATGAAGCAACGCGAGGAGGCGCGACTCGAGCGAGCCAAGAAGAGGGCCAGCAAAGCATCAGCCACGACTGACGAGCCGATGTCGCCCGTCACGCAAGAGGACACAAAGTCGATCTCTGCAAGTCTCGATGCCGAACTGTCGATGAACACAAGCCCAATGCGCACGCCACTATCTGGTCACAGTCAGCGCAGCGAAGAGGAGGAAGACGCTGAGCGACTGAACCGCGAGCTTGAACTCACTCAGCGCACGCCAATGCCCATGGAGGAAGAATTTACATGGCGTGCCTAGTAGATCGTTGGACGCACGGGGCGTATTTCCCTTCCTTTTCGTTACCCACATTGCATCGATTGGCGCTATACACCAGCATATTGCTTGACTGCGGCAAGCACAGCATACATATACCCCTTTCCTTCTTTTCCATACGGATGCTGCATCTTGTTCGGGCGCCAGATACCCACACCTTCCTTACTGTTTTGAGCGACCTGGCCTTCAGATCAACGTTTGGCTACATTTTTTGCATCGAAATACAAACGCTTCATCTTTGACCCTTCTTACAGATCTTGAGTGATAGCCATACGCGCCTTAGGATAGTGCTGCAGGGACAGGGGTCATGCCCACCTTTCAGCCCCCAAACCCCGCTTCATGAAGACTTCAGCGTAGCGCATTCAATCACCATCTTCTGAAACCTTCGTGACCATCTTTTCACTGCCTGCTGATCAATCTCCAAACGCCCACTTCAGTCGAATTGACACTGATAGCATGTCAACTGCACATCGATTGCGCCTGGCGCCATCCGTCATTCCGGCCCACAAGTTAGCTGATTATATCTATTCACCATTGCCTACGCTCTAATGTATCCGTGTCCTCTTAACTTGACCCGGGACACTTTTCGGACCCAATTCTTTGTTCATTCAAACTCTCTACCCTTGGTCCTCCTGGTTCTTTGAAGCTTTCTGCGCTGGAATACGAGGCTGTATCGTACGTATGGGACGATCCCAACTCGAGTGCGGACTTGGAATGTGACGGACATCGCTTGAGGGTGCCGCGCACACTTTTCAAGTTTCTTCGCCGTCTTCGACACGACACCGAGTATCGACATTTATGAGCAGATGCGATCTGCATCAATCAGGAAGATCTAGCGGAAAAGACGAATCAAGTCAACGTCATGGATCGAATCCTCAGGCGGGCCAAACGGGCGTTGTTCTGTTTGTCAGACTCAGAACCCAACGTATCACTCTTACAGGCGCTCGATCGAATCGTCCTTTACAACTCATTCATACAAAACTGCGAGATTGTCTTCAGCGATGAACGCAACTCGAGGATATTCCTTGCCACGACACGTTACGGCGCCTAGTGGATGCGACTTTTGCAGCCTTGAAGGAGGTATTAGACCTTGACTGGTTCCATCGGGCCTGGATCGTCCAAGAATTCGGACTTGCGAAATATGTAGTGTTTGTCTGGGGTTCTGAAGTGGTACCCAAGAGCCGGCTTCTTGGACTTGTCACCGTCCTTTGCAACTTTGCACCAAATATTTGTCGCGAGTACGGTATTTTACAATGCGTTCAAGAAGCACACCACATGATGATAGCCTATACCATGTCTCATATCAGTCTGAGGCCAGAAGCAGAAATTGCTACCATATGGAAGATCCCCTCGACCAAGACTAAGCTATCCTTCACACAAGTCCTGAATAGAATATCAGGTGGTGGATGCAGAGCAACACGTGAAGTTGACCACTATGCTTTCTTCGGGCACCCAAAAGCAAAGGTCATGCGGAAACACCGGATCGCTATCGACTACGTCAAGCGACCGCAAGACGTCTTCAAAGATTTCGCGACGCACTGCCTAGAGCAGGGTGAAGATAGCCTAAAATCGCTATAGTATGTCTGTCATGGAGACAAGATTATCGAAGATCGGACCGATGTCTACTGGATCCCGTCATGGGTTCCCCGTTGGAACATCCCGAATCCCTACATGGAGCTTGGTGGGGCACTAGGATCGAACTTCTACCATGCTGGGGTACAGCGATGTGGCAAATGGACCAAACGTAGTTTAACTAACAAGGGAGACGAGCTACACATCTAAGGCCACATTGTAGGCTCTGTCAAGACTGCCCTCCAAGCGTGTGAAGAGGAAGACTTCACCGATTAGCGATTCCCTCGAACAGGGGACATTTTGACGGCGGCGGTCACCGAAGAGTCAGGCCATGGCCCAGATGACACCTTCATGACCAAACTTCTCACTGGTGGCCGTATAGGTAAGTGGTCATCCATGTCCACTCCCGCGTTGTTTCAGTTGCATCCACCGGGCTTGACGCAATGGAGCGACGCGCCTTCTCACTACTATAAGTCGGTGCAAGAAGACGCTCAGATTTGCTGCCGAGGGAGAAGTTTCTTTGCAACCGACAGTGGAAGCTTTGGTTTTGAGCCACATATCATGAAGAAAGGCGACATTTGTTGCGTCGTACATGATGCATACGTTCAGATGATTCTGCGGGAGACGTCCGGTGGTAAGTTCCTTCTTGTTGGTGAGGCATATATGGAAGGCATCATGTTTGGAACCGAGTCATGTACAAGTGAAGAGCGTCAGTTCGTGCTTGTGTAAGCTTTCCTGCAGGGGAGTGCTCGCGCTTGAGCCATCGTGCTGATCGATATTGTTTGATAGCTCTTGACATGGCACAATTACGAAGCACAACAAGTACCTTGGTCATCGGGCGTTGCATGTGGTGGTCTTACTCTGGTCCCTGATCTAAAACTCGTCTAAACCGAAACTCCATGTAAGGCAGGTGCCTTTTATCCAAAGCTTATTGTACATGCTCAGCGCTCGCATTCGGCCCCAAAGTTGCGTGGTCGCGCCACTGCCATCAGGCAACGTAATTTGCGACTCTGCGCAATTCGAAGCATCCGATGGGATCCGCTTGTAGGCCTTACTTTGATACTCCAAACGTCGACTGACTTACTTCTCGTTGCCAAGATGGAAAGCCTGGTCTCGTAGGTAGTCATCGAAGCTCGACTGTATGCGCGATTGCACAAGGGTGAAAAAGTCTTCCATTGTGATGCCTCCCTCAACAGTGTATGGAGTCCACGCTTTACAGCGATAGGAAGGATCGAAGGTGAAGTCGCACTCCATCGTGATGGTGTGTGCAGGTGGTTGGGATACAAGCATCTTCCTCCAAATTGCTCCTGGCAGACCTCGTGCCGTTCTGCACAGTGTGGCCGGATCTTTGCGCCTAGGCTGCTCGTCGGGTGTCGTTGGGGGGCTCGATGCGTCCAAAGATTGTGCAGAGCGGAACATGTTCTGAAGGATTGGGTTGAACACGACGTCGTCTGCGGAGGGCCTTGTTCGCTGGAGTCTGGGCGGGTTGTTGTAACCCTTGCCAGTGTCTATCCAGAAGATCGGGCGCAATTGACGCTGAACTCCTCGAAGTCTGCGTGTGTCTATGACGAGCTTGAAGACGAGCGCTGGACCCTCGCTGACGTCCTCAACGCTCGGACTGAGGAAAAGTGCCTGCTGCAGCTGTGGAGATCGTGAAATAGCTGCATTCCAGAACTTTGACACACGCAGGCATCGTGCTAGACTCCAGAAGTCGAGGTGTCGCAGTATTTCCTCTAGCACCTCTGTGGGTAACGGGCCCAAGGCGGCGCCTGCAGCGCCGCTGTCAGGTGAGGCAAGTGAACGACCGGCGTCATCCTGCCCCTCCAGCGCCGACTCGACAATGGTATCGTGGTATGTGTCTCTTAAGTATCGACAAATGGACTCAGCATACGCGGCGCGGCGCATCTCAGATAAAGAAAAGGAGCATAGACACGCGCACAGGCGTGTCTATAGAACGCACACTGCTTGAAGAACAGTCACTCATTGATATCACAATAGAAATGAACGCCCCAAGGCCCAGAGTAATGCAAAATAGATTAGTCCATGTCTGCATGTGCCGCCATTACGGCTAGAGAGACCATTGGTGGGTCTCGGTTTATTTTACTCCTCGTACGCTTGCCAAATGTACGGGTGTTGCTTTCGATCCTCGGTGAGGTCTGGGAAGAGACGAAGATCGAGGAAAGATCGTCGGTGGGGAGGCGGTTTATACGCCAAGTTAAGCTGACTTAGCAGGAATTTAGTTCACCGCAGCCAGGGTTGACGGGCGCTCATCCCGACCAATCACCCGCAAGCCTGCCTAACATCACTGCTGCAAGTGCCTTTTCGAATGCTGCTCAGCTTGAGTCGACTTCACTATACACATCGCAACTCTTGCGATACAATGTACTATTACCAGCCAGTCGCCCTTGCCTGACAGGGGCGCTCGGGTATTTACGTCACCGCGCTTCCGAACCCTAATCTTCCGTCATGATCTGCGCTTCCAGAAAAACATCAAACATCATGTCAGCTTTCGACACCCTACCACTTGAGATACTGTTTCGTGTTCTGGACTTTATCTCGAACCCACATGACTCGAGCTCGTTCTCCTTTCACCCGCTTAATAGCCTTGCCGCGGCAAGCAAGCATTTCGACTCGGCGGTGGAGGAGTACACACGTGCTCTGCTAAAGCAACGTGCCGGCTTTGCGCCCAAAAAGAAATCGAAGACTTACACAAGCAGAAAGAAATGGCTTGCCGAGACTTGCCAGCTGTGCTTCAAGACAAGCAAGCGCAGATCGACGCTCTGGAGTAATTTGACGTGTTGCTTGGCCTGTGACAAGAAGTACTTTCCAAAAGTAGTACGTCGCAATGTCGAAGTATGTACTTGCTTGACCTCAATTGACGTCTGTCAGACTATGACGAACGCTATCAAGTATTACAATCTTTCCAAGCTTGATCTTTTCACTCCGAATCGCCTGCATCCTAAGCTCCCACCCTTGGCACATGGGGAGTACCCAGTCATGGGCGGTGTCGCCACCAGTACGTCTTAGCAACGCAATTCAATAGAATGCTTTTCTAAACGTCTCAGTGATCTACGAGCCTGACTTAATCGCGCGGAGACAATATCTGGGAAGTCTGCTTGGTGACCTAGAAGGAAGCGGAAACATTGGCGCACAGAGACGAATCAGGCGTCACGATCAGCTAATGGCACACATGGAAGTCGCCTACTCTGCCACGCGCAAGGTATGGTATCAAAGCCCACTGATCCGGAAGGAGGGAAAGCCTCTGAGGAAAAGCTTGGAGACAAAAGAGAGCCGAGATGCGTTTGTGCGGAGCACTCTTAAGGCAGAGTGGGCCGCGATGAGCACCGAGATCTGCCGCGAAGAGGGAAAGGATGCCTTCGTGCGAGAAGTCCTTGAGGCGGACCAAGCAGCGATGCATTCTCAAGGCGCTTCTTAAGAGACAGCTATTGAGCTTAATTGAGAACGTTGCTGGAAGGTACTCCCACTAATAAATTCGAGATGTTTCAGCTGGCGCAAGCGACAGAAGACCCAATGTGCTGTTTCACATTCAACAAAGGCTGATCATGGACGCTGCACCATGAGCGACATTTGCTTGGTCAGAACTTAGTTGAGAGACACAGGCTTGCCCAATCAGCTCATGCATCCCATCATCGACTGGTCTGACCACGATTATTATGCCTTCCTTCTCGTACCCAATGAGTACATCGCGATTGCGCATTTAAAAAGGCCCTATGCCAACTAGTCCGCCATTGGTGATGAATGATTTTGGGTTTCTCCTCGCCGTCTCCAGCATACAATCGAGTACAAATATAATGATATTTGATTCTGGGTCAAGATCAACCTTGCCAATGGTTGGGACATCTGAAAATTTCATTGTACTAGTTTCAAGGCAGCTGTTGACAAATACATCCACAGCAAAATCTCTCATATCTGGATGGAGATGCTGCTCGAGATCCGTCTTGATGATTAGCTGTTCTTGAAGAATGGAAACTGCTTCTTTGGTGTCTGATAGCGTGTGCGTTGCATTATTGGTATTGATATCGTTCATGGTGGAAAAGAGCGCCATGGTATGTGGGAGTCCCTCAAGAAAGGCCTTTCGGCCATCCAGAGCAGAGGAACGGCTTGCGAAGTAAGTGCAGGCATCCGAGATATATACTGACAAGCGCGCGATAGTCTCTATGGCGATCTTTTCTTGCGCTTTGAGCCCGAGGGTTGGAAAGACTTCGAAAGATGGGTACTCAATCTCAATCATCTCAATCTCCCCGAACATCTGTACGGATGATCTCAGTGTATAGTTGTTGGACGTACTGCGAACAAGGTCGAATTTTCTCGGAACTGGGTTGTCAGTCGGCGGCTCAGGCGCAAAACGCCAGATTGTTCAGAGGCCAGTCCACCGCCCAAGATGGAGGAGTCGACAATGAAGTACAGGAACGAATAAGAGCTGCCGTCTCGAGTAAACGAGGGCCGGTATATTGCATAAAGAAATGTGTCGCCTCAGTATATACGTCTGTGCAGGACAAGGTATAGTCAGGCCAGATTCCGACAGAGTCTACTCGGCTCAAGCGAGCAATTCCGACCAACGCATATATCTTGTCGCGAGGATCAGATGCATCGAGTCGCTGTGTACTCGACATTATGTCTTGAACTAGATCCCAGAGGTTGCCTAGGCCAAAATAGGGTTCTTCGATCCCGCGGTACCTCGATCTTGCGATTTGACGAAGTTGAGTGGTGTACAGTACAAGTGCTGGGGCGTCAGCCATATCCTGGAACGCCCGTAAGACATTGCTGACCTGTTTCGCGTAAGGTTGATTACATGAGTCGCCGCGAGGCTCCAACAGCAGTCGCTCACAATAGACGGTAAGTGCTGCTTCATACAGCCTCAAGCTGGCTACGAATACCCTTGTACTAATGGTCTGCAGACCGCAAACAAAGATCGGTTTCGGCGACAGTAGAAGCTCTTGAAGGACCCAGATCCTTGACCACCATGGCCTCTGCATGAGAGATTCAAGCATTTCCATCGGCATCAGCATTCCCGGTGTCTCAGTATTTCGAATAACTTCATTGATAAGCTGCCCACCTTGAGACTGCAATGAATTCCATGTACGGGTTTCATATCCATCTTTCGTAATCAAATTCGAAAGTGTCGTTGGCGTCGCGGCCATTGTGGAGATCGAGTATACCGCACCGTAGCGCACGGCGTCCGTTGGCCGAGAACGATCGATTGGCCTCCTCAGAGAATTTCGATGAAGGTCCAACGTATATGAATGTTTTGTCTGCTCTAGGATAGATTTGGTCCATCGTCTGCACTTGCCAACTTTTCTCCTTATCATTAGCCTGATCCATACACACAGCATCAACCCATATTGGCGACTGGTTTTTGGTCAGCTCAATTCTCGATAGCTTTGGATAATTCCAATGGTACCAAATCAATGATGGCTACGTGTGAAAGAGCGTCGAGAAGATTTGCTGCAATAGGTATGTATGATCCATCGTCAAGGCAAACAGAGGATACAGCTGTAGGACTGCCCCAGACGTACGACAGTGCATTATATGGCGGCGCTTCCATTAGTGTCACAGTATCAAGCCGTCCTGTTAGGGCGGGAGCTGCACTGCTTGCCATGCAAGGAGGTCGGTTGAGGTGCAGCAAGTGTATCCGGTCTCGTTGCTGGTCGAGGGTAGTGAAAGAGTGTTCTCTCTGCATGGCATGGTCTATATGCATACATACAGCACTAGGTGGTAGTTGTCGGCCGCACAATTAATGGAATGAGATTCTGAACAGATGGCGGGGTACACGCCTGTTCATTCGCTCACGAAGCCCCAGAAAAAAGAGCCTCTGTACTTCGACGGCAAGGCCAGCATCACAATCTGTTCGGCTCGATTAGGGGGAGAGCAGATGGCGTGCTACAGAAGTCTAATTCTCTGGGGCTGGTGATCCTGGTTGAGCACACCACTGAATTTCCAGGTCCACTGTTCATGCTTTCTTCTCTTCCATACCGTAGCTCTCGTACGGGAAGTCCTCCAAGCTCCTCAGGTACCGCGCCCAACCGTCGTCGATCTCGCCAGGCATACCGACCTGCCTCTTGCCCTGCTTGACCTCGACCTCGGTCTTCTGCAATTGCTGCTCCTCATCTTCCTTGTGCTCGCCGGTCAATCCAGCCAAGACCTCCTTTTCTTTGCCCTTGTACTCGATCAGCAGCTCAGGGTGAGGTACCCAAACAGCCTGCATACCTGCTCTCCGCCCTGACTCGACACCAGGCACGCTATCCTCGAACACCAAGCACTCCTCTGGCTGGATCGGTGCCTCGCCCTTAGCCTCGAGTGTCTTGTTGAGCGTAGAAAGCGCAAGGAGGTAAATGTCCGGCGCCGGCTTGCCGCGGCCTGCAGGTATCCGTGGGTCATCACCAAGTACCTGGTGCTCAAGCTCGAAGTTCTGGAAAAGATCGCCGAGGTGCTCGCTCTTAATCTTAAAGTTGTTCTTGTTGCTGCTTGTTGCCAATGCCATGTGCACGCCCCTCTTCTTAAGGCCTACCAATAAATCCATCACACCTGGCAGTGGCTTCGTGTTTGGGAACAGCTTCACTTGTAGCTCTCTCTGCTCTTTGAAGAATTGCTCATGATCGATAGGGAGCTGCGCCCATGAATGGAAGATCTGACCGGCTTGAGGACCTGGACGACCTTGTAATTGGGCCTTGATAGACCATGGTAGGTTTGGCTTGCCATAGCGTGCGAGTATCGTGTTCGTCACTTCTGTGTAGATATCTTCCGAATCGATGAGCAGGCCGTCCATGTCGAACAGCGCCGCGCGAATGCGGGGTGGTGGTGTAGTTCTGCGAAGATCAGCTTTCGTGAGCAATGGCTGTGTTACTTGAGCACTCGGTCCTCATACTGTGAGCTCATCTTGAGAGGACTGCGAAAATTCGGAGTTTCTATGAAGGATGTTGGCACTTCAAGTGACATTGATTCGCAGCCCCACGAACCGCGGCTAATCGCTAGCGTCAGGGTTCGATCGACGTACGTCACTGTCAGAACATTATTCCACATGGAGACGCGTGAACAGGGCACCTACTAAATCAGCTTCCTGCCAACCTCACACATCAACCATCATGCCAATGCCTCCAAAAGGGGCCGAGCCTGTCACGGAGGCCAACACAGACAGCGCCTACATGCCCGAGATCTTCCCACCAGATGAAGAAAAGCAGCTACTTGAGGAGTCCAACACCGAGAAGACCTCCGCAAACAAGACGTTCACATCCGGCGACTACAACACAGCAATCCAAGGCTACGAAAGAGCCCTCGCCGCATGCCCTACATATCTCGAGTACGATATCGCCGTCCTCCGCTCGAACATCTCCGCATGCCACATCAAGCTCGAAGAATGGAAGGAAGCTGTCGAATCGGCGACGAAAGCTCTAGATGCTCTGGATAGATTAGACCCGCCAAACACCAAAGAGGCGAGCGAGAATGGACGAGGAGAGCTGGTCGGTGGTGTTAGTGAGATCGACGACAGTACCGAGCTACTTCTCGAGGCTCTCACGCGTACTGGGCGCAGCATCAACGATATCTATAAGTTGCGCACTAAAGCGCTATTACGGCGCGCGAAGGCAAGGCATGAGGTCGGTGGATGGGCGTCCCTGCAAGGTTCATTGGACGACTATCAGGCATTGTCAAAATCACCGCATCAACTGTCTAGCCTTGACCAGAAGGCCGTGCAGGCCGCTATGAGGACACTGCCTACCGAGCTGAACACGGCCAAGGACAAGGAGATGGCTGAGATGATGGGAAATCTAAAGAAGCTGGGAAACGGGATCCTGAAGCCATTTGGGCTGAGTACGGACAACTTCCAGTTCACGCAGGATCCAAAGTCCGGAGGGTATAGCATGAACTTTAACCAGAACCCTGGGAAGTAGAATCGCATGAATGACCTCTTGTGCATCTCGTTTGGTGGGTTTGGTGGATTTGGTTGGATATATGGCGGTCTACTTAAGATACTCAAGATACCCTGGACTTCAAGTCTTCAAGATAGGATATACCATGCATAATGCCGAACTCCCATACGCCATCCTGATATCTCCTGTACTCTCGTCCCGCATGCTAAAACACCGTTAGGTTTGCTCAGCTTTTCAGAGCCTCGAGTCTCCCGCGCATCTGCGCCAGCATCTCCGCCTGATCGTCTTCCTCCTCCTCTTCCTCTGGTTGCGACAAGGATGGCAGCTCCTCCTCTTTCGCTTTGCTCGCCGGTAGCCTGTCTTTTAAGATGTCTGACAAAACCTTGTCAACCTCCTCTTCCGCTTCCTCGTCCTCCTCAAGCCCTTCAGTGTCCATCAAAGTATCGTCAACCATCTCCTCGATAATGCCAGCCTTCATGAGCTCAGACGAGAGCTCGCGCATTGTGCCTGTCAGCTCCGGCAATTTAATCAAAGAGTTGACATCCTTCATGATCCCTGTGCTCGCTTTGATGCTGCCTTCAATCTTACGGACTGAGAATGCTTCGTTGACCTGCATCTGGACGGAGTTGAGTTGTGCTTTGCTTGTTTGCAATCGACCGCTCTGTTTCCGTACGCGGATCAGCTCTCGAGCAAAGATTCGTACTTCTTGATTCGCTTGCTTGGCCATAGAGGGGTTTCGCTGCGCGCGCTTCGAGGATTGGAGAATGAGGTTCTTCGTCTTCTGCTCGGTCATCTTGAGGCCTTGGATGTCGCGGTCTAGCTTGCGGACATTCTGCCGAACGAGAGCATTGCACTTCCGCTTCTACTCTAAGATTAGACCTATGCTTGAGTCCCCATTGGCGCCGCGCATACCTGCTCTTCAGGTGTGGGCTTCCACAGGAGACCGCGAATTGTCTCCATAGCGGGTATTCAAGTTGTCAAAGCTCTCGGTGTTGTGCAAGGTCAGGCAGCTCAGGACCAGTGCTGGGCGTCGAATGCGCAATAAAGGTGGATGGTTGCACTCGAGGAGTCACGCTTCGCAAATTAACCAAAGAGGCCGTTGGCACTATCTCCACGGTACAATAGTAGAGGTCGATATTCACAAGGCGGCTGCAGGGGCTCGACGGTTGATAGGCAAGGTTGAACGTCGCAACGGTGGTGCCTTGGTTCGCGACGACGGATGCCGGCGCTCGCTCGGGCCAGTTGTGACCTCACGTTTCGCGGGGCAGGTGCATCCCACTAGGCGCCAGAGCAACAGTCAGCCTCACAACAAAAGCTTCAACACCACCATCTCGCAGCCTTTGCCCAGTCCATTCACGCATAGGAAGCTCCATACTCACCTCTGATCGTCAGGCTGCAGCTTTCCAGCAAACACTAGCCACAAAACTGGGGCTGAAGCTCGTCCTTCTATAGCTTCCATTGCTTTCTACGCTAGTCCCTCCACATCACCGCATTTCTTCCGCCCTCTCAACCTGGACTTCGCAGCTTCACAACTCTGTCATACAACACACATAAAGCATTCTGCTTCACACAACCTCGATACCTATTCACACCTACTCACACACCCGCAATCATGTCTACACCTACCGTCACACCTGAAGGTACGTCTCAGCCTTATCGACCTCGAGCTCTGCTCGATGTCCCTCAACACATGAAGACGCGAGCTTGCTGTCGAATCACAGTACAGCAAATGTTTTACCCCAATGCTAGAGGTCCGTCTCTTTGAACATCACATACTAACTCAGCGCAGTTACCTGGGCGCAGCGCTCGTCCGCTGACGACCCCGAGAAGAACTACATCTTCCTTACGATTGTCGCCGCCGATGTCCCAGAGTCCGACTTGAAGCTCGACCTGCAACCCACAAAGCTTAGCTTTAAGGGTACGTCGACATCGAAAAAGGTTACTTACGCTGTGGACCTTGAGTTCTTCGCCGAGATCGACCCCAAGGAATCCAAGATCCAGCACAGTGGTCGCGACGTCACACTTGTCCTCCGCAAGAAGGAGCTCAAGGAGGAATTCTGGCCGCGCCTGCTCAAGGACAAGGCGAAGGTCCACTTCCTGAAGACCAATTTCGACAAGGTCAGTATCCTCTCTCTGCAGCAACCCCGACCTCGGCGCTTAATTGCAAGAGCTCAGCGCTAACAATACACAGTGGGTCGATGAGGATGAGCAGGATGAGGCTCCCGCAGATGACGAGATGATGAACCAGATGAACCCCATGGGCGGCGATGGTGGCTTCGGCGGCATCGACTTCTCCAAGCTCGGCGCAGCTCAGGGCATGGGAGGCCTCCCAGGGATGGGTGGCATGCCCGGAATGGAGGGCCTTGAGGGCGAGGACAGCGATGACGACGACGAGGACATGCCCGAGCTTGAGGACGACGAGACCAGCAAGGACAAGCCCGCCGCCGCCACTTCATCTGGCGACAAGCCCAAGATCGAGGAGGTCGCATAAATGTTTGATACCCTCGCTACGATTGAATGACACGACAAAGTGGAGGCAAGGAGTTTACGATTGTACGGCGCCGCGGCATATCTTGGCGATGTTTTGGTCAGGATATGACTTAGCATGGAGGCGGCGTATGTTGGGACGCGTTGCGCAGAGACTTTGATGAGCTCCACGTGCGTACATAATTGACGATGTCTACATGACAGACGAATCGAACGATACTCCCAACCCTTCGACGCTCGAGTGTGTCCCCTGACTCGTCTCGGACTCTGTTCTTGACTACCTATAGTTACCTGTGGTATCGATCGCTCATAACAGAATGCCGCCCATATGCTTTTAACCTTGGTCCCGCCATTGCTCACAGATTACTGTGGATATCCAGTTCAATCGCCCCTGATGATCTTGCCAACAAACTTCAGCTCCCACTCCGCTGGATCGTCACCCACGAATTTCGCGTTGGCCCGCTCTTCAAGTGTCTGGGTGGTAACCGCAATACCCTCGTACCAGTCCCTGATCATCTCGTCCACATCGTCGCCCCACATGACTAACATCCCATCTGTGCTACGCGGAATCGGCTTTGGAGGCACGCCGCGCATCTTGAGCAGCATGTTGAGAATATCACTGAAGCGCTCGCCCTGCTGCGAAAACGAAGCCGCAGGCTTGTCAAGCGGCCATTTAGGATGCCTGGCAGGTTGCGAGCCTAGTGTCGGTTCAGAAGGAGACTGCAGCGCAGAAGCCAGGTCTTCGTCTACCTTTGACGCAGCCTCAGGGTGGGAAAGCTCGACCGTGGCAGGCATTTCCCAAGTCCGGAAGAGCCAGCACATGCGCTCCACGCTGGCGAGCAGGATGACGGCGACAAGGAAAGTTTCGAAGGCGTTCTGTTGTTGACGTTGTAGGAGGCGCCGTTCCAGGTCGTTCATCACGACGCGGGCTACGCAAGCAGCGCGCTTTTCGGTCGCGCCCATGAGCTGCATTCTGATGAGGTTGTAGGATGCGGGATGACCCAGCTCAGTTATAGGTGAGCGGGATGCGTCTTCCATGTCTGACGGGGAGAGCGTTGGCGCAGAGAGCGTCGGTGGCAAAGACGGGTTGGAAAAGAGATGCCAGTGAAGGTTGCGCGATGTGAGAATCCGTGTGTAGTGCCATAGCTCCATCACCTTTGCTAACAGACCATCTTGGTTTGATGAAGCCAGCCTCAGTGCTGTCTGTTGTGTTGTCTTCATGAACACTGAATCCTCAGACATCAGGAAGTCATTGCCAATCTTCTTCATGTAAAGATCCAATTTACCGCTGATATCATCCTCTTGGTCTATAATCTCAAGATCTGGTGTGCTGGCGGCGGCGAATATTGCTGGGTCGATGTCTGCGTTTTGGGCTGCCTGGCTTTGGTGACATTTGAGAGGGGTGAAAGTGGAAAAGATACCGGAAGCCGGATAATGCGAAGCCTCTATGCGGCCAGGCGTCTGATCCAGGCGTATCTGCCCCTTAGCTGCAGTAGTCGCATGATAAGCTAGCACACCATGCAGACCAGCTGAGTAGAGATTGAATTCTTCAGCGATACGCGTGCGAATACAGGGTTGCTTCCACAACCGCGCGCTTTCAACGTTCTGACAGGTATTACATGGGTTGTCACCGGAGCATGGCTTCTTTAGCATTCGGCATCGAATACAGGCACCTCGTTTGCGGACTTCCTGTACCTCTTTGCGACGAGTATCGGTGAAGCGACCTCGCACTTTGGGCTTTGCGGGCTTTTGGTGGATACTGAAGTCGGTCGTGAAGTGTGTCTGGGTATTCGGATTGATTGCAATCGGTCGTGGCTGGGGAAACTTATGGTGGCTCTCCTCCTTAGGCAATAACTGATCTTTGCTGTGATCTTGAAGGAGCGGATCAAGAGGGTGAGGCTGAAGATTAGGCCATTGTGGGCGCTGGAAGCCCATGCCGTTGTGCCCAAGATTGAGGTCCGAGTCCATGGTCATGCTATTGGCAAGCGGCATGAGGTCATTCGCCGCAGAAGCTGCCATGACAAGTGAGGGCACCGCCTGCGCCATGGAACCCGAGCTCGAAAGAAGCATGTTACCCATGTGAGGCGAATTCGTGGGCGAATGGTGCAGGGGTCCATTGAACTGGTACATCGATGGCAGAGCTGGCGCGCCACTCATGTCCATGGCATGAGATAGCCCGCTCAAGTCGGTGCCCTCAGTCCTATCGTCTTGAATCCATTCGTCTAGCAATTCACCATGCCCTGTGTTGTGCTGCACTTGCGGAAGTGGTCCTCGCTGTTGATGCTGCTGCTGCTGCTGGTCGAGGGGGCGCTTGCCGGAGAGGTCCAGATGTTGTCGCGATACTTCTGCAAGCGTCTCAAGTGCCGACAATTGCTTCGAAGGCGTGAATGGCAAGTTGACCTTCTGACCGTTGCGCATTGGCCCGGGCGCGTTGTGGATGGTCTGCATGTTCTCAGGCAGGGGCAGCTCGTGAAACTGCAGCAACGCCCGTTGGCGGTCGCGCAGAGGTAGGGCCGGACATTTCTTGACCAAGTGGTTCGTGAGGCTGTCTATGCGGCCTTTGGGGAACTGCGCGCGTGGTCAGTTACTGGTCTGTAACTTTTCCCGTGGTGGGGTTAGTCGCACTTTCTCACCGCATGATTTGCACGTATGTTGATAGCGATTGCTTGCGTCCTCAAGCTTCGGACCGCGTTCGAAATATTCGAGTATCAATTGATTGGGTCTCGAGCTTCTGTCAGCACGTTGACGTGAAAGATACCTTCAAAGCATATTCATACCTTCTTCCCATGACGCCAGGCGGAAGGTTGATCTTGTCGAGATTGGCGGTGAGTTGAGCGGTCGACGTCTCACTCGCTCGTTTGATGGGCTGTGGCAGAAACTGCAGGCGCTTATGCGTCATCAGGGTCTGCACTGAGCCTCGGCGTGGCACGCCTCCACGGACCACCTGCGCAGCCCTTAGGGCCTCCAACTCACCTGAATGACTGTGATGCATCGTGGCCAAGTAATAAATAGCACATTTCCATCTGAAAAGATGACTTCCCTCGGTTCATGAGGTCGGCTTGCGGTTGGCTCACTGTACCAACTTGTCTCGCAGCATACCATAATTGAAATCTCCGACTCGCTACAGCCTCGAAAAGCGTCGGAATCCAGCATCGGTCGGTGCGAGCACGACAGGTGAAATAGCCGTGGAACTGATCCTCTTGTGCCCGTCTTGGTTGCCCGATTTGGCATTCGTTATCTTGACAGGGATCTTCGCTCTTTGTTTAGGGGAACATTGCTCCCCACATGGTCTGGAAGAGAGGACACCATCATTCTCACAGCACTGGTCTGTCTGCTGATTATCCTCCCCGCTGACTGCCGAGCAAGCGACTCGTAAGGAACATTAGCTCGAGCTGATAAAAGGCAAAGAAGGTTCTGCACAGCGAGCGCAACGTCGCCACGCAACTTCGCAATGACATCCGCAATCTCATCGGATGCCTTTGCAGACCTGACAGGTATCCTGAGCCCACGCACGGCGATTGTCGTAGCTGTCTTCGCTGGCTACGTCGCGTTATGCAGGGGCCTGCGGTACGGGAGGCGCGACTCAGAAGAGGCACGAAGGCCGTAC
Source organism: Phoma herbarum (assembly GCA_001599375.1). Lineage (NCBI taxonomy): Eukaryota > Fungi > Ascomycota > Dothideomycetes > Pleosporales > Didymellaceae > Phoma > Phoma herbarum. The sequence goes on along the minus strand of BCGR01000008.1, from coordinate 566,946 downwards.
AAAACACGTGAGGATCTCAGGAAGATGACCGCTGAAGAAGCCTGGGATATCATCAGATATGTCCAGAGCTGCGAGTTTCCATGGATATCCAAGAAGGCGTTGTCGTTCGCCCTGTTCAAGTACGTGCCAGTAAGCTCAACGAGCGCGTCTTTAGTTAATTCGGGAATAGAACTTACGGTATACCGACGATCTCGAAACTTCTCTGCGAGACACAGCAACTTGGCAAAGAGCAGTATGCTGGCCGGCGCTTTGCTGATACAAGTATTCTGATCACAGAATTCATCGGACACAGTCCAACTTCAGAACGCGCCAATTCGGCCATCGCTCGTATGAACTACCTGCATGGAAGGTATCAGAAGGCGAACAAGATCAGCAATGATGACCTGCTTTATACCTTGTCGCTGTTCATCCTGGAGGTTGAGAGATGGGTAAGGCTTTACGAGTGGAGAGAGCTCACTCCGATGGAAATTTGCGCCTTGTGAGTATCCTGTCTCTAGCTTGATTCTTCCGATCAGCCCCAGGGGAACTGCACTCGTCTGTTGTACTGCTGGTTATGATCAGGATCTGACTCCGCAAACAGTGGTACGCATTGGAACGTCGTTGGCGATGCCATGGGAATTGACTACAAAGACCTTCGTCACGGCCCTCACGCTTTCAAAGACGGTCTGGAATTCTTTGAGGATGTCAGGGAGTGGGCGGACAATTACGAGAAAAAAAAGATGGTACCCGATAAGTACAACCACCAATTAGCGGAGGAGACGACTCGCATTCTCCTCGCCAACGCACCTGATGCGCTCAAGTCGTACGGACAGAAGGTGGTCACGGCTCTCATGGATGATCGACTACGGCACGCGATGCTGTACGATGAGCCTCCACCAGTCTACCTGAAGATAGTCAAGGCTGTCTTTGGTTTCAGGAAGATTATTTCGAGGAACCTGCTACCGCCGCGACCGTGGTCCTTACGAGTCAGGCCGGTGACAGATGAGCCGGATGCCAATGGGAGATACTTCATGACCGAGTACGAGAACGAGCCATGGTAGGGCTGACATATCATGAGACGCCTTCAGAACGTGCACTGACTTGAACATAGGTATATCAAGCCCACATTCTTCGAACGCAACTCTCCGCTTGCATGGGTACGATGGGCTGTCGGAAAGCCTTATCCTAACGGCAAGGACTACAAGCCTCAAGGTTACAAGATCTTCGAAGTTGGACCGGAGAAGCTGGAAGGGCATGGTCTGGACGAATGCAAGGCCACGCGAGATCGTCTCATGAGCAGCGATCGAGGACGATGCCCGTTTGTGTTCCAGTAAAGAGCCGAGAGACGCAAGCGCGTATGGTCGATATTGCGGTTGAGCACTGGAGCTTTTCAGTAATGCTAGCCATGAGATCGATATGCGAGTCCATGTTGTCTGAGTGGTGAAATTCAGAAGCTATCTCCTCGAGTGGTGCCCTTCGATCGAACACAATTGGCGACAACACTTACGGCTTAACGGAACTGTTGAAACCAGATGTACGACACTTTGCCAGCTGAAAGGCGCGTACTAAATACATTCCAGGCAATTCGGTATGTCTTGATACTTCTACTTGGTTGTAGCGCTAGTTCTGTAGCGCAGCTGAAGTATCGTCCATGTCGATCGTGTGGTTCAGCTTATGGCGCTAGCGACGACATCCTTGCTGTACAGTGCATCTGCACTACCAAGCGCGCTCGATCTTGCACACCATCAGGCTGCAAAGGCTCATCTCAATTCGACCCGTTTGTCTGCTGACCAGTTGTCGTCGCTGCAAGACAAATACATAAATGCCTTGCGCAACGCCGTTACAACGTCTCCTGTTCAATCCAATCCAGAACCATCACACTACGCATGCTCAGCCTTCCACCATGGTTGTCTTCACCGGTTACAAACCCAGCAAAGATGATCCACGGGACCATGTGGTTGACTACAAAGAAGGGTCTAAACAAAGGGCCATTTTCTCCCACTTTCGACATATACGCGGACAAGTCTGATTTCGCGAGGAATTTGCCGTTCAAGTCGCATATCTACGATCAAGGAGAGGTCAACTCATGCGTCTGCAATGCATTCGCCAGCTCATAACGCGTGTTCCCTTCAACGACAGGGTCGAGAGGGTCGTAGTTCTTCTTTCAAGCCATCTCGACTTTTCCTGTACTATCTGGCACGTTTGGCATATGCAAAGGAAGAGACCGATGAGGTGAAGGATCAAGGTAAAAGCGCCCGGTTTGCCGGCATGGCAGCCGACCCGCCGAGAGATGAGATGGAGGCCGACGACGGATGCTACACTTGCGATGCTCTCAGAGCGATTTCAGCACTAGGGAGCTGCGCTGAGGCTGATACGTTCGATTCTTTCGCGGACAAAACTTGGCCGTACTATGAGCTCCCCTATGGAGACGAGCGAGCCAACATTGACTGGCCAGATGACAAGAAAATGTTCTACGCATTGGCAGAGCAAGACAAATTCCCGAAGGGCTGTCTTGGTCGTACTCCACCGAGCAAGACATGCTTCGCAAACGCCACCCACCATCGAACTTTACGCTACGCGCACCCGCAGCCCATGGACGATGTCAACTGCTGGAAGTCCCTTCTTCAGGGTGGATATCCTATCGTGTTTGCCATCAATGTCTATGACACCTTCGAATCCAGCACGAAGGAAGACCCATACATCGCGAAGACACCAACAGAGAATGATAAGATGAAGTATGGTCATATAGTCATGGCTGTTGGCTGGAAAGACAACGTTCAGGACGGAGTCGGAGCTTTCCGTGTGCAGAACAGCTGGGGAAATTGGGCCGATGAAGACTTCTTTTGGATGGGTTACGACTGGCTGAGCAGTCCGGGTTACCAACAAGATGCATGGGTCTTGCTCGATTCAGAAGACAGCTGAGCGTTTTTAATGTGTCGGCATCGTGGATGTTGTGTAGTTCTATTTCCTCTAATCCAATGATAGTCTTTGGGAGCTGTCAACATTACATATAGCTTTGCGTGGAGTAAGCTAGGTTCCAGGGCTCATCTACTAGCGCAAGGTAAATGTGGTAGCGTTGATGGTCTCAGTTTGATGTCATACGCTTGGCTAAGGGATATTGGAGGTTCCTGTGAGGACATATAGGGTTTCAATGACTGAGCAAATCGCTTGAAGTGGGGTCTTGAGACGTTGAGTCGAAGTCACAGTGTCGCCTGATGCCCTATGCTTTCCTCTCGTAGTTCGCATCTGGATTCACATCTCTGGTGTGGGGCAAGCATATCTCAGTGAACTAGAACGACGTTTGGAGTCTGGTAGATTCGGCGGATAGTTGTAGTTCGCGAAATCGATAAACGATTCATTCCTGCTCCTTCCGCACTGAACTTGTTGAGAGGATCGGACAAAAACTTCAACCGTGAGTTGTTGTTCTTTGCTCCCTATTCAGCTTTGCGAGTTGTTTGTGCTCACCGAACGTCTACAGGCGTGACGTCACTGTGACCACTCACACTTTACGACGACTATATGCAACAATCAGACTCTCCTTTACTAACAAATTGGCAACTACTTCTAAAGTCAAGCTTACCCATATCGCTCTCAGGAACACATCCCATCTACCATCGAAATGACGAGCCCGAAATCACCCGCCGCAAACCCCAATGTCACACCAGACCCTCAGACCGATGGCTCAACAATTCGCAAGGCCTTCTTGGCCGAAGCAATCGCGAACCTCTTCACCATCCCGCTCATTACTAACACATCCTGGGTACTGTCCCTCATTCTCAACCACCCCTCCGACATAAACCCATCCAGCATCCTCTTCGCGCGTCTCTTCGGTGGCCTCGTAGTTGGCGGCCTAACATCTGCTCTGCTCGTCGGCTACACCAACACGCGCAATGGTGTTGAGAGCAGACGGCCGACGTATCTTTTGCTAGGCGTGGGCGAGGCGTTGCTGATTCCCATCCTGGTGAATGAGATGTTGAAGGATGGTGGAAGGGACGCAGCAGTCAGCAAGAAGGTCGCCGGCATTAGCATCGGCATGCTTCTGCCGCCGCTGCTTTGGAGGATCTATGTGCTTGGTGTCAGGCCAGACCTCCTTGGAAAATATACTGAGAAGAAGAGTGCTGATAGAGGGGTCGACTGTAAGTCTAGGTGATCGTCTTGGGACGATGTCCATTGCTGATGGTGCTATAGATGGCTCTATTAGATGAATTTTAGGTCTGTAATGGGACGAAATGACGGGATTCTGGTCATGATATGAACGGGCCAGTGGTATTATGTAGGCCCCAGAACCTCATACATAACGTAGCATACCTGCGACAATATTCCAGCTCTTTAAATTTTCAAGCCCCTGATCTTGGTATGCAACCGCCGTAACGCCGCGCTGAAACAAATGCGAAGTGCTTGCGTCCTGCTTTTTTCAGACGACCATTACTCATCGAAGCCACCCCAGCCGTCATCCTCTTCCTCTTCCGGCTCGACCATAGGCTCGTCTTCTTGCCCTCTCCACTTGCGCAATGTGTCGTCCGCGAGAACCTCCTTCGCCGCTTCCCTAACAACCTTTAGGCCGCCTTTCTTAGCCAAGTTCTCAATAGGCTGGATAAGTGTCTCCAAAGCCTCCTGCTTCTTGTCGTCCTCCCAATCGGAGTTGACCTTCTCCAGTTCGTCTACCCAGACATCAAGTACGTGGTATCGCAGGCCATTTGGGATCTTCATATCCGTGGGGTTCAGCGGTGTCTCCTCCATGGTTTCGTTGAACTCCTTCAGGACCGAAGGCCTCCACTTCTTCACTGCGAGGTGCTGGAATGACGCGTTCATGTATTGACGGATGAGATAGAGGTATTTGTCGAGGCGCAGCGCTTCGATGTTCGTCCATTCGCGGGCCATTGTGAGAAAGAATGCGCGGATGAAGGGAAGTGTGACGCCGGAGCGCAGGGTCGAGACGAGCGAGGCAAAGTCGCGCGATAGTCGCTGTTGCAAAGCAGGCTTATCCTGCATCCATAGACCTAGGCGCTAATTAGGAAGAGTTCTCTACGAGGTTGGTTTACATGCGCAGCTTGGCACATGGTAGACGTGGTGGCATCTGAAGTGTGAGGCTTGGAGAATTACACTTACAGTAAAAGAGACCCTTCCAGAGCTTCAGCAGATCAAGCTCTGGGATCTCTGACCGTCCTCCAAGATACGTTCGTAGAGAATCGAAGGCATTGTCGCGAATTTCCTTGTCTGGGACGGATATCAGATCTTGTGTATCGAAGTGGACTTAAGAGAGGGCATTACCGCTCGACGCGAGATTCTTAATGAAAGGACTGTCAGTGGCCATGGTGAAGAGTATACTTTGTGAAGGGTATCTTGATCATGAGGCTCTTGTTCGGCGGGGACTTTTTTCTGGCAGGCGGAATACAATCGATAAGCTAGCGTCGCGCTAGTGCGAGACCCATGGGTTGACCGCGGAATGCTGTATCGATATTTTTGACACGATCATTTTGAAGAGCTTATTACGCTTGAGAAGAAGCACAAATGCAAGGTATGCACTAGACTAGCCATACTTAGGTTTGCCATGAGGTGAGACATCTTGCAACTCGAAAACATTCGATCGCGCGTCACGAACGGTCTGGATGCTGCGCTGAGATGTAGAGAAAATTAACAGACAAGCAATTTAAATGTTCTGGGTAAGTAGGAAGCTAGAGTGTCTGCTTAGCACACTAAACAATGGATTGTCACATCTTCTACTGCATTTTGCTGGAAAAACATGGTCTGAGCGCGCTTACATAAGCAGAGGCCCGTTCTTGGAGCTTGCTCGCCTTAATTTGCCCGCAAGCTAATTATGCTTTAGCAAAGCTCTAAATGGTGCAGCAACTCAAGCAATCACAGAAAGCTGTCAGAGTTTCTAGTCTAATTGACTGCTCCGCATCTAGCTACTAAGCATCACTAATTCCAGCACTTTTCTTGACGCGCACTGGAGGTACGTCAATTTTGCAGTCTATACCTAATGTGCGCAGCCTCTATCCTTTCTGGTGTTCTTACAAACACTCCTTAAAGTCTGACTAAAACTATGTTGAAGCGAGTTAACGTTGTGCAGTGTGGGAATGCCCACTATGGTGGTGATACCAAGCGGCAGCCGTCACACGCGTCGTGTGGTCGTCAACAAGGTAGGCGGGCTATTAACGTACCCATATCACTACTGAGACATCTCCTAGATCCACTCTGTGATCTGCAACCGTGTTCAAAACGGAGTTCGTACCTCTTCACTCGAGGACCTTAGGTGGTCCGTGCACGCATGCTGACATTGCCTCCCAGGACGAGCAGTACCTCGTGCGATGGCACACTGGGAAGAAGACATCGACTCCGCCTCTCAGTTGGCATCTTGTGAACGAATTGCGAAATTGTCTGGAATTTCTCCAAGACTACTTAGAGGAACGAGAGAAGTTAGTGATCTGATTCTGAAGCATGGTAGTGGGCTCACAGTAGGTAGGTCTAAGAAGATCTTCACGCATAACCGACTACTGCCTAGGAAGCGTAAAATTCCCGAGATAAGCTCAGATATCGATCGCCGCGCTTCACCATTCGAGCGGCGCTTACAGCAGAAGCAAGATGGCCAGACACCCTCAGTTTCTCGATCACCCTCAGTGTCATCGAGTGTGACAGCAGCACCCTCTTACCCTGAAGCTTACAACGGCATCTTGGACTCGGATGAGCATGGCTTCATATTCTGTCGACCTGTGAGTGCGTCGATGCCCGAGAGTCCAATGTTACTAATTGTAGCAGGCAACCGGACCAGATGTTGCTTCCGTCTTTATCACAGATTTCCCTACCTTAGAATTGAGTCAGTCTGCATATGAATCAGAAGTAGGGACCGCCACTACTCTGATACGAGCCAAATATGTACGAAAGCTGCAACAAGTTCCCGGACCACCAATCACGCTCCTGAATACTGTTGATGACTCGACGCCATCTCTGCGTTTCCGCTACATCTCTCATCATGTCCTTGGTTCAGGTGTGCATCAGTACGCACTGGACACTGCAACCGGTTGTCAGTCATGCTCGCCGAGGATGGGCCGCGACATTGGGTGTGAATACACCAAGAAATGCGACTGCCTTGAGTACGCTGCGGTTAATGAAGGCGTTCTGAACGAGGAAGAGAAAGCACTGTACAAAAAATGCCAGGCCGAAGGAATACCAACACTAGGCTTGCCTAAGAGATTTCCTTACTTCGCCGAAGGGACAAAGATCCAGCGAAGTGGAACCCTGATCCCATGGTACCTAAACTCTCGCCATCCCATCTACGAATGTAATGACAATTGTAAATGCGGCCCGAATTGTCGGAACAAGAACGTACAGTTTGGTCGAAGAGTTGAGCTTGAGATCTTTAAGACTCAAAGCGGCAGAGGATGGGGCCTACGCTGCAAGCAGAATCTGTACCAAGGACAGTTCATCGACACTTATCGCGGCGAAGTCATCACAGATGAGGAGGCCACACGTCGTGAGGACGCTTCTTCTAAAATGAAAGCCTCATACCTATACTCCCTCGACAAGTTCGCTGACTCTGAAGACTTGGGCCATGAGCCTTACGTCGTCGACGGAGAGTTCATGGGAGGCCCTTCGAAGTTCATGAACCATTCTTGTGAGCCAAATTGCCGGCAATACACTGTCAGCTTCAACAAGCACGACCCCCATGTTTACGACATCGCATTCTTTGCTTGCGAAGACATTCCGGCTTACACAGAGCTGACCTTCGATTATCTCGACAAGGAGGAAGGTGAGGAGATGGAAGACCCTGGCGAAAGCGCAGTCCTTTGCCTCTGCGGTTCTGCGAAGTGCCGTAAATGGCTCTGGACCTAAGCGAGACCCAGGTCAAGCATGTGTCAACAGAAGTACGCACAGCGAAAATCGCATGATGGTACAAAGGGGCTGCCATCTCATTTGTAGGGGTTTCCGCATGTCGGGATTTTTATAGGTGCATATCGGTTTGAGGCATCCATCAGCGTTATTGTTTTACACCATCTTGCAACAGCGAGCAAGCAGGTGTTTAGATACGTTCATCGCAGCGTCAGTCACATCTCTGAAGAATCGATGGATACAGGTTCGCCCCCTCGGTGTTTATAGATTGGCTTGAACAATACTTGTTTGCGCCCGTAAGAGGCCCAAAGGGTCTTCGTGTGGAGTTGTCCCATCTATAGCTCTCAACACCACCCGTACTTTTCGTTGGCAATCCAGTCGACATGATCTGCAGCTGCTCCTCCGTGCTCAGGGTACCATAGTAAGCTTGCAATACTCTCTGCGTCCCTATCGACCACCCTTGCGCTCTTGACTAGCATTTTGGCACCAGCGAGGGCTGATGCTGAGGGACTCCAGATCTCGACGTGTTCCGTCCTCCATTCCTCAGCTTCACGTTGCGCAAATGCCAGCAAGGCCGCGACAGCCTTACCGTCACCTTCCGACGCGTGCCTTAACCCAAGGACATCGTCTTCTACGACAAGACGTAGTACGTGTAATTTATTGCCCTTCACGACAGACACATCTTCGTTGTACCACACACGAGTCCAGTAGCACCACACACGCTTGCCAACCTCGTCGCCTACTATCGCACCTTTTATCTCAGGTACCCTTCCATGAACCTCCTGGCCGACGAACTCTTCGCGTGCATGGTGCCATTGAATAGTTTCGTGGTCGGGAATGAGTGCGACAGCGGGTCTGCTGCCCTTCGGCCTTGACTGTAAGCTTTTCCTGATAAGTTCCTCGTCAACCTTGCAGATTTCCAGAAGGTCTCCCGAGTACAGTGGCCGAGCGAAGGGTAAATCAGCTGTCGGGGTCGACAAGCTTGCTGGAAGAGCAACGTGCGATGATGGAAAGGGCCCCCAGCCAAACTTAGCGTAGTATTTCTGCATCTGTCAGCAATACATTGAGGCGAAGGCATAATGACCCACTTTACCGATGTCGGAGTACAAGATCGTGAATAGGCACTCCTTGTCCTCTGTTTGGTGCGTCTGTAGTGCCTTTGCTAGCTCTGTCATCATCCTCTGTGCGTACCCTCTTCCACGCAAGTGCTGGCCACAAAACACACTGCCAACGCCATGGGACACTACCTCTTGCAGCCTCTCATCTCGCCAAACAATCGCCTTCTTGCGGTACGTCTCGCAGCTTGCAAGTGGTAGCCTGGTCCCTGATTTTGGATTCAGAGGGTTGTTCTCCAGTGCTGTGTCGACCAGGATCCAGTACGTAATGCCTCCTTCTTTCGTCAAGGCTTGCTGTGAGAGTGCGATCTCGCGGCGAAGGTACGCAGATGGCGACAGGGCGCCTCGCCATTCGGCACCGTTGAGTTTGGACTGGATCAATTGCTCCTCCTCGGTGGGATGGACCAGGGCGAGCGACGGCGAATCACCTTTTGGGAGGTCCACATTCGCGCTCATCGCTGTGACCCTTGTGCAATGTTGGACTTGACGCAACGTCTCCCGACAGCGCTTCTTGACTTATAGCTTGGCTTGTGGTTCTTGTCAATCGCAGGGCGTACAAGTACAGCGCAGAGCGATACTGAAAAGGAGATAGCGAGGACAAAAGCACAGTGATTCCTGTCGATCGCCCTTCCGCCAAATAATGGGGATCTCACTTGAGTCAAGAAGAGAACACGGAGGCTTGAAGGGGTAGGCCATCAAGGTGGTGTTGTGGTGGGTTTACCCCACATTTTAGTGTAGAATAGCCTTGTGGGTCGCATATTACCAGACCTTCTTGCTGTCAAATATCTATCGTCGCGATCCGAGCGAAAATGCTAGACCGTCTGTCCCCAGAGTGATGGGGTTAGTGTCGACGTGCTGCCCGACAGTGGCAGTACAGTTGGCTGTCACGAAAGGGGACCGTTGTAAGTTCTGAACGTTTTGTGAAAATGCCGATGCACCATCAGAGGCAAACACATCATCACGGCCTTCTTTTGTCTATCAGCCGTATAAAGTAACCATTGTGGAATGGTGACAAGCCTATCAGAAGCCCAGCCCGTCATTGGTCTAACTGCTTTGACGCACGCGTGAGATTGGGCGAGACGCGCACCTCCGCCGCACGGCGCGGCTCACTGAACCCTTCAACACTGTCTGCCCGCGTTGCCGCTTGCTGGGCTGATGATGGCTGTTGACTATAATCTGGTGAGACGTAGCTGCTGTGCCTCGCCCGTGGCCCTGCTGACTTCCTGCGCACTTACCCGTTCTGTCGATTTGATTCACAGAAAGCGACAGCTCTCGTCGACCTTGTCGCGGCCAACAGTCTAGGACTTCCTCAAGCGCAAATCATCTCAATCTTCCTAGCATCCGTAGCAACTACGGCCGCATCTGTTCTTTGCACGTTCCAATAACCGGTGTCGATTCTGCTCATTGCGAGGACGGCGGAAAGAGGAGGTGCATCAGGCAGGCCGCGGTCGCGTTGAGCTGGACCCTTCGCAATAGACTTCCCTCTTTCGCTTACCATCTTGTCTTGCGGCTGCATCGATCCTTCACTTGGTTTCGACTAACAACAAAACCTTCCTTCCGCCATCTACGAAGGACCAGCTGCGCTGCGCGCGAACTTCGAATGTTTGCTCATCCCCACATTCTGTCGCTATTGCTTGACGACCAATAAAATAGGACCGCCATCGACCACTCCTCCAACAATACTCGCTCATCAACATCGCGCACCTAGCTCTTGTACCTCCATCCAGCCCGTCTCTTGGCAGCGTCGATTGATTCTCGGGCTTGAAATCGGTGTTCAACAGCATGGTACAACCAGCCGTCAAGCATGGCCATAAAATTGTCGATCTAATATCCGACGATGAACACAATGGCTTTTCGGACGACGAAGTCGAGTTCTTTGACGCGCAGTCAGTTGGTGAGCCAGTCGACCTCGGGGCACACTATGACTTCCTCGACGACATCCCTGAATACGGAAACGCCGATGTTAATGAACCGGACGTGATCGATTTGACTGCTATCCCAGACGTCGATGTTCCACCGTCTGATATCGTACCCCATATCCTTGAAAGTGAGCCAAACGCTGACGACAGCGGCGTGATTGGGTTTATCTCTGAAGCGGTCTGCCTGCAGTTGGTTCTGGATGTGTTCCCTGATGTATCGGTCGACCACGTCCTAACAATGATCCAAGAGCGGACGACGGATCTTACGCGGACTAAGGAGCACAGCGAACGCATTGTCAATGAACTCCTGGAGGAAAGCACTTATCCCAAAGAGGCGGAAAATTCAAGCAAGAAGAGAAGGCGGGTGGACAGTGAGGAGTTCAGCGATTGTGAGAAAAATGAGCATGCAAGTGGAGTACTCAGCTATGCTACAGATGCGTAAGTGCAAACCGATCTCCCTGTCCATCTTTGGTCTACATGCTGCGATAGTCGACGTGTCCAAGCTCAAGGACATGACTTTCAAGAGCTGGATTGCAATTGGAATGTCGCATGTCGTTCGGAGCAGACTTCACCAAAGCGGTCAATGCAGTCGATTGTGACATCTGAGTGGTCAAGCACAGCAATAGAGATCAATCTCATGCCAACGAGCAGCTAGTGTGTACGAACGGTCGTAACACCCATCGTCAAGCACACATGGTTCAAAACCCCATAACGCTTTCGTCGGTGCTCGCAGCTCCGGCTACATCAAGATCTCAATTCGTATACTGACTTCTATTCTCTAGCATCGCTTTACTAAAGGACGAATTCCTCAACATCCCGGCCAGGCATATCGACAACACGTTCAAACAACACAAGACACTTCTCAAATCGTACATTGTTCTCGAAGAGCAGCTTCGCACGTATCAACATACCGCACGTATTTTTGCGAAACCACCAAGACCTCGCAACAAGCGTGGTACCGAACTCGTTCTCATCGAGCAAGGGAGCCGACTCCCGAAGGAACTGCGTGCAGCGAAAAAGAAGATCGAAAAAGAAGCTGGTATGTACCTCCTTTGAATCCCTATTCTGCAAGGCTGTCTATACATGAATTGACCAGAGCCAGCCAAGCGACGTGAGGCTGAAGACATGAAGCGAGCCGAGGAGGTCAATTTCCAACGAGCACAGAGAGACAACGAGATGGGCGAATGTCAGTGTTGCTTCGCGCAATACCCGCTCAACCGCATGATAAGCTGCAGTGGCAAAAATCTACACCTCTTCTGTACGGACTGCCCAAAGCAATATATTGAGACCGAAATCGGTCAAGGGAAATGCCGCCCTTTCTGCTTCGCAAGCATAGACTGCAAAGGTAATTTCTCTCGCAGTCAGCTGCAGCAGGTACTCGATCAAAGGACATTTGACCGGTTGGAGCATCTCCAGCAGCAAGAGGATCTGGCAGCCGCTGGACTTGACTTCCTGTCAGAATGTCCGTTCTGCGACTACAAAGCAGAATGCCCACCAATCGAGGTCGACAAGGAATTCCGCTGCCAAAACGTGAAGTGCGGCAAGACAAGCTGTCGGCTCTGTAACAAAGAAACGCACATTCGTGTCAGCTGCGAAGAAGCCAAGAAAGACGACAAGCTTACGTTGCGACACGTCGTCGAGGAGGCAATGTCGGCAGCCCTCATTCGAAAGTGTAATAAATGCCAACAGCCATTTGTCAAGGAGTACGGCTGCAACAAAATGAGTTGCTCGAACTGTGGTAACAAGCAATGGTATGTACACCAACGCGGCTTCACTCATTGCATCTTATTGACTCATTACACAGCTATATCTGTTCAAAGAACGTCAATAACTACGAACATTTTGGCGATCCAGCCAAAAGCCGATGCGCGCTCCATGATAACGTCGAGGATGTCCACGAACAAGCTGTCAAGCAAGCGGCCGATGAAGCTATGGCGAAAGTCAAGGCTGAAAATCCCGAGCTCTCAGAAGCCGACCTCATGGTCGAGGTATCTGACCGTGTCAAACAGGCCGAAGCCGCGCGTAGAGGGCGAGCTGCTGAACAATTAAACGAGTTTCCTTACGAGATACTGGGAGACCAGCTCGCGCATCGCCCTGGTTTTCCGAGAATGCCGCTGATACAAGGCCTTGTTGTAGAACCACCAAGGTACGCTGACCATTTTCCTTATGTCATTGAAGACGTTGGACAATATTGGTTTCATACCATTGAGGAGGGAGAGGAGGAAGACCGTCAGGTGATCCGAGGACCTTATCCAGGTCATGCAGAGCTCAATCCGCTTTTGCCTCTATATTCTCGTCGACGTCCCACCCTTCCCCTTTGTCACCCGCCTGGCCCAGGCTTCGTCTACGACCCTGTCACTAGAATTTTCACCAATCTTCGGAGCGAGTTGTTCTTTGATCCTTGGGGCAACATTCTCTTCGACTCTCGCAGGGGGATCCTCTAAGATATGCATACTGGAGATATGGTCCGAGCCCACCCACCAAGATATCACTATCCTGATCAACGCTATAACTTTCGTCAACATCCTAACCATCGTTACTAGGCCGCTCGGCAGACTCGATGCCGCTGTTGGAGCAGCATACAACGAATTCGCCGCTGCGGTTGGGCTGCCAGCTGCTCAGGCCGCCAATGACCCTCTTGTAGCAGCGCATCCTGGGCTCGTACATTTAAGAGCTCAGGCTCTAGTTGCTGCACGACAAAATGATCAGATGCGCATGCACCAGCACTTGCGCGACGCTATCAATCCTCTCGTACCTGTAGACCAAGGCTTTCCGGCAGCACAGAATGGATTTCAGCAACAACTTCGAGACGCTCATCCAAGAGCACACATCGCGAACAGAGCGCTCGATGCTCAAGGACTTGAGGCACAGATCAATAGAGTTAACGCAGACCGGGAGGCTATGCGTCGCCGTTTGCAAGACCTTCAACACCAACTTGGGGAGCTTGAGAGGCCCAGGAGGCCTTTGAGAGATCCACAGCAAGTCGGGCGGCCCACTCTCCCGACAAATGATGCAGTGCCTGATGCCTGGCCTGCGCATGGACTTGGCGATCTCGCAGCTAACCCTTTGAATCCTGGTGCTGGTGCTGGCGTGGGTGGTGGTCCGGCATTCGGCGGACTGGATGCGAATCGCGCCATTAGGAGCTGGGGGATGAACAACTTGTTTGACGAGCAGCTGAGGAATGTGCCGAGACAGTAGATCATCTTTATGCGGGTGTAGTATCATCGGCATGGCATGACGGTGTTTGTGCATGAGCAATCTCTATAAGCAGAATGACCCCTAGCTCCGTCTGCATCGTAATAGCATTACTTCGTTGTACTGTCTCCTGAACTTGTCGAGAAGCTGGCTTTCTCCTTTCCCTTGGACTGGGCTGGGATCTTCAGCTTACTGAAGCTGAACTCAGGTGAATCTGGCGCCTTATCGCCCATGTCTTCAAATTTCGCCCGCCCTTCTTCAACCCATGTCTCGAATCTGAATGTCCCTGTCTCCACTGTCCTGATTGGCGTGAACCGCAACCCTCCTAGGTCTTCACCTCTCTTCCTCTTGTCCTCCAGCTCGTTGCTTTCCTGCGTCGAGCCTTTGTCACCTTCATCATCTACCCTAGCATGCCTCATTGCCTTGCGCCCTATCTTCTGCAAACTAGGCTGCACTGGTACCCATGCCTGTGGGTGCCCCATCGGCGGGTCAACGTCTGCTTCGTCTCTCAGCTCCATGGCTACGTTGAATGAGCACTTTTCTGGTAATGGTCTAAGCTGAGCGCATCGTGTCGTTAAGGAGATGAGCGCAGCGCGCATCTGCTCGGCGAGATTGGTGTCGATCCCGTTATCGAAGGCGGACTCGTTTGGTTCGCTGCCTTCGCGGCTGCGGTTGCGCCGCGAGGGTGTGTCTGCGCCCGATGGCCCTGCTTCGTCTTCATCATGCCAGCGCTCTTCACCGTCTTCGCCTGAGAGGTCGCCTCCAAGCTCGAGTGAGGCAGACCGGACTGACGCTTGTGACGAAGGCCTCGACCCCCACTCCATGACCGCGTTCCTCTCATCTTTGTCCACTACTGGGAAGGCAGATACATCGATCATGAAGCGCTCCATGATTTGTACATTGCCTGTTCCCTTCTCTGCGCTTCCACTCCTGGCCCCATTCCCATAGTGGAATATGACGATACCGATGCGGGACACTGTGCCTTCGAGTAACTCGGTCCTCACGGCGTCAACGGCATCACGGATCCAGTCGCAGACAAGCGGATGCCGCGATTGGTAGGCGGAGGTGTTATGGAAGCGCGAATGGACGAAGGAGGTTCGTGGGTAGAGAGAGCGCAGGTAGAGGAGCGTGTGGATGTAGACCGTAAGGAAGTTGGTGAACGCGTCGAGGGTCTTGGTGTAGGTTGCGCCTGCCATGGTTGGAAGAAGGGCGATGGTATCCTCAGTGCGAGGTTGCTAGCTCAAGGTGCTTGCCTGCAGTGCGTTTGCTCCGATGAGGGCGACATGTTGTTCAGGGTCTAACGCGTGTTCGCGTGAGCATGTGACATGCTAGGTGGAAATGGCAAGAGCTCTACTGGAAGGCACCATGGTGGAGATGGCTCGACTAGGCCTCCCTGCACGAGTTGGGCAGGCGCATGTCAAAGCAGTGTCGATCACGCATCGTGACGTGAGGCTCGAAACAAATCCTCCGCAAAAGATTATCGTAGCCGTTATTGTGATTGGCCAGGATCCTCTCCAACAATTCTACCGCTGTATGCTCTGCTTGCTTGCTCTTCTTCCTCGGCTCGAATTCCTCCAGCGTCTACTTTGCATTGGCATAGCGCAGCATTGCAAGCACTGCATCGTCTTTCGCTGCCGTTCAAACTCTACCCCACTTGCGTCAGAGTCGGGCCCAGCTGTCAGGCTTCACCACCGGCGAGCCCCTCCTCTCCGGGTCGCGTAACAATTCTCCAGGCAGTTGGCTCCAAAGCTTGCACCACAACAGACGCGTCGCCCGCATATTCCACCCAGACATTCCAACGCGGGGAACGCTGAACGCTAGACGCGTCCACTAGCCTTCTGCGCGCACGCCCCTCGTCAGCAGCAATGGAGGATCAGCTAGTCGCCCTCCTCGCCGCAACACAGTCGGCGCAGGAGACACCGCGCAAACACGCCGAGCAGCAGCTCAAGTCCTTCTACGGCCACCAAGAGCTGCCCCTCGGCCTCGTCGGCATTGCCTGCCATGAGAGTGTACCCCTCAACATCCGCCAGGCGGCGCTGTTGTCGCTCAAGCAGCTGGTGTTGGCCGGCTGGAGTGACAACTTCGATGAGTTCAAGGGCCAGCTTCTGGTAAACGACGAGACCAAGGCACAAATCCGCCCACAGCTACTTCAGCTCGCGACAACAGACCACCTCGACCGCAAGCTCAAGGCCGCCGCCAGCCTGGTCGTCAGTAAGATTGCTGCTGCCGACTACCCAGCCGAATGGCCCGACCTTCTTGATAGCCTCCTCCAACTCATCCCACATGCCACCGACGGGCAGTTGCACGGCGCACTGAAGGTGCTGAGTGAGCTGGTCGACGACTGCTTCAACGAGCACACTTTCTTCGGCGTAGCGCCCCAGCTCGTCAGGGTCATTTACGATGTGGCTGCGAACGAGCAAAGGCGGCCGCAGCACCGCGCATTGGCCTGCAGTGTGTTCCGTGGCTGTTTCGACATCCTCGAGATGATCCTGGAGGACCACAAGGCTTCGGTCAAGGGCTTCGCGGACGAGATACTAAAGGAATGGCTACCATTCTTTATTGGTGTGTTGAAGACGAAGCTCTCAGACCCGCCTAGTGAGCAGGAAGAGATGGACGAGGCACCAAATGCCGAGACGTACAAGGGCCTCATCTCCTTGAAACTCCAGGTTGTCAAGGTGAGCAGCAAGCTGTGATCTTGTCCAGGATTATCAAACTGATCATCTTCAGGTCCTCATGCGTGTACGATCCGTTTTCCCCTCGATGCTCTCCCCTCACAGTCTCGTTCTCTTTCAAGCGACCTGGGAAGAACTTTCCACCCTCCAACCAGCATATCACCTCATGTACATTCAGGAAGAACGACAGAGCAGGCTAGAAGACGCCGATGGTTTGCCATACACACTGGACTTCCTCGTCCTCGAGGAGCTCGACTTCATGCAGGCGTGTCTCCGAGCACCCCCAGTGCGTGCCCAGCTCGAGCAGGAGCTTCAGCACCAGTCTGCTGAGAATTCTTGGGTGACAGAAGTCATGAAGCTCGCAGTCGGTTACGCGCAAATCACGACCGAGGAGGAAGGTCTTTGGGACATTGACGTCAACATCTTCCTCAGCGAGGAGACAAGCGTTACTGCCAACTACACTCCACGAACTGCGTGCGGCGACCTGGTAATTAAGCTTGGGGAGTGGCTCTCTGAGCCAACAATCAATGGCCTCCTCACTTACACGCGAGCTTTGTACTCCGGCACAGAGAGCTGGAAGGCCAAGGAAGCTGCGCTATACGTTCTAAGCCAAATGCTTAGCGACTTCCAGGACACGGACAAGCAGATAAATCCGGAGGCCGCCAGCGGCTTCGTCGACTTCACCCGCTATGCCATGCAACAACCTGACGCTTTCCTCAGGGCGCGTGGCTATCTGATAGCTGGGAGCCTGACACGGACGTCAGGCGATGCCCTGCAACAATACGCTACGCCCTTCCTCGAAGCATCACTACAAGCCATTTCAAACGACGAGTCCGATGTCGTCCGCGTATCTTGTATTCGCGCCTTGCAATTCTACCTTCAGGCCCTGCCGGCCAGTGTCACGCAACCCATTCAGCCCAACATCATTCACGCCATCCAGGAGTACCTCAACACACAGGATCTGCAGGAATTGGCTGACAGTGACGACCTGATGGTCACATTGGTCGAGACGCTGAGGGATGCTATTCTCATCGATACACGAATCTGCATAACTGCCAATGGTCTAGACTTGCTGTTCTCAGTTGCCAGCCACGGAGCCAACAACTTCCAGCTCACCATGTTGGTCAATGAGACTTTCGAAGAAGTGACACAGTCGATTGCTTCCATGGGGGGCGACGCCTACGTCAACCTGTGTGCGAAGGTCCTTCCCTCACTCACAGCTGCGTTCGATGTTGGCAACCTTACGGAAGAGAACGCTCTTACCAACCTTGCCGCTGAGCTTCTTGGTGTGCTTGCCGAGTACGGCCCCGAACCCCTACCTCCTGGCTTTGTCGCAGCTACGATGCCTAAGCTAACCCGACTGCTTCTTGGCGCTGTCGACGAGGAGCTGCTCAAGGCTGCCACAATAGCAGTTAAGAACATCATCTCGCACGACCACCAGCAGCTGTTTGAGTGGCGTGATGATACCGGCAAGGCAGGACTTGAAGTCGTTCTTCTGATCATCTCACGCCTCCTCTCCTCTGCCTCGGACCACGCCGCGGGCGAAGTTGGAGCTCTTGCTGCCGAGGTTGTCGAGAAAGCTGGCCACGAGAGGCTTGGACCTTACCTCGAGGAGCTTCTTCGTAGCGTTGCTTCGCGCCTTGCCACCGCCGAACAAGCGCAGTTCATCCAGAGCCTCACCCTTGTTTTTGCACGTCTCAGCTTGAACCATGCCTCGGAAGTCGTCGAATTCCTTGCGCGGCAGAACATCAACAACCAGAACGGTCTCCAAGTTGTGATGGCAAAGTGGCTCGAGAATTCGATCAACTTCGCTGGCTACGACGAGATCCGTCAAAAGTACGTACCACACATGCTCCCTCAATTTCTGACATAGCCCTCCCTACGCACTCGACCTGTCCTTTGGCTTCTCCTAACGATATGTAGCGTCATCGCTTTGTCGAAGCTGTACGATTTGAAGGACCCACGATTGGCAGATGTCCAGGTCAAAGGCGAGTTGATTCCAAATACTGATGGTCGCATCATGACAAGAAGTCGCGCAAGGACCAGTACGTCTTTCAAAACCAATCATGATCCAAGGCAGCTGATCCACCTGACAGATCCTGACCGATGGACGATCGTGCCTGCCACGCTCAAGATCCTAAAGGTCTTGATAGTCGAACTGCAGTCAGCCACCGGGGCACCGCTTGATGCCAATAGCGCGGCCGAGCTTGCAGAAGAGGGTTCGGACGATGGGTCTTGGGAAGACGAACCGAACCCATTCGTCGATCTTGGTAGTGGCTTCACTAAGGAGCAGTTGATGGCGTACGCTGCCGACGATGGCCCAGGCAGCGGTCGCCAGCGTGACGACGAGACGCAAGCTTTCCTTGTCGAGTTCTTTACTCGTGCCGCGACCACCCCTGGATTCGCGGAAGAGTTCTCACAATTAAGTGAGGAGGAGAAGCAGAGGTTACGTGACAGTGCTGCGTAAGCAGTGGCTCGATGCTGACGTTAGATGACGAGATGACATGGAGGAATGGTTTTGGGCCTGGCAAGTGCCTAGGAACCCGCAGTGTGTAGATAGAAAATTCCGCAGCGTCATGTTGATGACCACTGGAGCGAACGAGTTAATGCAGTTAATGAATCACATCTCAATCTTCTGAGCTGTTCCAACTTGCGGACATGTAAGTAGACCGATACGCCAAGTGGACAGCACCTTGCCATGTGCTTTATATCAGTGACCGGAAACAAAAACGCCCTTTCTGCAACGAGTATCGCACTAATTTAGTAGCATTGCAACCGGTGGGTGCATGCTGCAGGCGCTGTCCGTGGAAACGCTCTCCCTCGCTAAGTAAGTGCTTCGGTCGTTGTTGTGGCGTAATGGGCTGGTCAAGGGTTCTTTCCTTGCACGTTGTTTACCTCGACCAGCGCTAAGTTAACTCCTCAGTCAACAAGGCTGCCACTTTGTCTGCATTCTTCCCTCCTCATACTCAGCACAGCATCACTGCTGGTCGCTTTCGTCTTGTACCATTACTCCTTTGGACCTCGCCCACGCTGCACTAGCAAAGCAGCCGCCAGTAGCACAGTATTGAGACGATGTCTGCCACTGCGAAGCCGCAGCATTTCGGTCCGCCCTCGCCATCACGAGAGCGAGAGACAAGCCCCAAGCGAAAGAGGACTGATGATAACTACGAAATCAGTACCGCTCAGTGTGACGCAGGATCTCAACAACTTAACTCCTACCGGATCGACCCCTCCCTTATGCGGAGAACGACTGGTCACACAAGCGACGATGATAAGCTCCTCATGGGCACGGAAGTGGAAGATTTTCTGCAACGTTGCAATGCGCGGTTCGCTCCGGCAAGAGCACTACAAGAGAGGACTGAGGAGATACCCAACCGTCGCCTGCTTCACTCAATCACCGCAACACAGGTCACTCAGGCTCGGACTGGAAATGATCTGCTCGCCTTCAGTAACGAATTGCACGACTTCGCCCGCCATCTCAACGAACAAGAGCGCTATCTCCACCAAAAGCAAGCTAAACTCATTCTGCAACAGCAGGAATTCAACAGCAGGCTTCTCGAAGCAACAGTCAGCCAAGTTACGACCACTATGAACCTTGCTCGGACCTCAACTGAGCCTGTTCAAGCTGCCCAGGTTGAGATTGAGAGGCTCAAGTATAATGTCGAGCACCTCAAGTACCAGGACACCATCCACGAGACAACCATTGAGTGCATACTGTCCGAGCTGATGGTCGAGAAGGAGGCTCGAAGGAGTGCGGAAGCGAAGTTGAGGATTGTTGAAGCGGAGTTGCGGGGCACCGAGGCGGTTGTTAAATTTCACTCGCCGGAATGGAAGGACGTTCGTGGAGACGAAGCTGATGACTACATTCAGGCGGACTCTCCAACACTTGCATCCTCTCGTGCGGGTCTTTCTCCAGCGAAAGGCGATACAGGTGAACACCAGGCACATGGCTCGATACGCCCAACATGCCGTCAAGCATTTTCTCAAGACCCTTCTTCAACCGGCTACTTACTGAAAGAAGACACGTGTGGATATCAAATTTCAGCTGAGGAGGACTCGGGGGAAAACCCATCGAAGCCCAGCATGACTGTCGAAATGGTGTGGAGACCACCGTGAAGTCTAAGCGGCCACGGACAGAGGAACACGAGCCTTTTGTTATCGTTACGACAGAATGGCAACACCTTGTTACATTCATGTTATACCGGAAGAAGGCATTGTGAAAGGAAAGATTCGCAAGCACGATTACTTGACGGTACCTATTATGTCGAAGACCGGCAAGGCGTTCAAAGCAACAATGTACATTCTCATCGATTAGGTTTCCATCAAGACACAGACACCTTTAACATATTTCCAGTGCTCTCTAGTCATTCTTGTAGTCTTGCTTAACTGACTTACATAGATTTTCAGCAATTGGTTCCGTGATTCACAAGGTTCTCATTATCTTCGACTATTCAGTGCCTTCTGGACCGCCCGTCAACCCACCGTAGCACAATTTCAAGTCCTCTTGTCTGCTAAAGCATCTTCAGAATCAGTTCCGCGACGCGGGGCGTACCATGACTCAAGACTCGTAAGCCTCCAAGGCCGACAAGGCTCTCACGAAGTTCAGACTGAAGTTGCTACAGTCCAAGAAGCCCCTTCATGAATGCCTGGAGAACTGCCACTGAAGGCGACCTGAGAGACTAGACCGGATCACACCCCCAGCAGCTGGAGTTACGAAAATCAGGCACTTCGTTGGGTGCACTCGGGCAGCGACTTGAATCCAGTCGAGACCATGCTGCTGAACCCGGCCTGAGTGACCAAGCAAGCTCACGGTCCGAACGACTCATGTGCGACACGATCTCAGCACCCGTCACACCGAACGGCATCTTTGTCCCTCAAGATTGTCACTGGACCCTGCACGGTACGATTCATTTGCGTGCTATCAGATTTGAAATGTTCCAGTGATACTCAGCGATCATGCTACTCGATTAGATATCTTCGAAAGCGGCCGCCCAGTGTAACCAAGTTCGAGCTTGAAGGCTTTAATCCGGATTACTCTAAAATGCCGGTCTCGATGAACCGTTGGGACGCATTTCAGGCCGTCGTCGGTCGAGAGGTGGAGCGAGTTGGGAAGATCAGCGTGAAGGGAGCTGCTGCCCTGAGTATCAAGCTCATGGACGATAAGGCAGTTGATGGAATCATTGTTGAGCGCAGCTGTCTGCTTTTCACGTTTTCTGGCGATGGGCGAGGATCTCAGCGGTCCTGGCGGTCTATTCCTTTTGGAAGGCAAACGCTACACTCGACAGCGAATGCAGGTGATGAGAGATGCACTGTGGTGGGAGTAAACGAAACCCATTCCTAGTCTTTCAAGCAAACCTCCTCTAAAGTCCAATCTTCACTACCCACATCCGTCATGAAGTGCAGACGTCTGTCAAGCTCACTGGCCGGCGACTGACAAGGCGTGATCTCCTCCTGCACAGTGAATTCTTTGTGCACAGTGATGACCCCAGGAGTCAACAGATCTCCTCGCTTCCTACCATCCGAGCTTGCACTTGCATAGTTCGATCTTGTGCCTTCAGGCGTCCAGAGGGCCTCGAATGTGTCTGCCTCGCCCGATGGTGTGTTTTGTACATGACTAGAAAGTTCCCTGAGAGGGTACGCCTGGTAGGATTGTTGCGACTCGAGGCGACCGCTTTCCTGCCGACGCATTTGTGGTGTAGTATGGATATCGGAGGGGTAAGAGTGTGCGAATAGGCGCGGGAAGAGCGTGGCAAGAATAGGCTGTATGCCGAAGAGGCAGCCGCAGACCACGCCGAGATTCATTTCGAGCATCATGAGGGCCCAGATGATGCTTGCATTCCCTTGTGTACTCAGTAAGACTGCATTCTGACACGCTAAGGTCATATACTTACACATCTCGTCGACAGAGCTGTAAAACATCTCAACGTAGTAGAGCCTCAGCAATCCAGCAATGCATGGGAGTAGACTTATCGCAAGAAGTGACATCAATCCCCATCTCTGCTTGGCCGGCATCCGTATAACTAGCAAAGGCCTCATTGGCCGTCTGAGGGACGTCAAAGATGCTAAAAAGGCCCTTTTCCATTTACTTACAGGTAAATCATGATGTCACTGAAGTTGTTCAGTGCAGCGATGGCTGCGAAGGTCGCGCGCGTGTCCATGCATTCTAGCCCAGTTTGTGGGTACCAGTGAGCCCGTATGGGACGGCATTGCAGCAGAGCTATGAGAATGCAAACGATAGTGTAGGTGGTGATAAACACGATCATCATACGACAAAAGATCTCGTTTGAGCGTCCGGGAAAGAGTCGCAAATAGGAAAGGCATTGAGAGATTTTAGTCAGAGAACACGCAATCGGGAACAGTATGTCAGATGCGAAGCCTAGCTGTCAATGCTTAGTCTCCTGGTCTTGGGCTTCTAAGAACACATACCTTTGCGTAGCTAATGGCCCATTCTGGCTTCTGATCCCATGCGTGTATACCAAGGCCGAGTTTCAGACAGACAAGAGGAAAGATTGACATAGGCAGCGCTACTGCCTCCAAGCTGTTAGCATTTACGTACTCATTGACGGTTCTGGGCGTACCATTGCAGTAATCATAAGGTAGTCATCTGCCTCAAGTGTCCTGCGCGCGAGTCTCTTGCTGAGGATCCGGGCACACAAGACTGTATCCAAGGTTGATTAGTTCAGGAGCATGCGCAAATCTGAGACGAGCGGTCACTCACAAAACAGAGCCAGCAGAAAAGTTGTTACGGTAGCTCCAATGACCGGTGCGTGTAGACGTTCAGGGTTGTCGAAATTCGGCGCGGGCCAGGATGCTTGCTCTCCAGGTGTCGGCTTCCTCATGGTAGCAACGATAGGGTCAAAGCTTCAGCTAGGTCGGATTCGAGTTCCTTAAGAGGCAGTTGAAATCGAGTGTGCTGAGACAAGGGATCTGGACTGATCATCGTCACTATTATCGTCTTGTGTGAAATACCTTTAGATGAATGTTCGTTATAAAAATTCGTCGTCATAATCCAGAAGCATACCTTAAGGTGATGCTTCCTGCTTGTGCCTTAATGGTCGTCATCAATATAACAGGTATCCAAAGCTATGATCCCCCAACAGCGAGCACTCAAAGACACGGGAGTACGCTCTCCGTTCGCAGGGCCAGATAAGAATGGTATCATGTCAAGCCATGAGTTACAGAGTGACGGAGTGAGCCACCGTCAGTGTTCCGCATGGCTCTGACATGGGAGGCGCCCAGCTTTCTATTCGTCTACCGGAGGATCTGCAACATCGCGCACGTTTTCGTCGAGGCTATGTGAAGCAGATTGACTTGGTCGGCCCGAATCGTACGGAGTAGACAGGGTAGCTGCTTCGTCGCCATTGGTGTACGGTGGCTATGCATTGAAGATGTAGGTAGGAGGAGTGCTTGTAGGATGAGCGATTGTAATAAGAGGAGAAGACGTTGTGGTCGATGGGACAACGCATCGACCCGCGACGGCATGAGCGCTCTTTAATGATACGGGTCGCTTGAAGAAGTTACGTTCAGCCAACTTCTTGACACCGATTAACAGTGTACACGTCCTCCGCGGAGCACGATGATGTCGCGTAGGTAGCGGATAGTTTTCCTGACTCAGAGGGCCTAAAGCAAAGGATTTGTATAAGCTGATGTGTGTAAGGTTCGTGACGACCACAATCTCGTCAAACAATGTCTCAGATGCAACCGTACCCCACGCGAAGTGGTGTCGGCTCCTGGAAACCCAATCTGAAAATTGTCAGCACAGAGACATTGTATTTGAGAAAGCTGTATTTTGCGGCAGAGGCATCCGTTCCCATGGCTCGAAACTGCAACGCGCCTGGCACATGCATTCAGCATACGTGCCCCTCGTCAGCATCCCTTCCAATCCTCTGCGTACTAAGCTGCACCTTCCTACAGCATCTTACCACGCTTCTTTCGGTGCGACCACCAGCGCTTGCTGATATCGACTACTACCCTGCTCCAGCTTGTTTTGATAATATGCCCGTTCAATGTGCCACTGAAATAGCTGAACAAGAACAATACCAGTAATGAGACACCCAGAATGATGCCAAACGCCCACCAATAGCTTCTGACCTCGAACTCAGTGTTTTTGAACTGTATACTGAAATACCCAGTCATGAGCGTTACGGGCGTGAAAAGAATCGTGATCTGCGCCAGAACAAGCGTAACCCACGTCAGGCGTTCGACGCTGAATGATTCCTTGATGGCGATAAGATTGAAGTTCATCATGACGAGTGAGTCCTTCTGATCAATACACTCCTGAATCTCGCTCAAAGCATACAAGGCAATGCGATCTTTCAGCCGTTCAAATCGTACCCTTGCGGCTGAGCTGAGTGATACACCAAGTGAACTGGTAAGTTCCGGTATCAGTGGGTTCGGCAGTTCAGTGCCGTGCGCTGACGCAATCATCGACTCAGCTGTTGAGATGACGTGTGAGTTCTTGAGCGATGCTATAGTGACCTCCCGTCGTTCCAATATTCGCTCGATGAGTAGGGAGTAGCTGTGATAGACACGCTTCAACACGGCGAGTTGGCAACCGATGTGGTGCAGCTGATCAACGTGAGTCAGGTCAGCTTTCACTAACATCTCTTTGCGCTTCTCACAGTCAGCTTGAGTTCTTCTACATCCAGGCAAAGGTAAACTTACGAGACGGTCCAGCTCTGCGGCGTAGCCCTCTTCGCTTCGGGATATGAGACTGAACGTGGTACCCCAATCTTCGAATAAGTAGTAGAACAGTAGGCCAGGTGTGTCGGTCGGTCGATGAGCCGTCTCTTCCTCACTGTGGCCGATGCGATGGCGAATAGGCAGTTGAGTCAGAGCAGCGTCTGAGAGAGGTGTTGGTGCCTTGGTCAACTGCCGGAACACATTGACCAAGTTACGTCGAACCGTGTAAAGCAAGCGCAGGTCCCATCCGTGTATCTCGCCGTTTTGGAATGGAAACGGATCTTCTGAAATCGATATGACCGTCTTATCTTCGCACAAGAGCAACCAGTTCCACACTCGCTTCCCGTGTGGTATATCTTGATCACGATCGAGTCGGTGTGCGTTATGGTGGTGGTGAACCTGCTTGCTGCGCACGTTGTGTAGGGTATTATAGCCTAGACACAAAACTAGCAACAGTCAGTACAATGTATCAGCTCATCAGCACCCCTGAAAGGGTCAAATCCCAACCACCCAGTATCGTTTCGAACTTACAACGACGGCCCCAATCTACCGTGGACCAATGCCATACATCCTCGACAATCTGATAATGAGTGAGATCACGCACCATCTCCAGTTGTGTCGAATGCATCAATTCTGTCATCCCAACGCTTTCCTCTGAGTCGATGATATCCTTGTTCGAGCTTGATTTGGACTTCTCGCTGCTCGAATTCGAATGCTTAGACCGATGGGACAGTCGCGACCGAAGGGTGGATACGCTCTTCTCCATGTGAGAATTTCCAGAGCGTGGAGGCACGGGATCACTACACATCATCCCCAGCAAGCGCGGTGAGAAGTCATAGTGCTGCCCGATCAGGCGCAGAGTGTCTAGTAGAGTTCAGATTGGAAACCCATGTAACCCAAGGCGAATCACTGATGCGTACCTTTCTGGTTGTACGGTTGCCAGATGTTGATCCATCGCGTGTGTAGATGTGCAGGGCGAGGAGTCTCCAGAAGACGCGAGTACGAGAACGAACTTAGATCGAAAGCACAGAAGGCCTCTTCCTCACCAAAGTCCAAACAGAAGTTTGACGTCCTCGGGTTGCGAGTCTGCCGGTCGAACAGGTCGAAGTTCTTCTCGAGATCAAAGTTGCGGAAGCAGTCTGTGATATCGTTGTCACCCAGTCCTTGATAGTATTCTGGCAGATCCTCTGCAGGAGATGCTGAGCGGAGTGGAGCGGCCATACTGAGAGGAAGGAAATAATACTTCAGCCTGGAGGTATACGATAAGAAAATGAGCCATGATTGTCATGATGAGCAAGCAGCAAATTCTGGGAAAGCATCTGTGACATGAACTCGTGCTCCATGGGCTCAGGCTGGTGTCGTGCGGAGCTCAGGTGGTTGGTCACGCTGACTGCCTCCGAGCAGGCGGGTCTCACATCGCGCCAGCATCGACAGCCGCTGCGCCATAACGCATAACATGATTAGCAACGATGTACGCTTGATGAGAGGGTGTACCTCATTGCGACACAAAAGAGATGGCAGAAGTGTGAAATGCGCTGGATCGAGGATGTGGGGAAGCGCGGGTCGCGACTGCGCGTGGCGCTGGGTTCCTGCATGGAACTAGGCTCCATATAGGGCTTCGCACGAGTGCCTGAAGAACACTTCGTTTGTCCCTCCAACCTGCCGAACATGCTGGAGCAAGGCTCCGGTCGTGTCAAGCCTACTTTACTTTCTCTCATCGGTGGGAAAGCGCTGATCGACCTCTTGATGTTGGCGCCGCGCCCGTACAAGGCAATGCCGCGAGAAGTGATTTTAAGGCGTTCATGGCAATAATTAAAGAGTGTTCATAAGAATCTATGGCCCAAAGACTTGCACCTAAAGATTCGCGAAAACTTTCATCATGCGCCCAATACTCCCAAGACGCCTGGCTTCTATCATGCTGAGGCTCTTATGCCTCTTGCTGGTGGCCGAGGCAGCTGCTCTGCCAAGTCAAAAAGAGGACTCTGCACACGGAAGCTATTTACATATCAACAAGTGTGAGTCTCATGGCTGTGTGTATGCTTGGTGTCGAAGAAGGGAGGAGAAACGATCAGGGCATACGGATCGCTGACACAAGTCTAGCATCTTCTGATCAGCCTTGTCACGATGCATTCTGCCACCCTTTCATCAGATACCTTGCACTTTGCATATTCATGTCCGTTACATTGGTCACAATACTGGCCTCATTGTGGTGAAGAAAGCCACCTCTGGAAGCTCACATCTGATGGCCCCTGACAACGGCCGGAGCTTTGGCTCTGACATCATTATGCCGAGGCACTTCATACCTCGTCCATCTCTCGTCTCGGCGAGCATACTTTCTCGGCACTGAAGGAAACAGCGGCAACAGCAAAAACAGTCCCATCCCAGCACGGGGAATCGACATCATGGCGTCATCTCTCGAAACGTACAACCCCTCCATCATCTCCA
Source organism: Phoma herbarum (assembly GCA_001599375.1). NCBI lineage: Eukaryota > Fungi > Ascomycota > Dothideomycetes > Pleosporales > Didymellaceae > Phoma > Phoma herbarum. The sequence continues at coordinate 539,109 of BCGR01000008.1, read as the reverse complement.
TACCCGCCTACTTCGTCATAGCCATGATCCCACACGGCTGGGCCATAAACGTGGCCTCGCAAGGGCGCATCAGCACATGGGACAACCGCAACCCGCGCAATACCGACCTAAAAGCCAAACTAAAAGCGCGTCTACCAGCAGAAACCTACGCCAAGTACGAGCGCCTGGAAGCCTGTCACGCCAATAGCATGGAAAGTTTCCCCCTGTTCACAGCAGCAATCGTGTTGGGCAATATAGCGGGACTGAAGAAAGATGACCTGACGAGCTTTGCGGCGTGGTTTTTGGTCGTGAGGATAGCGTATATGGCGGTGTATGCGAGCCATAAGACGCAGGGGCCGACGATGCTGAGGACGGGGCTTTGGTATATGGGGGTTGGGCTGTGCTTCAAGACGATCATTCAAGCTGCGAAGGCTATCGGAGGACGTGTATAGCTTTGTCGTGGAGTTCACTGAGGCGAGAGGAGGCGTACGTGTGCAGAATATTAAAGCAGCTCTTATGTTCGTTCAGCATGGAGTCGTGTTGAATGGGCATCTCATTACAACTTCAGGAGAGATACGCTCGTTGAACAAGCGCATTCACTTCCGGAACAGACTGTTAGAGCTTCCGATCAAAGGATTCGGTTGAAACTCCATATCGGTATTCGCAAACAAGGGCGCGGTGTCGTCATCCACCCTGCTGGGCGGCATCCTGGTTTCTCCTCTGATGACCTCGATAGTACTGATTATCGGCATGACCAAAAGCAGAAGCGGCAGCAGCTGTCCATAGCTCCACGACTTCTCACTTGGGCCTTGGAGGTTCAGCGATTTTGGTGGGTTGCCGAACGCCTGCGACTCCATGATCACCCGGACCGTGGCTCCGACGCCCATCGCCAGGAGCGCAAACAGACCAACAACCTGGACAGATTTCAGCCACGCAGGGTTCGTGCGGTTGTGCAAGTACCAGGTCGACAAGATGAAGACGATGACCTGGGCGGCGATGACAGCGATGGTTCCGGCGATACTCAGCGCAGCGTTGGAGGAGTGACCACGGCTCTCCACCTCCCAGACGCAGGCAATCGGGAGTCGAGGCTCCAAGTTCTTCATGACCGACTGCAGAATGAAGATTCCGGAAAGAATGCCGAGGAACAGGTTCACGAGCATGAAAAATTGCCTGAGCCATCGTAGGACCCAGTCACGCTTGAAGTCGTTCACAAGGGCGAGAAGTGTGGCGAGGTTCGTCGCGGTGGAAAGAAGAGATAACAGCCAGATGATGAAGAAGTGGTATGGTACCATGTACTTCATCTTCGCGAGACCAATGGACTGGATGCCAATACCTGTGATGATCTGCTGATCCGAGAATGACTGAAGTAACTTGCGGCAAACAGGCGCTGATGTAGATTTGCGCAGGCCTAGGAGAATAATGACAGCGCTGAGAAACAGGGAGGTGAAGTTGGTGATGATGAAAGAGAGCAAGGTCTGCGAAGTTGTCAGCATGTCCTTTTGGACTTGATCAGTGGTCTTTTACGCCAGCACCTGCGACTCCTGCATCTGTCTGCACGGAATCAGGAATGACCGAGCAGTTGGCCGCAACGTTGAACATCGTGAAGTCAGGTATCGTGGAAAAGCATGCAAAGAAACAATCGCAGTCTGCGTGTAGGTGGACGGAGCGTTACAGTCGCGAACGCGCCCAAGGTAATCAAATTGTGAATGAAAGTGAACGCGAAAGGAAGGTGCGCACATCCTCTCTATGAAGTCATCAGCAAAGATCGCATATCTAATTTAAGGCGCGTGCATTGCTTGCGAAAGCGCGCAAGGCAAGGATTATGCAAGCTGTCTCGCAAAACAAGGGGTGAATTGCTGATCAACAGATCGACATTGGCCAACAAGTTGTGGACCCTGAAGTGTTGCCGCCAACCGAGGCGCAGCGCGTCAATCTCTAACACAGCGAAACGCGCTGTCCGCCCACTCAGACAGCGAATACGCTGTCTTGTATATCTATAGTCTTGAATGTCTTATAAGATGTACTGATCGTCTTGTGTGCGGTGCTGCATCTACACAGGCCTATCAACTGGGAATCGTCCCCACAAGCAAAGGTCGCCTTCCTACATGGTAAAATGGTTTGAGCATCCAAAGACAGAGTCGGAAATGAAGTTATGAATTAACAGTTTCGCACCACGCAAAGCGATCGGAGAGAGAGCAAGATCAGTTGACTTTGCCCCTCCCGCGCTGCGAAAATTTCAGTGGCATCGTGTAGATGTTATGCTGGCCATGTCCTCCATTGCCGGACACGACGATGTGATAATACAGTTCGTCGAGATGAGCGGGGAGCGAAGTTGGGCTAGCCTATAGAGGAATGCTTCGGCTCTGATGAGATTGCGAGATTGGTGGAGGCCTACTCAGTCAGACAGCGTGCATGTACAATTGGAGCGTCATGTCTGCCTGCATTTTGTCAATCCGTCCTCTGCCTAACGTTTCGCTCGCCCTGGTCCGCTCCCATGCCGCCGACAACCTCCTGAATAAGCTCCCTCAACTGCTGCTGCACCTCTGGGGTCTGGAAGTCCTCTCTTGCCGCCAGCTCATCGATCCTCCTCCTGATCTCTGGGTCTGGTGCCTCTCCAGCAGCGTCTTCTGCCATTGTGCCCATATTGATCTGTACGCCGTTTGGCAGCGGTGGAGGAGGGTGCATCCCGTCTGTCTCCACGACTCCAGCGGCCAGAGGCTCCCCACCAATCCTTCGACTTCTCAGGTACTGATGAACCTCATGGCCCTCACCCTCCTCTTCGCCAATCTTCTCCTCCGCTGTCTTGCCTTCGCTATTTCTTGCATTCACGTTTGCGCTGAGCTCCTCGACCAGGCATTTTGCGACTTCTATGTTTTCTGTTGCAAACAGTGCAGTTTCGCCATCCTCATCGACGATGTTGACGTCCACGGAATACTTCTGGATCAGCTCGCGCAGGACGTTCAGCTGGCTGTACGAGGCGGCGGCGTGGACGAGCGAATAGCCGTGTGCATCGCGGGCTGAGGCGAGCTGAGGGTGCTGCTCGAGGGTCTGTAGGATGGACTGCGGGCGCGTGTCGATGAGATTAAGCAGGAGATCGATAGTCGGTGTGGGGAGCGCCATGTTGTTTGCGTGTTATAAGGGCGGATAGGATCTGGTGTGGCGCATTCGCATTCGGTCTCCGTGTAGCTGGCTGCTGCGGTGCTTCGCACGATCACAAGCCTGCGCTCAACTTTTGAAAAAGTGACGTCGCGGAGATTTTAGTGCTTGCGCGAATCCCCGCCATCGCCGGAGGGTCGCTTCCTGGGGCCGATCGCTGATCATCTCGCTCTTGTTCCCCATCATCAACAGCTGCTAATGAACCTGCGCTGCGAATGACTGCACCTCCCTCAGCTGGGAATAGGGTCCGAAAGAGTCGCAGCAACCACGCCTCTACGGCGCAGCGTCAGCTCTCCTTGCGCCCGTGCAACGCCGTCGGGGCGGCTAGCAGCTGAGACGTGCCCAGCGGCGTCCATCACCACACGGAGGTCCCAGGGACACAGCCTCACCCGAGCGTAATACGCGTGCTTGGCGATGGTCGTGTGCCCTTCATCAATCGTTGGCTCCTCGCCATGTCGCCGTCCTGTTTCTAGCTGAACCCTTCGAATTTACAGTTTCGTAATATCCTTCCCCGATCCGGCAGGCGCGACACGTCAACTTCGCCGCGCGACTACGACAACCATTCCAGTCGTTTTTACAGAGTGTTTACAGAGTGTAGCCCCAGATCGGCCCTTCCAGCCTTGCTACGCTTGGCCAAGTCCTATGTGCTCATCTCTTTAAGCGTCCTGGGCTCCCCCGCGCGCTCGTTCCCTTGTTGTCTTTCAACCCTTTCTTTATTACCGTTGCAAAACACACTCTGCCGTCATGCCGAACCTAAGAGGTCTCAGTGTACCGTCAATACGGCTGGTGTTGTCGTATATCTTCGACTGGATATGCATCATGTACGTCAACTGTCGCGTGCCCATATCCTGTCGCACGCTGTACCCTTTTCTACATACCCTAGAATCATGGAGCATCTGCGCAGAGACGAATCTGTCGTTTGGTCCATGACTGACAATCGCGCAGTGCTATCGCCGCCGTTGGTGCGGGTTGGGAGTTCCTCTCTCCTTTCAAGCGACCGTTCTCCCTCGTTAACCTCGACATATCGTACCCTTTCCAGGAACATGAGAAGATACCAACCTGGCTCTTGGTCGTCGTTGCTCTCGTCATTCCGGCCGGCATCATCTTCCTTGTCTGCATCATCTTCGTGCCAGGACCAACCGCCAGCCGCGGCACGCCCAAGTCGCTCATTTGGAGGAGGAAGCTCTGGGAATGGAATACAGGTTGGATGGGACTTGCGCTGTCGCTCGCGACGGCTTTCCTGGTTACTCAGGGCATGAAGCTATTATTCGGAAAGCCGCGACCTGATCTGCTCTCTCGCTGCCGACCCGATCTCGCTCGACTTGGGACTGCAGCCATTACCAACTACGTTGGCCAAGACACCGCAGTTGATTTTAATCCTGCATGGGTCATGGTCACAGATGCTATCTGCACCAACACGGACGAGTCCATTATGAAAGATGGGTTCAAGTCGTTCCCAAGTGGTCACGCCAGCTGTAAGCCCACCGTCACATTTACTGCTCTTTGCGCTTACTGACAATACTGCAGTCTCCTGGGCAGGTCTGCTCTACCTGACTTTGTTCCTTGCGTCCAAGTTCTCCGTCGCAATCCCGTTCCTTGCGCCCCGCCCCTTCTCCACGAACCCAGCATACACTTCCGCTGTCACACCGTCGAACCTGAAGAAACGCGTTTCGACAGGTCACTCACTCCTCCCCGTTCACAAGCACGAGTCTTCTCTCTCAGCGCCCGGCTACAGCGAAAACGACGACGTGGTACCCATCCGCTACCAATCGGCCGCCCCACCAGTCTACACACTTGTGTTGATCTTGACACCGATCGGAAGCGCGATCTACATTGCGAGCACTCGCTTCACGGATTTCAGGCACTTTGGTTTCGACTTGCTCTTTGGCAGCTTCATCGGCATCACGGCAGCATGGTTCTCCTTCCGCTGGTATCACCTTCCTGTCACACGCGGAGCCGGTTGGGCCTGGGGACCAAGGAGCTACGGACGCGCGTGGGGAATCGGCGTTGGTGTCGGCAGCTACGTTGGAACCGAAGGCTGGAGTCGTCGGGGAAAGAGTGAGACACAGAAAAACGACCCTGGCGTAAATGGTGGGCATCAGGGTTACGCAGCAGAGGCAACAAGCCAAGATGGCATAATTGAAATGGAGAGGAGAGACGGCATGAGGAGGAATGATGCTACAACATCGGACGAACCCATATACGTGCCGCATGTGGGAGATGCCCGTACTCAGGGTGCGCATGCTGTTTGAAGTCTTTCGTTCGGGTCCGGCAAAATTGTGCAAAGTATTGAGACTTGTTGTATACCACTTCCCTTCGAGCGGGTCAGTCGTCTATCGTTACAATAATATGTGGCTAGAGAAGCAACCCGTAATATACCAATACTCGATCAGCTTGATCAGCTTGATCAGCTTGATCAGCTTGATCACGTCCACAAGTGAAGCCTGAGGTACTGGGTATCATGAATTGATGCTTTTGCCCTACAAACTCCACTGATGCCAAATGCGTAAAACCTACAATTTCTCGAGCAGAATCCTCGCACCAGCGTTCCCTCTCGGCGCGTCCTCCTTCTTGTCGCCCTTCTTGCCCTTCTTCGCCTTCGCATCATCCTTGCTCTTCGCCGGCCCAGCAGCAGCCTCCAGCTTCTTCTTGTCTTTCTTCAGCGCCTTCAACACCTCGCTCTTCTTCTCGAAGCACTCGGCCTCGGTCAGCGCAACGACAACGAACGAGCCCTCGCCCGTCGCCCAGTCCACAACATTGCCCTTGATCTCCGACCACAACATATCTGCGAATCCGAGCGCTGGCGTAACAGGCACGACCTTCTTGGTCACGGGATCGTACTTGCCGCCCTGCACCAGCGTCTTCAGCATGTTCTTGCCGTGGCTGGTAGCCTTGTTGTCGCCTGCGCTCGCAGGCAGCGAGGCATCAAGGATCGACTGCGAGAGGCGTGCGACCTCAGCAAGCGCCTCCTTGCGTGTCGCTGGCTCGACCTCAGGTGCACCGACGAGAATCTCACCCATGAACTGCAGGCCGAATGTGAAGGATGCGAAGTCCGCGGCACGCGCAGTGATGGCGTTGAGCAGAGGCGCTTCGATGCTCTTTGTGACTTCCTGGAGACGCGTGTTGGGGTCTTTCTTTGAGGTTTTCTGGCGGATGGCGTAGATCTCTGCAAGGCGCTCGCGGGTGTTGTCGTCGAGGAACCATTTTGCGTCGGCGGCGTAGGGATAGAGGAGCACGGTGCGCGCGCGGGCGTCGTTGCATAGGTTGAGGACCTTCTCGGGGAGGGCGTCGTTGCTGGGCAAGAGCTCGCTGAATATCGACTTCGAGGATAGCTTGGTGTCATCGGTGACAGCCAGAGCTGCAAGGAGAACGTGGTGGGCGTGCTGGTCGAATGCCATGACCTCGATCGTATCCTTGTAGGGTCGCAGGAACAGCTTGCGGTCCTTCGCTGTACCGTATGCGAAGCAGAGCGATACCAGTCGCGAGCCAGACTTGGTAAACGCCAAGTTCTTCATCAAGTCCACGTTGTCGGCCTCCTCTCCCTCCTTGAGTGTTGGGTCGGGCTTGAGATGCTCGAGGAAGTCGTTCGCTTGCTCTGTGCCGGGTTCGCAAACCAGGAAGTACTGCAGCATTGCGTCGTGCAGCATGGTGAAGCCATTGAGCTTCTTCTGGATAAGAGAGTTGATCTGGTTTTCCAAGTAGCCCATGATGGGTTTTCTCTTCTCTGGTGACTCCTCAAGGATCGTTGCCAGATCTGCGCTCTGTGTGCCTTCCGGTCCAAGACCCTTGATTGAGAACTCTGCACCGTACCACTCGCGCAGGAGACGATTCTTCTGCTCTGGTGTTGCGACCGCCCTGTAGATGTCGTCCAAAATCCATGCTGCCTCGGGGTGGTTGATCATGCGCTTGACGTGTCCGTAGAACTCGGTGATGATAAGGTCGCGAATCTCGGGGTCACTGTAGCTACGTTAAAATCTGCCGCGGAGTGTCGTTTTCAGTATGCTTACCCCTTCTCGACCAGCTTGGCGATCAGAAACTTCGAGTACTTGCCCTCAGACAGCACCTTGAACTCGCCCTTGAGTTCGCGCGCAATCATTCTCCTTTGTTCCATGGTCGAGTACTTGATCGCGGTCTGGATGACTCGGACAGAGTCGTGCTTGAAGACAAAGTCCTTGACGCGGCCTGTGATGATCTCGAATAGTTCCTTGACCAGCTCTTTCCTCTCCTCCTTCTCGATGTGTGACTTCAGACGCAGCTTCTCCCACAGCTTCTTGGATCGCTCGATAACGTCGGCGTTGGGCTTGGCGTTCTTGCGCTCTTTGGCGAGAGCCTTCTGCTTCTGGTGCGCTTCGCGCGAGTTGCTGGCTGGGTCTTGGTCAGTTTACAATGGGTAACATGTTGACTAGTAATTGCGTACCATGCATATCGGCGAGCTTGGAAGAGATCTCCTTCGGTGTCTCATACTTGGACTTCTTCTTCTTCTCTGTAGGCTCATCCTCTGCCTTGCGCTTCTGTGTCTTCGCCTTGGGCGGTTCCTCGGAGTCGCTGTCGGCCATCTCGACGTCTGGGTTGGCAGAGAAACCATTGAAGCCATTCTCCTGCTCGCTGGTATCCGACTCCTCGAGGTCCTCGGCGACCTTCTTGCTCTTTTTCGTGGGCTTCGCAGACTTCACAGCATGCTTCGAGTCGCTCTTCGAGGACTTCTTCTCCGACTTGTCTTTCTTGGATTTCGCCGGCGCATCAGCTGCCGCTGGTTTTGTCTTGATTCCGGCCATTATGTCGTGCTGTGGTAGATGTGCCGTTGCGAAGCTAACGCTTCGAATCTCGAACTTTTCCAGCAGGGCGACTTTTCTGCCAGCTAATTCTGCCGCCTTCCCAAAGCGATTGCGCTAGTGCATCCAGCGTGGGGCAAAGGCGCATTTGTCGACCACAACCAAACCAGCGGGAGAGAGCACCGCATTGCATTCGTCTTCGTGATGAGCCTATTCTATATCACGGAAATAACGTTTTCATGAGATTGTAGCATTTGGCTTTCCAGAACTTCCAGCATCTTCTACAGCAAATGGGCAAGGCACATTAAACGTATCCATGGATGCTTTTACTAGCCGCAGGTTGCCCTTCTCCTTCCCGGCTTCCTCTGGCAGCTGCGGTGGCTTACCCGGGCTGCTGAGGAAGTACCTAAGAGATTCGCGTTTCGTCTTCCTGGACATGAAAGGCCCCGGTGGTTACAGTGTCACTTGTACTATTGAACGCGGGGAACGCAGGGAACAACCATTTGCTTAGTATTGTCTAGGACATCTGGCATTCGAAAACTCAACATCTCATCCATCGGCACGTTCCTGCAGCCTATGTCTTCAATGTTGTCGATGATAGATCGCATTAGCTCCCGCTGCGAGGCCGCGTCTTTCATGATTATGAAGCTGGAGAACATCACGATCTTCTTGTCCGACGCACTACGCACGTTGCTGCGGACATTCGCTCTCCACGTAACTTGTCCGTTCCCATTTCTTTAAGGTAACAGGTTCTCTAAGCAGACTTGCTTGAGTTTCAGGTACCATCGTCCTAGAATTGAGTGCTATCCTAATTCGCTGCAAGACCAAGCCGTAGCCTTGCGCTGTCGACAGCTAGCAGCAAGCCTCATCAACATCATCCTTCAAGCGACAATGGAGAAGACGCCGCGTACAATTTTTGGCTGCCAGAGTCCTGCGATCACGGATTCACAAAAAACCTCAGTCCGCGCAACGAGGTAACAGGATGGGCCTGAAAGTGCCGACTCCTCGACATCCAGTCACGCAATCTTCAAAATATATGCCTAGTACCGATCTCCAAAGAAGATACTGGGAGCAGGCCTTACGTCGTCCGCTCCAAGGTGCAAGAGCCACCCTTTCCAGGGTAATCGTCGCAATATACAGGCCATGCTACTGCTTCAAACACGACGTTGTAGGACGAGGCCATACGCATATCCACGGGTACTTCTTAGATCGACCGCTGATCTGTTCTCACAGCACCGCTACCTATCTGAACTATGTTCATTGTTGAGAGAACATACTGTCTTGACGACGATTCTAGGCTCAGACCCAACACGGCGCTCCATCGTCATAAGGCTGCACAGTGACCCTGTATTACAACACCATTCCGATATTGATCGAAATAGCCGCATTCGCTGACAAGGTCGAAAGCTACACTACGGGTCTCCTCCAAGATATGTCCGAATGTTCGAAGTGGGCCATTGGCATCTCCACAAATCTCCACACCATCGTTCTTAGAGCCAAGATGGATGTATGAACACGCAATATGGCCAGACTTTGGGGACAAAGTTTGAGGTGCCGAAATCGATCTGGGAGAATCGGACTTTGACCCGACTGGAGTCGGCATCTTCAACAGCGATATTATCGTGGATGTCGTCAACCTGTTGATGATTTAGAGACATCTATATAAAGAAGCTTTGGAAGTCTCCAAAATACCATCATCCAACTCATCCACATTCACATTCACATATCCGCTCAGTATCAAGCGCCAACATGAAGCTCGCCGCCGCACTTGCCATCATTAGCTTTGCGAACGCCGTTCTCGGTGCACCTACGAAGCCAGACGACTCCATTGACATTAGATCTCACGGCTCATATGGTTCATGGAAGCCACAGCAGAGAAAATACCCCAAGGGTCCACCAGGGCAGTCAAGCCAACGTTCAGGAGGCGTAGGTAAGCCATCAGGAGGTGCTGGAAAGCCCTCAAGCGGAGGACCTCAGTCCACATCAGTTGGTGGCAACTCTACATCTGCCGCACCTGAGTCGACTCCCGCAGGAGAAAAGCCCTCTGGCAATGGAGGCAGACCCTCTGGGGGCGCACCAATGTCCACACCTGCTGGCGGCTACTCAGCCTCGGTCCCAGCTGCAAGCCTATCCACACCCGCTGCTTCAGCCTCCACCCCGAGAGGTGATCGCCCATCAGCTCCCGCTTCCAGCCAAGCAGCCAGTAAGTCGACACCGGCCAGTGGTAACTCTACACCCGCAGGAGGCATCTCCGCTCCAGCTGCCAACAAACCGACTCCTGCTGCTGGACAGTCTTCAGGGTAAGCTCGCTTCGAGACGTTTTATGGAGCATGACGCTGATCGAGTCTGCAGATAACCCGTTGCACCCGTCCCAAAACCGGGCCAGTCCTCAGCCGGGAGCCCCCTCGTAATATCCGTCCGTCCTACTCCCTCTGCACGCCAGTCCGGTGTTGAAGACAAGCCCTCTGCTTTCGGTGGTGGACAGGGCGGTAAGTTCTACCTAACTGCTCCTGGTGGACAAGGCGGCCATCCCCCTAAGCCTTCTGCCTCTGGCGGAGCAGGTGGTGGCCAGTCCAAGGCTTCCACCTCTAGGGGTTTTAGTGATCAACATCCTTCTGCTTCTGGCGAACAAGGCGGCGGCAAACCTCAGTCCACTGGTCAGGGTGGTGAGGGCGGAGGACAGGATGGTAGTCGAGGAGGTGGAAAGGGTCAAGAAGGAGGACAGCAGGGCGGTAGCCAGCAAGGCCACGGCTAGGGAGGTCACGGCGGCCATGACAAGGATCAAGATGCAGACCACGGACAAGGCGGAAAGAATCAATGAGGAGGCCAGCGGCAGAGCTCCGACTCCAGCGACGAGAAGTCTCAGGGCGGCGGCTCCAAGACTGACTCTGGGTCCAAGTCCAAGCCCACTTCCTCGAAAGGCTCAGAGTAAGATATGGACTTGATATTCAAGGACAGATGTGGTCTTGATACAAAAAGGCACACTGGGATGTTCGTGAGCTGTCCATCAAAGGTGGCGAATCACTCCTTTGGTTTACACGATCCTTGATATCGATCTCAAATGCGGCAGTGCCTAGCTGCACATCTTTCTACGCGATTGCTGTATGACCTTGATAGCTTGAAATGAGTCCTTAATTGCACACTTCATCTTCACGCATTCTCTTTAGGCTCAAGATCCTCTGTCATTCCTCTCTTTTCATACTGCACATCGTTACTGGCTGTTAGCGAGGTGGTGAGACTCTTGTCGTAGGGCTCTTCGTGTTTGGGCTCTGTAGTAGGGTTCACCAAACCAGCAGCCGATTTGGAAGAAAAGTGTTGGAGCTTTACTGTGAGACAACGTATCTAGGTGTCGAGATATGCGCCAAGGCAATGAAGCTGCCAGATGTGCCTATGGTCTTGCATGATAGTAGCTCGACTCGATCACCAACGATAACTCGTAAAAGTGCCGAATACATTCACCGTATTTTGGCATGTCCTTGTGTTGTAGTAGGAGTCCTTTTTGTCTTGCACCGTGGAGTCTAAGACGAGGTCCCGCAAACCCTTGTCATTGGCTTTGTTTGGACGTATATCGTCCTCCTTACCTTAGCACCGGGTATCTATACACCCTCAATGTCGTCCGATTCGTCCTCGGCATCCCGATCGAGAATACCCAACGCTTGCCTGCGGGGTCCCTCGAAGCGAGCGCGATCTTCTCCGGGCTGCAGTCAAGAGACGCTTGCGTGACAATGGAAATGACAACGACTGTGGGTACTCAACCCGCTTACACTTGCTATGCAGGCCTATTCGCCCTGACGCTTGACGCAATGCAGATGCAAGCACGGTAGTACCTGCTCACCTTACCTCGCCTTCAGCAAGAGCACCTCGCTCTGACAACGCATGCACCTCGCTTTTGCTTCTTCCAAGCTGAAGATGCGGAGGCGGTGCAGACAAAGACGCTGCCTTGCTCTGATTGTCAGACATCTAAGCCTTGTTGACGCAAAGCGTGCGAAAAACCCTGCTTGTGGTGATGAGATCATGCCGACACCAAATCGAGCATTTGCCCCATTGACTACGTCCATGCCGGTATTTGTCTGGACAAGGCTCTGCGTATGCATGCATGCAGCATCATGAGCTGTCAAGGATTGCACCGCCTGCGCAGATCGAGCAAGGCTCAGCTTACTCACCACTTCTAGATGTGAGAATACCTCTATTATGGACCAGGACCTGCATGCCCAGCCTCCTCCTCGTACAGAAGTGAAATCTCACGTATGCTTCGTGCTGGGATATGCATTGGTGAGTAAGGCTGCTCGCTGACTGCTTCTTTTCGATAGAAGCCCCTGCTTCGAATCCTATGAGCTTCGCAACGGAGCGGGTGTAAGCACGCGGCTGCCCAGACTCGCACAAAACCTACTCGACCTTGCAAGTGCCGTACGGGTGTTGTGTAGAACTCTGCTGACGCCCGGCTGCCTCGCCAAGCTGGCTTGTCCTGGATGAGATGCTTCAATCTCCACGTTCAATGCGCCTTGTCTGGGCTTCGAACTATCGACAGCACGCCTGTCGGATCAACGCCGCAGGGTCTTACCACACAGCAGTGAAAATGCACGACACAGAGATCGAAATTTATTTCAGAAGCCGAACGCTAGGCGCTCCTCTTTATCGATTGTTGAAGGGGGTCCGAGAAACGGTCGTTCTTGGCGGGGCCGCGGACCAAGTGCAGTGGAGATGTTGAGATCTGTGCCTCTCGCTCCTTGCCGTGGCTTCCATCAGCGAAGTCTGTGCCTTGCTTGAGTGGAGTGGCATCGCCGCGATCGCGGGCTTGCCTTCCCTTCCCGTGCGCTGCTCGCTTGGGACCGAATCACGCCTCATCGGCCCCCTCATCGCTGATGGCCGACGCACGAGCCTGGCAAGTCAACCTGCCAGCAAAGCACGGCAATATCGCAGTCAAGTTGCACCCTCAGGCATCTCTGAATTGCCTGGCAGGGCTGAACGACTCCCCAGTACGATCGACGAATGAAAAAACATACACCTTCCTTCTTCCTCGATAGCGTCTTTTAGCTTCGACCAGGACCGAACTTGTCCCCAAACACCCGCGAAGCACCGCCGGCAAAACGATGATTGACGGCCCCAGGAACGCGCACGCCTCATCGTTTTTGAGTGGCCAAAATGTTGGATGAAATCTCTGGCGTGTGCGCTTGATTCGTGGGAAGCCCGCACCTTCGACGGCTCAGTAGCAGTTTTCCACAAGTGCTGACAAGACCCATGGATCCGCTCTGACACCGGTCAGATACTAACAGCCCTCGTCACCAATGGGCGCAGAACCTTAATTCTGCCTCGCTACTTGGCAATTCTTCCGACATCCAAAGTGCGAGTGCGCAAACGACAAGGTCCCGCGAAATGGCGCAACATGGTGCGAAGTGGACTTGTGGTAGCTTGTCCGAGGCATTTCTAAGATACAGCGAGCGATTTCAACCCTTTGTGTTTCATATTCGTGCACGACAGTACCGGTAACTGTTAGTGTCAAGTCTGGTGTTGCACATTGAGGCTGGGAGGACCGCACTTGCAGGAAAGGAATATTGTAGGCAAGAAGATATGTAGTGTTCATTCTTGAGTGCCGATGATGGGACGGCTATGTACTCATCATTATATCGTCAATTAAACCAATGTGTGCTCTAAAACGCCGCAGATGATGGGTGGGTGCACAACCTTTGTGCCCCTTTTGTGCAGCAGTCCAGTGCGCGGTCGTTGACAGTGGTGGCCTGGCCAACGTACATGCAATCAGTCAGAATGCCAGAAAAGCCCCCGAGATCCGTTGGTACATGATAAAAGACGCTCACAACTCCAATGCAGTGATAGGTGCCAACGCATTCTGAGGTCTAGCGCAGAATGTCGATCCGTGAAGGTGGTACAAAGCGTAAGGAAGACCCAAGATGGCGGTCGCGACGTGTACGCGATGACCCAGCGCCGTGGGACGTGCTAAGATAACGACGTTTCGTCAAAGCAAGGGCTTAGACCTGCTCAGTAAAGGCAGACTTCCTTGATTCACCGGACGAGCGGCGCTTCTTCTGGAGCTTCCTTCCTGTTGACTGTCTCCTCTCGCTCTTGTCGGCCATCTCCATCTCTTCGGGGGCTGGGGCAGCAAATGTGCCTGGCTTCAGCACTTGAAAACCAGAGTTGACGCTGCGGAGGACCTGGGAATCAGGGCGCTGGTTGTTCTGCATTGTCTGAACCTCGTACGGTACCTCGTCGTAGGACAGCTGGTGCTGAGGCCCGCGGACTTGATACGTGTCGGGGTAGTAAGGGGCGTTCGGTGCATACGACTCCTGGAGCGGGACACCCTGTTGGCTAATCTGGTACTGGTTCTGTTCCTGGGGTTGCGAGGCCGGGACATGACTGGACGCGTAGCCGGCGGCTTCCTCTTGCGGGTCGACGATAGGAGGCAGAGGAGGAGAAGGAGTCTTCTGAGGCATGAAGTAGTTAACACCATTGTGCGTAGCAACCTGGTTGTCCGCCACACTGGCCCACTCGCCGCTATTACCTGGTCTGCGGACTCGGGGAGTGAGCTGTCCAGTCTCGGCGACGTGGGACATGCGGTGGGTCTGGAGGAGGTCCAGGTCGGTGCGAGGGTCAATGGGGTTCAAGCCAGAAGCAGGCCTCATGTATGCGGTCTCGTAGGCGCGCACGTCTTGGCCAATGGCCATGTAATCGGACTCGTCACTGGTGCGGCGGCTGGACTTCTTGGAGGAGCCGCTAGACTCACCGAACTGACCATTGCGGGCTGTGGAGATATTAGTGTGTGAGCCCATGTCATATGAATTGTGACACTCACGAGAAGGAGGCCCTGAGCGGCCCTGCTCGAGGTTTCCGAGTGTGGTGGAGTTGCGGCCAGACTGGCTGTAGCGGGGAGACGAGGGGCCAGGGCGGGTCTGGTAAACTTGGTTGGGCGGCGATCCTGAACGGGAGTCGTTGGTGGGAAGCCTCTCGGCAGATACGGCGCGGTCGAAGGAGCTGGGTGCGGCGGAGCTACCACGGCTTGAGGCGTAGGACATCTGGGGCAGCTCGAGCGCAGAGTTGTTGAAGCTGCGAGGCAGCCTGTTCTCGGAGATGATCGAAGCGCGGCTGCTGCCAACAGGTGTGTTGGAGCGCGAGATCCAAACACCGTCAATCTCAATTCCGCTCTCAATGGCGCGGACACCGAATGGGATGTCGTCCTTCATCTCCTCTGCTTGGACCTGCTGCACGGGCTGCGCCTCGAGCATCTCCGGCGTTGTGGCCTTCTTGCCCTTGTCGACCTTGCTGTACTTGCGAATCTTGCTGCGGTCATACCAGAGTTTGAGGAAGCCCAGGAAGATTGTGACTACAATTCCACAAGCTAGTACCTGCATGACGTTGTCAGCGATTGGTTGCTTTGTCGCTTGTTAGCGCAGCCACTCACAAAGGTCATCTTCTGCCACAATGCCCACGAGTTGAAGAACTCGTTGCCATCTGATTGTCCGAAACCCATCTTGGAGGCTGTAGTAATGCGGGATTAGGGGTCCAGGGTAAGAATAGCGGGTAGTCGCACTTGTAAACAAGATCTGCGAGATCCAGGAAGATGCAACAAGACGTCGATGCTCGGCAGGAACAACGCAAGTAACAAAGCACCGAACAAGGGAAGTTGCAAGACAATAATGGTCCTGTTGCAATGACGAAGAGGCTGGTAAAGTTCTCAGTTGGAGTCGGCGAAAGACACGTCAAAGAGTCTTCGTTTGCAGCGGTGATTGCGGGTCGTGAGGTGTCAAAACTGGTCCTACTGGTCCGGGTCCAAACAATGTCCGGGCAGCGAGTGAAGAGTAGACGAGCGAGCGTGAGAGGACGGGTGAGGTTGTTCAGGCCACGCTGGGGTACAACGCGGGGTTTTGAGGTCGGCCCTTGGGAGAGCAGCGGTAGTGGAAACGAGTGTGGAACGTCCAGTTGGCGAGCGAGGGAACGGGTGTCACTAGTGAATCATACAGTATGTATAACCAGCCAGGTAGCAGCACGCAGAAACCTCGTGCACGTCTTGTGGCTCGTGAGTAGTGACTTCCAAGAAAGGTTCCTGGGGTCGTCGGTGAGGGTGGGCTTAGAGAGTTGGTCACAACAAGCGCGAGAGCATGGGGAGCAGTGAATTATATTGCGTGCAGGCTGATGCAGCAGCAGCAGCAGCAGGAGATCCGCGCCTAACTAGGACCCGCCGCCGGTGCGCAGGAAACGACGGAACTTTGCTGGGAGGGAAAGATTCTGCCAGTTGGTGCCATCCTTGCGCTTCCAAGGCGCGCTCCTTCGCGCCATGCATCCCGTCTGCTGGCCTTTGCGCCACCGCGAGAGCAGCAGGGGTGTCGCTCGTGACAGGGGTGCATGCATGCACTGGTGACGGTGACACGGCAAAACTCGCACCCCGAAATAGAAAGTGACGATGGCGCGAGTGTTTGGAACGTCGAAAGACTGTGGATCGGCATGGTGGGCGTCGAGGAATACGGGCCCAAGTCGCAATGCGTGGGCCGATGGCTGGCCAGTAATGTAACTTCAGGCGAGCAGCAATGCTGGCCTCGCGAGCGCACGCCGTGTGACAGCACATTCTGAACGCGTCCACCACTGCCACGACCGTGGAAGCTGCCCTCTTGCTGGAGGCTGGTGGCAGCCGAAGCAATGAACTCGTCCCGAAGAGCCCCTGGCCGCCGTCGAGCCGTAGCGAACGCCTCTGCCTTGTTTCTGGACAGAGAGCGTTAGACCAGCTCATCCGCGCAGGGGTTCTCCCAAGTCACCAGTCATTGTGCACCAATCTCTTCACCACGCAAAAAAGAATCTCCGAGCCATTCGCTATTCTTGGAGGCCTTCCAGCAGCAGGATGTTTCGTGACTGTGTAGATCGCTGTGTGCCCGTCTGGCAGCCGTTACAGAATGCTTCGTGTTCTTGGAGCGCGCTGGCCATTGATCTCTCTTTATCGTGAGCTGCGAACGTGCGCACATGCTTACTGCTTGTTCGACCACCAGGCAGGATCACACGTAAAATTCGATGTTATGCTCTGCGCAATGCCTAATGACGCAAAGGTGGTGCTCCTCGCGGAAGACCTCCAACAGCCACTGCGGCCCATGATGACCCCCAACAACCAAACGTGCAATTTCCCGCCCACTCACTAACATCCCCCCGAGCGAGAGCCTCAAGACACCTCCGCACTCACATGGTCCAATGCATGGAGAAAACCCGCTGGACCGTTTGGTGCTTCTCGCAGAAGGTTTCCGTAGCTTTTACCTAAGACACTGAGAGTCATGTACTCGTACCAGACTACAGGACGGTTTGCCGGTTACGATGCCACCCGTGTCCCACTCCGCCATCGCGATGCAAGCGTGCAGGTCTTGCACCCTTCTCCACCATGATGGAAGCCCAGCGTGACGGGCCTGGTAGTCCATGCTACCGATTACAATTGGAGCGGACCGCACTCGAGTCCTTGCTGCCAGCACTCGGCTCTGGCGGACAGGAAGCACAGCATGCGAACCGATATTGATGCCACGGAGCACGACATTTGTGTAACTGCTACAGACCCAGTACACCGCTTCAGCTGCACCCGTCCGCAACAGACAATGCATTGCCCACGGATTTGGTTTTCTGGGAGACATTTTCGACGGTGACTGAGGTCCCGCATTTCCAATACTAGCGACAGCTCCCGAAAATGGTATCGATTGGACAACGCATCCAGCAGAGTCAGATTTTCGATCCAGCTAGCGGACGCCTTGCAGCACCATGATGCCCAGTGTACGTCGGCTTCTGCGAAGTAGCAGAGTCTTCCATGCAGTTCTTCGCTTGCCAGACGCCAGGGCTGTTGTGCCGAGCCGTAGACACTGACGCTGTGATGATTTGAATCTGGTGTTTGGTCTCCATAGTCTCCAGCCTCGGCGCGGCTAGGATTTAGGATTTGCGTAGTGAGCAGACGATAATTGACTCAACAGCCCATCGACGCTCGTCTCCGTCGACTGCGCCGCAGGCATACATGAAGCGAGGCTGCTAGATTGTCACACCGGACTTTGATTTGGATCTACATGTCCCATACAAATGACGTTCAACCGGCTCGAACAGCGTCAGATGATGCACAGTTCGCGCTATCGCGCTTGCATATGTCCAATCTACGGACACGACGAAAGTGAGAGCATGCTTCGTGGCCCCATGAGGAGGCAGAGCAGGCTGTCCATACCCTCGAGCAGGCATTGGTGAAGGACGCTCGAAAGTCGCCGCCCAATTTTGCTAGACAATTGTCCTGCAGTCACTTCTGCAGATTCAGTCCTGCCTTGTACCCTGCATTTGCTCACAGCCACGGCCAGATGATCATCGACCAGGACCAGCGTGCAGACAGTAAGCACGTTCGGGGTATGTGTTTACCCAAGGCTATTCTCCTAGGCTGTCATATATTGATTGCTCTTGACAAGCTCAAGCGGAGAGCTTAGTCGTGGGACTCCATCACCGGTTGTAAGCACGGGATAGCACAGCATCGGAGCATTCTAATCTTCCAGCTTGATGACCTTCGATCTCACGGGAAGTCCGTACACGTGCGCTAGCAAGGCTTCACAGCATATATCGTATTCGGGAGTCTGGTTTAGATTCCGCCGAGATTCTCGCGGCTCGTACATCAGATTGCTGTAATATGGTATCACCAGCGCATGGTGCGCAGCATGACCAAACCACCACGTGAATCGGTGTGCCCAAGAAAACGTTGCGAGGTGCAAATTGCTTTTCGAAATCATGTCGTACGCCCCTCGAGATCACAGTTCGGTGTTACTGACAAGCGAGGACGTCAGGGTCCATCCTCAATGCTGTCAAAGTTTGGCTGACAGAGGCTTGAGTCGCAGATGCGCGGCTGACAGACCCTGAAATCGAACTGAAGACTGTTGGAGCCGCACGATGAAGACCAGTGCATTCGACACTCAACGATGCTTTGCGCTCAGACGGAAGAGGGGCCTGTTGCAGCCAGCAGGTGGATGCTGCATGCATCTCACTAGGCCTCGAATCACAAGATCGCCAGGTCACGCCAGGATCTCAATCCACTTGCTGCAGGTGAGCACGAATTTGATGAAGCAGCTACGGTGTGAGGCGCCGAGCCTCGCGATAATTGATTTCCAGGCCGCCGTTCAAGAACATCTGTTTTTAGCATACGGCTCGGGCTGCTTGCTGAGACGCCTCGGTGCCATGTTGAACGTTTGGTGCCTGTCTCCAGGTCTCTCTGATGCAGGGACTTTGCCAGTTCCTGGGGTCACCGTTTGCGGCGTCTTCCTTGCGGCTCTCCGATCGAAGCCCACAGCTCATCACAGATCTGTCGCTCAGGAGACAAAAATTTTGCGATGCCAAACAGACACACCTGATCGTGGATAGAGACTTGCTCTCGCCCCAGTTACTCCCGGAAGATGATGTTGCCGAGTCCCTTGTTCTTGTTACCGGCGTGGCTTCCCAACCGGTCGTTCAATGACATCTTCGCTGGCGCCCGACTGTCCGACCCTCCACCGACTGCATGCTCTTGTCTCTCAACACCACTGCTCTGAACTGAAACACTCCACATAACACCCGTACCGCCTTGTTTCGCCTTAGTGCCTGATCGCAATGCCTATCCGCAATCCATTTCGCCGTGCGCCTGGCGCCGAGGCCGCCGAAGCGCCCGCTGACAATGGATTCAAGAATACAGCAGTGTCAGGCGCAAAACCGCTGGAGATCAAGGACACAACCGAGTACAAATTGAGTGGTAAGATTGTCCGCGGACACCCGCGAGCGCGCTCGCCAGATGCGCTTCACATGGACGGGCGCTTACTGTGGCTCCAGAGATCAATGACAGCGGAGTGTACCTACCCGTAAGATGCGCCCTCTGGATTTGAACGTTTGCGAATGCAATGCGATTGTAATATCCTCTTGCATTCCGATCTGGTATTAACGCCTGCGCCAGCCCTCCCCGCAGCAGGAGAAGCCCACCTTCTGGCACTCCAAATCCAATGTCTCCACTACCTCCTCGAACCACCGAAGCCTCCTGGCTGAGACTGAGCCATTCAACATCTCGCGCGAGAGCTTCGACTCGTACAGACGATCATTCGTACGTTGACAATATATCAACACTTCCCGGAGTACCCCGCTTACACACGCAGGACATCTCCGCGCGATCGCCAGTCACAGACATAACCGCCGAAACGTACCCTCGAGCATCCCTCGATGCACGACGATCAGTTGACACGCGGCGCTCTCTCGATGTACGCCGTTCTCGAGCCACGCCTCGATCATCTATGCAGCAAGGACGTCCGAGCGAAAGCACGGACCGGGTGCCAGAAGAGGGATTTGAGGACGTGGGACTCAACGACGAGCCCAAGCCTGCGCCCAAGAAGCGCGGAATCTTTTCGCGATTCGGCGATAACAGCAATGCGGACAACAAGACAGACGAGCGACCCTCATCTGGTCACCACTTCTCGCTAACCGGACGAAAGCGCGCCGAAAGTGGAAAGGGCGAAGAGCTGAAGCCGATGGGACGGCCGTCAACCGATGTGCCCGTCGAGACATAATAGATTCGAATGCGGGACGTTTGACTGTCACAGAGAGCAGAGCATATGGGCATTGAAAAGGACTGGGTAACACGGCGTTGAGGAGTTGGTCTGGCAGCATCACCCATACAGCATTGGGCAAGGCATTGGCTGCATTACAATCGCTACATACGACTGACCAAGAGCAGTACGATAACGACAACATCTAATAATGAATTCTAATCTTCAAACGCCCCAGCTCCAGACCGTTCTATTAATGCACGCTCAGCAAACACCAGCCGCCCTCACATCTTGCACCGCGATCCACATTGCTTCCCCTGACAACCGTAAAAGCAGCACCACTGCTCCATACAATGCACGAACAATGTTCTCTGATCGGTAGCACACCCAGCGTCTCGAGCAGGCCGGACAAGTGCAATGTGCGCAGTGGCGCGCGGTTGCTGGCTCGGTGTCGTCATTTGCCAGTAGTGGCGCAGTGGATTAATGCAACCTATCAGCGCTAGAGCTGCCGCATGTGGCGCTACGGCGCGGTAGGCCGCGGTGGAGGTCAACGACAGTGTTGTGCATCAAAGGAAGTCAAAGTTGTGGGGTGCAGGTACGGTGCAAGGTATGTGCTGGAGGGGGGATGGGGGGGGGGGGGGGGGGGGGGGGGGGGTCAGATGAGTGCTAATGATCGTTGCAGGAATCTTGTTGCTGGTCGCTTTGATGGTGTCCGTGCAGTCGCGGGTGAGTATCAGCAATCTGCATATCATGCTGTTCTCCAGAAAAATTAGAAGATTGAGGTGCGAACGTTATGTTTGGGCGATATCGAGTCCATGTTGAAACAGGCAAGAGCAAGGAAATCCTATGTTCCTTATGCTACAGCGGCCGCTCTTCGTACAACACCTCGGCACAGCGTGGAAGATGCCTATGCGCGTTCTTGTGGGTGTTGCCTTAACCTTTAAACTTCAGAAATACAGGGCAGTCTTCTGGGTTTACGCAGCGCGGACACCTCGATACAGACACTGGTTTCTTCGTCATTGCAATGCATATGTGTTGGACATTCGCAGCCATGCGTCGAACTACAAACATGGCGATCTATTCAAGAGTCGGCAGAGCGTTCAATCGTTTCTCTCGAAAGAGATGTACTCGGACAATCCCAAGTGTCGCGAAGGTCGCTCAAAAAGCATATGGCAACCCACCAGGTAGCGCAGCCATTACTGTTCACCAAGAATTTGGTTTCAATATCGCGATGCTGAGCTGTGAGCTATGCGCTAACCCCGCAGCATCTGGCTGCGAGGTGAGAGATGGAGGCGGCCATCCTCATGGAAAAGCTGCTGTCTCACCTCAGAATGTTCTCTCACCTGTCGGAGCGGGTGTCGCTGCTGGCATGCTTTGGTTGCGACCTTACTTCCACCCTTTGCTCTACACTCTTTCCCCTCCATTCCCTTCCGCTGACTCAACTCCAACTTTATTGCACATCAAGCTACAACGGTCAATCAATTCATCGAACCAATCTCAAGAATACACGGCGACGAATAGTCCGTCTTGACAGACAGTGAGTATCAATGATCGTCCACTGGGTGGATGAAGCTGATAAAACTACTCAGAGGCCAGCTCAAGCGCCGGAACTTGTCAGATAGACATCGATATGGCGCCGCCCGAAAGCCAGAATACTCCTCCGACGGTGGAGGCAATCGCTTACCTCATACATCACGTTGTGCTGCCTCGCAAGCTACCACAAGTGAATGACTACAACGCGGCTCACGAACAGCTTCTTCTCCAGACCACGCTACAAGCTCTCCATGACCTCAAGGATGTGGTCAGAGGCGAGCATCTGGGTGATGTCAGTTCTGCCATCGCTGGCATTGACATGAGCATGCGAAGCCGAGATAACGAAGGCAACGTTAGCGAGGTACAACTGCACGATCTTCTGAGCGAACTCGTGCAAGTAGAACAGGCCAACTTCCTACCGCTAGAGGTCAGGGCTCAGAACGCTGGCGTTTTGATCTCGCGCACGGCTGACCAAGTCATCTTCGAGTTCTTCGAGCTGGCACCGCTCAATGAGGCATCAATGCGTCAAGGTCGATTAACGCGCACATTCCCAGGCCTCGCCGCCAGCATTGCCCTCACGAAATTCAAGGAAGACGACCTGATCCAATCCTTGTCGCGAACTATTTCCAAGATGTCAAGTCAAGCTGCACCGGGCTTTCAGCCTCAGACCCGCAAGGCCGGCCATTTTCATCATGAGATCAGAGATACGACACATCCTGGCATGGTGGCAGATTACTTCATGAACATCATCACCGCTGTTGGTCAAGCTTCCCAGCCAACTCGCATTACCAAGAACACCCGAGAAGAAGTCATGTGGAAAGGCAGTCTGCTTCCGTGGCGTAGGTCAACATTGTGGTTACTCATCCGTGTCACCCTTCAGTTGCACTTCACTCGAAAATGCAGCAGCTTCAAATCACCCGACAGCTTCTACAAGATCTTCATGGCCCTTCTCGTCACTCGTATCGTCAATCTAGCAACTCCCCACTACAGCGAGCTGCACGGCGATTTATTGCATGCTGCGGTCTCAAAGTTTCTTTGGTGGTACAATAAAATTGAATCTATGGATCAATTTGACGGTCTCCGGCTCACATGGGCGAATGCGATCGTCGATGCATTCAAAAACGCGCACCGCAAGATGAGTTCCTCGTGGCAGTCTATTGCTAGAAGTCACAACGCAGATATCTCGCTGGAGAAGCTTGGCCTACTTCGGCCAGAGGACGATATTGATCTCAAGCTCAATTCATTGGACGAATACTTATCCGGTATAGCTGACAGGCGGCCAGTCGCACCCAACGGCAAGTTCAAGCCCACTTCCACTCACAGGCAGCTTCCGGCCAGAGATCTGCCGCGAGACTTCAAGGCTGCTTCGAATGACAGTGACTTTGGCCTTTTGGCGGTCGAGAAGTGGGTTGAAGATCATCTCCAATCCTGGATCGAGACTCACAGTCAGGATTCAGTCACATGCGGAGCACTTTTAGACGGTGAAATGGTACCATTCCGTCGCCAAGGCCGCATACGCGAGGATTCCAGCCCGCATGTCTGTCATGTATCTCACGCTTCTTGAGCTATGGGTTGCCTGTGACAAATCTGCATGCCACAATTTCCCTCTGCTCAGCAAATTTGGCCCCGATATCGATTTGAAAGCGGCACAATGTCTCTTGCTGCCTTTCAAGAGTCAGATGATACGACTCGCCAACGTTGAATCCTACCTGGCTTCACGCCTCGAGGGTGTTTCAGATGCTGCTCCACCTGTGGATCAAGATTTTGGCGACGAATCGTCATTCGCTGTCCAATATTTCGAACAATCCGCAATCATGCAAGCTGCCAAGTTACAGATCGAGCAAGAAGCTGCTGTCGAACGTCAGGAGAAGCTCGAGGAGTTTATGCAGCGGAAGCTGGAATACCAGGGTATCGTAAGAGAATACGAAGCCATGACGTGCAATGAGGTCTGGTGTCGTCGGAAATATCGCCACAAATCACATCGTTGCGATCGATGCAAGGTGATCTTGAAAGCAGAATCGCTCAAGATCGAGGTATTCGAATGGCCACTTTCACCAGATCCCGCCATAGCTAAAGTAACGGTCTTCGAGACATTCATTCCAGACGCGTTTGCCGCTTGGAGAGACATCTGCGCATACATTGCTCAGAATGTTTTGGGCTTCCGGGGCGAAGTCAGCCATAAGCCTTCGGTCAAATACACACTGAACGGGCACCCAGGTTTGTCGAAGTCTCTTCCACAACATTACTCCGAACAGCGTGTGATCCCACTCTCTGAAGTCAAGCCCCACCGGGGAACGCACTTTCACATCAAACAACATATGTCAACTCTCATGGAACAAGATCTTTGCCCGAAGAACGGTTTGAAGTACAGGTATTACGACCGAGCCCGAGGTGTGTTCACTGAAGTGCTCAATTCAACTAAAGCGGTTGCGCGAAATTGCACGTATACGCTGCCAGATCCATCCAAGCAACTCGAGCGATACCTTCGTAAGCCTCCGTCAGCACCGGATGGTACACCTCCAAATGATGTGATCGCAAAACTCTCAGACTGTCCACACCACTTCTCGCTCGATGAGTACAAGGCTTTCGGGACGCTGGCATTAGGTCGTCGCCTACTGTATTCGAACATTCTGATACAGCTTGCCGTACCAAGTCTAGACTTTGCCAAAGTTGAGACACACTGCCTGATGTCACAGCTTCTAAGCCAGACAGGACCTTCAGCAAAAGGCCTTATCGAGCGTGCAAGTCACCAAATTCTCACAGATGTCTCTTTTTGTACATCTCTGCTTTCACAGCTGGAGACTGCTTTCAAGCGTGTATCAGAGAACTGAGAATCATGGAGAGCTCCCGCAGCATTTTCCCAGATTGCTTGCCGCATCCTCACTCTGACAAGTTCCGGAAAGATCACCCAACGCTGCTTGGACTTCTTGAGCTCCGTTCGCCAAACCTGTCTGAACTGGCTATTTTCACTCAAGCAGAGGGCAGGATGTTCTGCTAATGACGCAGAGCGTACTGAGCTGTACTCCAGAGCCACAGAAATATCGCTCCTGTGCACTTCTACCTTCGATATTGAGGAGAAATATCTGTACGACGTTTTGCAGCCCCAGCATGCAGTCTCTGCACTAATTCAATGCTCGATCATGATCGAAGAGAGTCAAAATCTTATCTCCAAGACCGAGCACCTTTTCACTTCCTTGTCATCGTCATGGAGAGCGCTTTTGCATCGGCTTGCCCCAAAACTCCGACAGCGCATCACGACGGATGGCACTGAGCTGAATAGCGTAGTGCTCAGCTGTTGGTCTGCATTCCAAGCAAGGTCAGTCGCGACATGACAGCACTGCCGCCGCAACCTCATGAACAATGGGTCTGGACCATGTCCGGCTCCCTTCCGGTTCACTTCAACCTTCTGACTGCAGAGCTGCTTGTTAACGGGCTGCCATTGTCGCGACTTCCATCTGATTACATGGCTCATGCTCTTTACAAGCCGCTATTTGGTGGTTGCAACTTGGAAGTTGGACCGTCAGAAGAACCTGGCATGAGCTTCTCCTCGAAATACGCTTATCAAGACTACCAATTGCATTTTGGAATGACGGGATCGGACCTATCCCTTGTAGCCATCAAAGGTACTTCACCGTAAGTCTACCCGCAGAACAAGGTAGTCTATTTTTCCTGCTTCTAATGTACGAAAGGTACGATCTCATTCCCTCCAATGTGTTTTCACACTGTCTCCCGGAAGATTTCATCTTCGAGTACTACTACTGGTATGATCATCGAGACAATCCGGTCATCTTCCAGCCCAAGGAACAACCCTGGTCGTTCTGCACGACGGACACGCAGTGGTGCCTTCACAAAGTGGTATCTTGTTGGCAGTTGCTCCGAGGTACGAATGCTCTGCTAAACATGACAAGCAAGAGTGCTCGTGCCATGGCAACGATATTCCAGCCTCTCGAAGAGAATGCGCACATTCACAGCATCTTTGACCAGGCCGCTCGGCGTATTGAGATACGGCTTCCTTGGCTTGATCTGGACTTCTTCATGTCTGTAGGCGATACTCAGATCCACTCACGCCAATATTGAGGCCTGGTTCTGGACGCCGATCAGGATATTGGCACATTGGTCGGGTTGTCAAGCAAGATGGTGCTCCGTAACGAGCTTCGTGCCCACGAACGTCTTCTTCTCATACCAGAAGGTATAGTGGTCTACGTGAAGAACGGCACCCACAAACACGTTTCGGTCACGATACGAAAGGGAACATCAAAGAAAGTGCATGCGTACAGTATTGATCAGACTTTGGAACGTTTGGTCGATACGGGTGATCTGCAGCGCAAGTTGCTGCTCGCATACTTGCATGCGCTCACGTATTCGAACATGCCAGACTCTCCCACGCATCAGACCGGAACAGAGCGAGCACTCGAACTTCTGCACACACCAGCCGTTTTGTCCTTCGGGCCACTCACATCGGCCAACATCCAGATGCTTTTCTTGATCGCCAAGCTGTCTCCAGCCGGGCACTTTTACCCGCATTATCTGAAAGAGATGCAAATGATCTCCTGGGATCAAAATCTCTCTTCCACGTCTCAGCATGGCCTTTTCAGCATTCGTGTCAGAGATCTCTTTGATCAAGCACGGAAGGAGAAAGTGTTCTACCAAAATACTTCCTTCGCAGAGCCGACTAAAGAGTAGCTCGATTGGCTGTCCTCAGGTAGGTTCCGTTCGGCTTCCGTTCCCTGAAACGATCTTGTCACTGACCTAGATCTGCCAGAAACTCGACTCTTCCTTCAGCAACGCGACGCCATCAGGTCAGCCTATGTCCGAGCTCTAGACTACGGTGGGGAAGAATTCACGTCAAAATGCGATACAGTCTATACCACAAGAGATCTGGTCACGGCCTCTGAAAATGGGCAACGCGCCTTCATCGCCGCTTCAATGATCATGCGAGACGAGTCGACCATTCCCTCTCCAATACGTTCTCTGAGAGACTCACTTCTGAGCTCCTATTTCAACAATGCTGTTGTCAAGGGGCCCAATGCGGCTCTAGAGCCTTCTGAGCTTCGTTACGACTCTCAGTGGCTGGAATCGCTGTCTACGATAATTCAGGACAAGTGGTGCAAATTGCACAAGCTTTTTGCTGAACCTGCCACGACCTTCAATATATTCGACATCATGACCTGGCTTTCAACAATGGCATTTCAGAAGTCAGTCAACACTGATGCCATATTGGCTTTGGGGACATTGTTCAAGCGACCGGAACTTGCTACTCAACTCCTCCCTGTTGTCAGTGAGTTTGAAATTAGCCGGGGAGATAATTTCTGTTCTGATATCGTCTATTCGATGGTTCAGTCATGCGAAAATGATATCAGCGCGGCCTCCAGCTTCTGCTGCCTCTGTTCCAGACAGCGGCCGCGCAAGGAAAATCAAGCATCTGGTTCTTATCAGCCCCTACGAAGCGAATCATCTGCTGCCCGTCATTGAAAAGTCGAAGAAGGTGACTTTGCATCTGTTCGCATCTCGTCACAACTCCGGCTTCGCCTCTCTGGACAAACTTGAGCTGTGGAATGTGGGCAAGGAGTTTTCCACTTCATCCCTGGCTCAGGACCTGAAATTGCAGCTCAACCTTTTCTCCGGTAGCCTCTACTTCGACTCGTACCAAGAGTATTCACACTTCTGCGATGCCCTCGGTCTGCTTCGGACCACACCGACAGCCGAACAACAAGTCTCTGCATGCGGATTCATCAATTGCAAACCACCAACGGGCACCTGGGGCCTGGATAACAGCCCGGTACCTTTCCTGCGGTCTCTAGTGCTGAAAATTCGGAGGGAAGGCGATGGCATAGAGAAGACCCACCTCGGCAAAGTGTTGAATGCCTTGCCACTTAAGGAGAGCGACTTCGAACAGGGACCTGGAAGGCCCCGTGAGATTGCGCCTGAGATGGTCGCCGAGTTTGAGCAGCACACCGGCTCGCGCAGGTCCCGTCCATTCGATCCAGAGGATCCAGAGAGTCTTTTCATGCCTGAGTAGTCGGGGTATGTGACTGACGGCAAGAAGAAGCGAAGGATATTGACGGCGAAGTCAGAAGGTCAGATGAGTATGACATCAAGCCTGGCAAGGTGATACCTGCATGATGATATCGGCAATCGCCACAGCGAATTGTCAAAAGGCACATCTAATGGAAAGCGCTTTCCATTATTTTTTACACTCATACATGGTCTAATCCAAAGTCTCTACAAGAAAAGAATGACGCGCCGGCGCTATGATATCTGATCACTAATTTTGCGTGCTATGAGCCCGCCGCCCAGTTGTTCAAGGTCCAGAGCGAGACGTTTAGCAGGACTTGAGAGGAGAGGTGAACTTGCAGGTGTCGGAAGCACCAGTGGAGACAGACTCGGGCTCGTTGCCGGGAGTGGTACCCTTGAATTCCTCGCAGATCTCCTTGACGCTGGTAGCGCAGGTAGCGCTGTCGATGGTGGCTGTGTCGCCGAAGTTGGGGTTGATGCCGACGAGCAACTTGCCGGAGGAGGCCTTGACGTTCTTGATAACGACGTGGCGCTCGGCGCTCTGCTTGCAGTTTCCGCAGGAGCGGTAGAGCTTGCCGAAGTCGGCGACCTCGAAGCCGTCGATGGTGACGGTTCCGGCGCCGTTGTGCTGGATGACCTTGTCCTCTGCACCGGTGGCACCACCACCCGTGATGGTGGCGTCACCGTCTTTCTTTAGCGTAAGGGCATCTGTGTCGTTGTTAGCATGCGTGAGATGTACAGGAAGCTGGGATGCTGCTTACCCTCGCAGACTGCGGCCCACCAGACGTTCTCGAGAGTGCAGGAACCCTGACAGTGGATACCCTCAATCTGGTCCTCTCCAATGATGCTGGATGCTTGTTAGCATGTACGAATTGCAGAATGAGTTAGAATGCTACTTACACGTTCTTGAGAGTGGCGCCGTCGGCAAGCGAGAACACAGCGTCAGAGTCACCGCCCTCAGCCTGACCAGTGCAGCTAACTCCACGGCCGTAGGTCTTGAGGCCACCGTCGAAGGTGCCGGTGATCTCCTTAGGCTCAGAGAAGGTCTCAGTACCCTTGGAGGCGGGAATGGAGATAGTAGCGCGCTTGGTGAGGCTGGAGAAAGAAGTGGGAGCCTTGTAAGAGGGGCTCGCAGTGGCAACGACGGCGAAAGCCAAGATAGAAGCAGCGACGGAAGCCTTCATGTTGACGGTTGTTGGTTAGAGACTGGTGATGGAAATCGAGAGTTTCAAAGAGTGTTGGTGGTTTGAGTAGCGAAGGTGTGCGTCAAGCAACTGTAGAGAAAAGAAGTGAAGAGACTGTGAAGTTGAAGAGACTGTTAATGGCTCGATGATGAGTGCAGGAACTGATGGGTGCGGTGGCTGAACCCTCTTATACTCATGCAAACCATCTTGGGTGGAGACGTATCGCGGTCTTCTCGAATATTGTCAAAGCCATGCCAACGGGAACTAACATGTGCGCTTGGGCCCCAGGTAGAGTAAGCATTGGACGCGATAGCGCTTCCGCTATGCCAAGAACGACATGAAACAGACTATCACCCCCAGGAAAGGAAAGGTGGAGGTTGATCGTGGTCTTGTCGGAGGATTTCAAGCGCGAAACCATGCTCATTTCTTTCGAAACGGGACACGCTGGGGTAGCCCTATTTTCCGGGATGCGATACTCGTTACCTGCAGTTCCCGATACGGGCTAGAGTCCGCCTATATTTCGTTGCAGATGGTCGCCCCACAGTTTGCTTGAGTGAAGAGGTAGTTTGGGTGAGGCTGGTTGGGCTAGCAATGTGTCAAGCTTTGTTGTTGATGCCGTGCATGATAATGTCAACGGGTGTGACGCTGTAGCAATGTCTGTCATCCGGTCTGCAGGCCAGCAGCCAGACCGCGGATTGGTAGACAGTTTCAACCAGCTTCAATTGCATGAACAGACGGCATGACATAGCCGCTCAGCGATAGCGTCCTTGCAATACTTTAGCGCTCTCGGACTCGCTTCCTCGGAACTCGAAACCGTTAAGCAGGGTGTTTGAATGGTGGAAGAAACGATTGCAAGATCGACTGATTCAACAAACAGGGCGCTTTCATCGGATTGGGATCGGCGTCATCACGCTTCGCTTGTGCCGGGGCTGGTCTTACTGCAGGCAAAGATAGCCAAGTCGAACTCTTGTTTACGATGCAACACGAGAGGCGAGCCCCATTCAACGTGTTAGCCCACAATGCGCGTTCGTTCTGAGACCACTGAAAGGTCAAAGCACTGTTTCGATCAGGCTGGTGAGGAAGTTTGGTCGTGCAACAAATCGCTCAGGAGATCGAGGTGTGGAGAATGCACGTTGCAGACAGAATGTGCCAAGGTCTTGGCTACCCACATTGCCCGGCGCCATCTGCGCGGAAGAAGGCTTGTTGTCCCTCCGCCCTGGTCTTCTGTCACCATTTTGACTCGTTGCGACCCCATTGTATTGGTCAGTTTCATTTCGCCTGACGGTTGCTCTACGCGGCCTCATTTTCGGCGTGGGGTCGGATGCTGAGTCGACCAGAAGCGGCGCCTCGAACGATGGTCCAAATCTAAACGTGACTTCGAAGTCAAGGGAACGACTTCGGGTTTATCCTGATGACGCGGACTCATCTCCAGGATGGGACGCAGTCGTGCAAGGCCGTTGCCGCCACATGAGCCGTTGCGGCAAGAGCGTTCTTCTGGGTTGTTGTTGTTGTCTTGACTTGACTGTGACGCCAGGAACGGTCAGTAACATCGTGGGCCGTCAGCCCCATGACTTAGTCTGACGAAACGTTGGCGACATTTTTCTGGTCAGGTGTGATGGTGCTCGCCGGATTCTCACCTTTTTGCGACATCGTGAAACTTCTTGACAATGCGTGGTGATGTGGCTGAAAGTGGCACATTAACAAGCCACAGCTTGGCTGACGGCAGTCCACATTGAGAGCAGATACCACTTGCCTTCTGACATCGTCCTTTAAGCCTGACTTTTTGGCCCTGCCGTATGCGTCTCAAATGTGTCGTTGTTCTGCTGAATGTCAAGGACGGTAATGAGACTGGCAATCTCCGCTCCATATGTGGTATCGATGTGAACACGCTGAGTGTCTCCCAGTGCTACCTGTCATCTCTTTAGTCTTGCTCTTCTTCTCACAATCGTTCTCGGTTGTAGGCTAACTTCCGCATGGCCTCGGAGGACCGACGGGAGGTAGTCAACGTGAAAGTTGCACTGCAACCTTCGATGCAGATCAGGCTTTGCGATGGGCTGAGTGAGCGAATGTATGTTCATTGTTCACGGGCTGTCTTCCTAGAAGGCCTCCTCAGGCGCAAAGAAGAGGTGTCTGTGCTAGTGTGGGAAAGAGGCCGGAATTCTTGAAGATGCTCTGAAATACTATCGACCGTTGACGTTCTTTTAGAGTTGCCGACCGAGCCGTGCCCATCGAAGCGAAGCATACACGAACCATGGACGCTGATATAGGCTTGCTGAAACAACCGTTTATAACGTGCCCGCGAGCCGGCAAGGGTACAAAACGTCTTGGTGAACCTGTGGAGCGCTCATCAGAAGCGCATCCGCGTCTGCTGATCAGTCCTGTTTAACCGGCGGAACGCTGCTCGAGACGGATCGATCCGTGCAGCCGCACGGAAGCGTGAGGGAAGGGAACGATTTCATAAGACTCCACGGCGGCGGAACATTGCTTGAGAACCCGTGGAGAATGGCCAAAGACACCTCAGCGTATCATGCTTGTCACGACTTCGTGAGCTGGAAGAGCGTTGGATGGAGTGGTCCGTGCACCACGAAAGAGCAACAGGTGCAGCTGAGTTCAATTCCCTCTCAGCCACCGAATGAAAGAATTTCAGACAAGTCAACGACACATTGTCGAAGAACACACCTGCTTTAGAGTCGCCGAATGTGCTTTCGAGAGATATTTCCTTTAGTGATGTGCATGATCTTTCTAATGAGACGGTGCGGATCCTATGGTGTTTGCTCTCAGAGCGACCACGACATGGGCTTCTGGGCTCACAACCTGCGCCTTGGGTTTTTCAAACGCATTTAGAGGACTTCTCATGCATGGCAACGCAACAGTTGAAACTGCGCAGCCGTCTTATCGATAGTGAGCCAGCCTTATGCACGCGAGTCATAGCTCCAAAGTTCGTGATCTTCAATTCTTCGTGCTCGCAACACCAACTCATTCCACAAACTTGCCATGGCTGACGCGGACGAAGATGTTTCGCACTTGGGGGCGCAAAACGAAGCAGAGCACGACCCCACAGAAGAAGCGCAGGATTTCCGCTTCCTCGACAAGATAATGTACATGCGAAGAAGTTGAACCCTGCAAGAAAGCTTACTGACACACCACAGAGGAGGCCATGATGTGGCGCATCTGACTCTTCCAAAACGCGGAGAGAAAGACTTCGAGTCGCACTCGACCAATCTCCAATTAGATACCCTTGAAGCCTCACGGCGGGCTATGCACGGCGTCCTTTCCTGGCAGCGAACGCACACGCAGAAGAACCACATCATAGCGCAATACCACCCCGAAACAAACACGGTCCGCGTCGACAAAGTCAAGTCGCAGCATTTCCAAACTATTGGGCGGTCAAAGGGCGGAAAGGAATGGTTGCTCCCAGAAGAAGCGCTGTTCATGATCGAGCGAGGCAGTTTGGATTGCAGATGGCCTGTAAAGAAAGAGGAGGGCGACGAGCAGAAATACAAGACCGAGGACGGCGCGCCGATGAGCCTGCAAGCAGCATATGCGGCGTTCATTGGGTACGAAGAAGGCGTGGGCGGGAAACTGACACTCGAGATGTACAATGTGTACGCAGGTCTGAAGAGATCCGGATACGTCGTGTTCCGCACAGGCACATGGGACGAAGACCGGGGCGATCTTATAATTCAGGACACAAATGCAGCGAACGGAGGGAAGGCAGGGCCGGGCATGTTCATACGCTTCTTCTCCGAAATCTGGCGGCGAATCAGTCAGCCAACCTACGCAATCGCGCCCGAGAACCTCTCCTTCGGCCCACTCATCAAGCCTGGATTGTACAGAAGCTACGCTGATGTCTTCCGTTTGATGCAGATCATTCCTGCGCACGATCGCAACGCACCACCGACGTTCAAGCTCCCTCCCGCCGCCGAGAACCCTTTCCGTGTGCATTTCGACGTATACAGAACAACAGGCGGGTTCCGCAAGACACAACGTGGCACTCCTGATTTCCGTATCTGCGTCATAAACGCACGCGAGGCCCCAATCCCTACGAGTGCGCAGCTGAACGACTTGTTCGCTCAAGTCCCAGAGGACCCAGCGAAGGCTGGCGCAAACCACTTCCAAAAGTTGAAGCATGGGCGAAGGAACGTCATCTTGGCCGTTGTTGATAACGGCATACCCAGCTATCTCAGAGTAGCTGATGCTGCATTCGATAATATCAAGATCTATGAGCGCACAAATACTGGGGCGAGGGGCAAGGGTGGCAGAGGGAGAGGTGGAGGCAGGGGTCGTGGCAGGGGACGGGGACGGGGCTGAGGTACGGTCAGGATATGACTCGATGGGTCTACACCGCTCGGAAGAAAGTA
This sequence comes from Phoma herbarum, assembly GCA_001599375.1. Classification (NCBI taxonomy): domain Eukaryota; kingdom Fungi; phylum Ascomycota; class Dothideomycetes; order Pleosporales; family Didymellaceae; genus Phoma; species Phoma herbarum. The sequence continues at coordinate 505,609 of BCGR01000008.1, read as the reverse complement.
GGACGGACGAAACTGCAACGAAGGAAGACGAGCGTCCTTGTCGACACATATCGACGCGTTGCTAGGTCATTGCTTGCAGTAACAGTCGGCAGCACTCGTCGGAGCACAAGTTGGGGACCCATATTGCAAAGTCCAGGGCGTTTGCGATAGGATGCTGCGGTTCAGATACTCTAATAGTGACTGTCAGAAAGCACAGCCCTATTGAGAGGCTGAACGCTCCTCAGAAAATGGGAATAAATCGTTTGATCATCTGAGGATCAGTGAAGAGCATAAGCATTACCGTGAACAGCAACTTCGCTCAAATCGTTGATCGATTTCCACATGCCCAAAAGAGTAAGAGCACAGAGCTGTCGATTGCTGTACCTCGTGGAGTGAAGACTCCCCTGACCAATTGTATAGTGGATGGTTGGCCCCACCGAAATGAGCCGAGGCATCGAGGCATCTTACCCCAGCTTTCGATGTCCGCGAACTCCGCAATGAACAGCCGCCAGCCTTCAGCGACAGTCCAGAACCTCACATTGATACTTGAACCGGCCGATTCTTCAGAGCTTGACCGAGAATCACATTCACAATGCCTACAGCAATGCCCAAGGTCAAATCAGCGGCGCTCAGCAAGGAGCTGTCCGAGCCTCTTCCTGAACCGCCAACCTTTGAAGGAAAGCCAGGCGTCCGCAGCATAGCCGGCGACCTAGGGAACGAGTATGCTTCTCCTCCACACTCTCTGCTACCACGGATCTCACAAACCCCAGACGCGTAAAAGGCAAAGTCATCATCGTCACCGGCGCAAACTCCCTCATCGGCATCGGCCGCGCCAGCGCCCACCAATTCGCACGCCACGGCGCCCGTGCCCTGTACTTATGCGACTACGACTCCTCCAATCTGGACATGCACAAGCGTGAGATCGGCTCTCTCTACCCCAACACCGAAGTGCACACGCGGCAATTTGACGCCGCCGACGAAGCCGCCGTGAAAGCCGTCGTGGCCGATGCCTTGGAAAAGTACGGGCGTCTGGACGTCTTCTTCGCCAACGCCGGGATCAGCAGCGGCAAGGTGTTCTGGGAGGAGGACTCGGAGGGATTCATGAAGGTCATGCGGACCAATGCGCTCAGCGTGTTTCTTGCGGCCAAGTATGGCAGTCTGGCCATGCGCAAGACCAGCGCTGAGAAACCGTATCCTGGGGGCAGCATCATTGGGACGGCGAGCGTAGCGGGCTTGAAGAGTAATGCCGGGCCGACGGATTACTCGGCTAGCAAGGCTGCGGTCATCAGTCTGATGCAGACGTGTGCGTATCAGCTTGTTGGCAGTGGGATACGGTGCAATGCTGTCTGTCCGGGGTTGATTGAGACGGGCATGACGAAGATTACGTATGATGCGGCGAGAGCGAGGGGAAGTGAGAAGAAGATCGGGCAGCTGAATCCGTTGAGGAGGGGCGGCCAACCGGACGAGATCGCGAGGGCGGTGTTGTTTTTGGCGAGCGATGAGAGCAGCTATGTCAATGCGCAGGCGTGGGCCGTGGACGGTGGACTGAGTGGTGGCATGCCGTTCGTTCCTGGCAAGCTCGCTTGATTTACTCAGTCTTTTTTGTGAACGAAAAGCCGTGTCGAGGTCCTCTGTAGGATATACACCCAATGGTATACCTTTGGTCTATGCGTCACACCACCGTTACTTGCCTCCTCCTTTGCTTCGATCTGACGCTTGTCCACTACAGTCCACAGAAGCCTAGGGTTTGGGATGCCAGTATCTGACGTACCATCTCCTGCTGCCCTTGTTACTTCACCTTCCAGAAACGGGTACCTCTCGGCAGTATAAGACAGGGCAATCCATTTCGCGCCAGGCTTCGTGACAAGAGCCAAGTGAATAGCCATCAGATGCAGAGGATGCACCGGCAGCACCTTCGGCTCGATGTCTACTACCGGATCGAAAGCTGCACGATCGTGAGTGGTGACGGCGTATGGTAGAGGATACACGACATCGTCAGCGCACGAGATGGCGTCTGAAGTTGACTTGTCTACAATGACAGAATAGGTGCCAGCAGCGCAGACTTCGAGGAGCGAGACGTGATCTAGAAGGTCGACGGCGTCCCATCTTGTGCATGCGCCTTTGTCTCCGCTCGCTGAGTCCAGCTCGCGCTTTCTCTCTGTGTCTATGACCACTTTGGAGTAATCGATGTTGTGCACTTGTTGGGCATTCTTGACATGGAGTTTCAGATGTTGCGACAATAATGAAGATCCGCAGCCTATGTGCAAGATTTGGGGCTCGACCTCGTTTACCGACTCGAGTGCTTCGCTGATCAAGGGGTCCAGAGCATGTGGTGCCGAGAGCCAGTCGAAAGGAGCGGTGTTGTTGGTGAAGCGCTGATCCCAGTAGTCTTGCGATCCGAAGCTTGGTGCCTTTGCCTTTGGTGGCATTTTGAAAGCGACGTCTTCTTGCCTTGATGTGACCCAGGGATGTTCGCGCTGCTCTTACCCTCCGAACGTACTCGTGCTGTAGAACGATCTCAGTAAAGTGAAGAGGCAGTGCTGGCCTATGTAGCAAAAAAGTCAATGACCTAAGCAACGAGGAGAGAAGGACGAGTGGATTGCGAGTTCACATCCAACAGACACTCTGATCAAACTGACAGAAAGCTCGGAAGACCCACATCACGACTCGTCGTTGCGTGCACGAATCACGAGCAAAAGCTCCATCCTCACGTTCGCGGTCGTCTCCATCGCGCGTCGCGGGCTCCGGATCGGCCAAACTTTTCCGACCATCTTGAACTTTCCAACTGATCGGACCTCCGCACCCTGCAATTCGCACGCCTCGGTGTCGCGCCCACCACCCACCATGGCCTCGCTGCACTCCATACCACGCTTCCTGCTGCCGCGACAGCCCCTCCTCCGCCCGTCGCGCTTCACGCAATCCCTCCTGCCCACAGCGCGCGTGCGCCATGTATCCTCGCCGCGGCAACTCTCCGCCGAATTCGAGCGGCGGCGCGCAGCGGCCGCAAGCACGAAGCAGAAGGTGATGCCGCAGCCGGACGCGTACCGGCCGCCGTCGCACGGCAAGACGGTACGGCGGGCTGATGCGGGGCTGGGCAAGGTGTATGGGCCGAAGCTGTCGGAGGAGGATCGCAAGCGGATGGCGACGAAGAAGTATCCGAACATGATGAGTCCCGAGGGCACGTTTAGCCACTGGTTTCTGAATAACCGGGTGATTCACTTGTGGATTACGATGGTGCGTGCCAATCTTTCCCCGATATCTATCCCTCTGTCTTGACCCGAGATGGATTGGGACGAGATGGGCTACATATCCGTTCTGGCAGGGCTAATTGTCACGGCAGGGTATCCTCGTGTCCCTCGCAATAGCAGCGTGGTACATGGACTTCATGTCCAAGACCATCTACGCCGAGCTGCTCCCCGACCGCAAGGAGTTCCTGCACCACCCCATTGTGAGCTCCAAGCGCTTCATCGAGGTCTACAAGATGCACATGGCCCACACGAGCCAGGTCTACTCGGAGCAGAGGCTGAAGAAGGCCGAGGATATCGAGAAGAGGAAGCAGTACAGGCTGGAAAGGCAGAGGATGGCCGAAGAGAGGGGCGAGGAGTATGTTGAAGACCCGAGGTACTACGTTGGCGAGGACGGTGTGAGGAGACGCAGGGTTAAGAGATGGTTTGGTATTTGGGAGTAGGTTGCGAGTGGAAAGGCCCTCGAACGAGGGCTCTGCAGCGCATGCTCCCTTTTAGCGTCACAAGAAACCCAGCGCAGAGGACGTGTACGATAGCGAGGCTGAAAGAGACGGGGTGTAGGGCATATGTCGAGTAGACATGAGGGCGAAAAGAGTGCTAGACACCTCAAGGAGTGGCAGTTGTATAGACTCAACTGCGCTCGAGCATTGTAAGAGGTCAAGATCAGATCACGTTCTGCATAGCGAAGGTTGACCGGTGAACCAGTCATGTACAGAACCATGTATACGTATATATACCGCACAACGGCGCTCACATCATCTCCATCAATTGTAGACACCCGCCGCCCAGCTCTTTCTGCTCTCTCGGCTGTCCCTTCCTTCCCATAAGATGTCCACCTGGTTTGGCTCTCCATTTTTGCCTTCGCGGTAGCTGTACTGGATCTTCTTGAATTGAAGCTTGGGATGGTGCTTGATCTCATCTCCGCTCATGTTCATGCCGCCTTCGCTGCCGAGACGACCTATGACCGGGCTCAACAGCATTGCTACGCTGAAGTAGCTTTCGTCTCTGACGATTGTGCGGTTGGCGAAGATGAGCAAGCAACACAGCGCAATTAGCTGAATCCCGCATATGCCGCCAAGAATGCTCAGGATGTACGACCAGTCGACGTTCAGCTGCTGCCCTGGCGTCGGAACCACCTTTTGATTGGTGATATTGTAGCGGAGACCGTGGTCATCGAATGCCGCAACTGCGCCAATGGTGAAACGCATTAGTAGGTCGGCAACCGCGGACTCGTTCATGTTGCTTTGAGGAGACCATTTCGACCCCTGCGTGTAGATCCGCCACTGTTGAGACTCCCAACCCTGCTGTGGCACGCCCGTCCAGCCCAAGGATCCTGAAGCTATGCGTGCCCATTCATCATTACCGAAGACTTTGTCGTAATCCGTTTTGCTGAGGTTCGTGATGTCGTGCTTGTTGCTTCCCTTGTTGACTTCAGAGACTGTGCTGTTGCAAAGGAACAGTGATGTTTTGGTTATGCCGTCGGGCTTGTACTCTGGCTGCACCACAGTAAAGGTTGTACAGCGTGGACCACACAACGGGTCAACATCGGCTATCCACGTGAGTGCTCCTACGGCATATTGAGGAAGATAGTAGTCGGTGAAGTTCGTTTCGCCATGAAGTCTACCCTTGATAATATAGTCGGTGCCATTCTCCGAGGGTGTATCGACAATACCTCCTTCCAGTTCGAGCTCAGTGCAAGATGCTATACTCATGATGCTGCGACTGCTGAGGAGGTAGTCCGAATACTGATGAACAGGATTTCGGTTGAAAAAGCGGTACTCGTAGGACCCATTATCTAGCTTATACAATGGCGTACCACCAAGCTTGGAAAGATCGGTCTGGGTGTTATTAGGGGTGAAGACAGGATATGCAATGGCTTCCATGCCATACATCCATGCAGCTTCCATGTCCAGCGTCGCCTTGGTCCACTCGTCTCTGTCGTTGGGCTGCCACTCGGTAAGATCAGCCACAGTAACGTTGCCATATGTCAAAAGCGGCATCAGAGACGGATCCATGGGATAAAATAAACTTGAGACAGCGACAAGGACCTGCGATCCGGCATTGATGCCCAGCCAAAGCAGACAGACGATCCACGTCCACTTGGTGCCGTCTTGCCGTGAATCCTTGAGCCATTTGAACTTTCGCAAGTACTTCTGACGCCGCACCAGAGGAAGGGATATCACCATGAGTTTAACGACATTGCTCAGTCGCTCCAGGCCAAGCATAAGCTCGAAGGTCTCCAAGGAAACGTAACGCCGACTCAGCAATGACCAACGGAGAATGCCTGCGTAGTTCTGAAGCGAAGCGAGCAGGTTGAGACCCAAGCATAGGGACAATCCGATCATGAGGGCGTTGAATACCCTGACCTCTAATTTTGACAGTACGATAGGTTCGCGGAATCCTTCCCATGATTTTAACGCAATGCACATCAGCGCACTGAAGAGTATCGTAACGAGAAGCTTCAAACCTCCAACTTTAAACAGGTACTTCCGCGCCTGATTGTGGTCAAAGTGCTTCGTGTGCGGCCGACGGCTGTGGTGACTCAACAGGGAGATGTTGTCTGCAGCGTGCTTGCCGAGAGGTTCGTTGAGTGACATGTATGAACCTCTCTTGTCGCCGCGAGTAAAGGCATCCGGCGATGCCAATGGCGAAGCGTAGATATTCTCCATTGCGATGTCGCCGGCATTGTAAGTTTCGGGTTCAATGTCGTGTGGAGAGCCCGGTGTGGTCGGGGATGGGGTGGGTTGCGATTCGTTCACTGATCGCGGAGACAGAAGGTCTGGTCCTTGGTTCATAAGAGCGTTCATGCCCGCACTGCGCTCGTAGCGGACCATGATGGCGATTCAGTAAAGGAAACGGAGTGTCGAGATGCAGCGAAGTCAGACGAATGCTTGTTGATCCTTGCTCCCGACCGTGAATGACAAGTCCTCGAGAGCGCGTCTAGTGAGCGGCACAGTTCGATCTGACCGCGAAATTGCTGGAGATCGTAAACTCCAAATCCCTACGAGACTGCACCGTGTGTCTTTGTTTTGTACCCTCTGCCGTCCCTGTACACTACCTGCCGGTGGTTGCATGGATGGCCGGGATCTGTGGGGGCCAAAACGCGTGGCTGCGGAGAGGAGATGGGACGAGAGAACTCGACAAGCTGTGTGATAGAGTATATTCGCTAACCTTGAGTAGACCTGCGCTTCAAAGAATGCGCTTCAGGGAGGAGAACTGAAGCATTCTGGTCCTGGTGAGCTTCGTGAGCTTCATATTCCGCACATGCTCAGCTGTCAGCCGCAGAGGATGACCCATCTTCAACAATCCTATAGGCACATGAGATCGTCAAATGTTGCTATTCCGAGTGGATCTAACCCGTTGCTGGCAAGCCACTGGACCAGACGACTGGCTCCTGGTGATCAGGCCTGCTGTGGCAGTATCGTTATCTAGGCTGGCTGCGGCTAGATCGCGAGGGACAAATTGGGGGCTGAGAACAGGGCGCCGTAAGCGTAGCCGCTTCCCGCATCCAAGAATTATCCGGACCCGTAGCACGTGAAGCTGAACGGTGACAACGGCCTAACTAATCGCACAAGAGTTTCAATCGTGTCTTGTCATGGAACAAGATCTGTAGATGTCGTGGATGTGTTGTACCCATCGTCGAGTTGTGGAAAGTGGGTAAGTCAACAGATCCTTGTTCCTTTCGTCACCATCTTCACCGGCGAGCACCAACAACGCACAACCCTTGGAAACGTCCAGGATAGACTTCGGCGAGGAGTTGAGGTGCTCGGCGACGTCTCGCAGTCCAATAAAAGACGCTGAGCAGCTCGCGCACGCTATCCAGAGCTTCGCCCGCTGCTGATGTCCAAGCAACCTTGAAGGCAGGTGTCGCAAATTTCCAAGACCAGAGCTGGTGTCAAAGCCGGGCAACAGCTTTGGTTGCTGGTCGTCACAGTACTTGAAGGCCACTCTGTATAAGTCCAGTAGTTCACAATAATTTCCACAGAAATTGGATACACAAGACGCAGCAGGATACAAAGGCCAGGCTGATAAGGCTAACGAATATGGAGGCAGATCTGCAACAGAACGCCCACAAGCCCAGATGGCGCAGCCTTAGTTTCCTGTGGCTGCAGCAATCTCCTGCCGAACTGCGAATGAGCAGGAGTTGCTGGTTGACGGCAAAGTTAACCTTGAAGCCGTTGCTAAGTGTCGGCGTTATATTAGCCCTGCATCACACAGCCTGTAACACAGCCCGATTGCCACAGATTAACATGGCACTATCTAAAAGCTGATCAAGAGGCACTTCTGTCATTTACGTTTGTGTTTTTGGACTCCAATTTTGGCCATCTCTCAAAAGATTTAATAAGTGCTATTTACTGGACTTGAGATTTTCGAAATGTTCGGCGTGCATGCCACCAGAGTGCTGCTTCTTTGCCTGTCTCACCTTTTGCCCGAGATCATCGCTGACTGTTATTCACACGATGGTACGTCAAAGCAACTCACACGTGGGTTGGACTGACGGAATGGGCTTAGGAGTTCGAGCCACCGATTCGAAGTTCTACAACGGACCAGAGCTGCTGTCATGTGGGCGAGATACGAACAACTGCTGTCTACGAGGAGAAAGATGCGGGAGCAATCTTCTCTGCTACAACCCATCGAAGCAAGGCTTTATCGCAAGGCAGTATTGTGCTGACCCAGATTGGAACGGCTGCTCGACGCTGGCTGCTCGTAAGTCATCCGCCCTGACCTTGTTCGACATCCCATTGACCTTCCATCAAAGAGTTCAACGCAGCAGGTGTGGTGCTCAAAGAATGCCGCAACAATACTGTGACCCTCGGCGACTCGTGCCAAACGGACAAGCTTTGGTTCATTGATCCTGCAGATGGAACAGTCTACAACGCGTCACTGAAGTCCTCCACAGCCTCACCTACTTACTGGTCCATTGACTCGGCAGCCATATTAGCAAGCGCAACAGCCTCAGGCTCTTCCCTTACTTCGTCTCCGCTCTCAGCTACCGTCACGGCCACCCTGGGCCCGGGATCGGCAACAGTATCTAATGCTTCTCCGACAGCTACCGCACCGCCCGCGAATACATCTTCAGCATCACCGTCCTCATCTGGTCTCTCGGCAGGGGCGGGTGCAGGAATTGGTATTGGAGCCGCAGCTGCTGTGGCCGTTGCTGCAGTGGCTGTCTGGCTTTACATCCGCAGACGAAGAAGGCAAAGTGCCGTATCAGATCAGGGGCGGAAGCCGCTTGAAGCAAACGCGAGCGAGGCACCGCACCTTTACACTGATGCACACAAGATTGTATATGCTCACGAGGCGCATGAGACAGTTGCACAACCTCCTCGTCAGGAGCTTGGAGGCCACACGAGAAGTGAGCTTCCTTGAAGCTCGAGGGGGACGGCCGTTTGATGTCTCTCCCGGAGAGTATCGGACATACAAATGGCAGCGTCTCTAGACTTCTTGATGAAGTACTCTCCTCAATTGCATCGATAGCAATAGCAAAGACGCTTGCACCGAACTGCTGCTTGTCACTGACATATCACTATGTCAAATGCTGCGCGCCTCATCTTGCGTCAGTCAGGCCTGGCGCATACACCTAGACAGACAGCATGACTTGTCTGAAGGATCATGATGAATGATCAGACTGGCGTCGTGACGAGCAAGACAAGGCACTTCGCAGTCGTGGAGAGACGGTCTGTACATGTGGGGCGGAATGACCCCGCACAACATCCAATTGAAACCTCTAGCATCACATATCTTCAACGCAGTCATACTCAGAGCTTGGACTGCTGGAATCTTCGATATGTTCGGATCCCCAATTGACTTCTTGATACGCGTGTACACTCTTACCACCTGGCTCACCAATCAAACGGCGGGATGCCCGAGGTGAGCCATGCACGCTTACGCGCTTGGGCGTAGTCTACACATTATCTCCGTATCGTTGTGGACCCTTGACCTCACCGCCCTCGCAGTGATGGATGACGAATGTGAGGTGTTAGGCAGGCGTCACAGGGCGTGACATCGTAACTTCCTCCTTAAAATACCGTAAGCTTCCCGCAATTCCTCTCAATTGATCCATATTGCTCACCTTACAACCACAATGACCTCTGAAACCATCCTGTACGACCTCCCCTCCAAGCAGGGCACTGCGTGGTCGCTCAACCCATGGAAGAGTAAGCGTGGTCAGTGGATCGCGGGCAATGCTAACAAAACCAGCACGCTTAGTCTTGAACTTCAAGGGCATCGACTACAAGACGGAATGGGTTGAGTTTCCTGATGTCGAACCCAAGATGAAGTCACTGTCGGTACCGAAACCTCACACGTGCAAAACAATAGTCTGACACGGGACAGTGGACTGCCGCCAAACCCTAAAGATGCTCCTGGCTACTTCACCGACTACTCGATCCCGGCTATCAAGTACGAAGACGGCACCTACCAAATGGACTCGTGGCCGATTGCACATGAGCTTGAGAAGCGCTACCCTAGTCCATCACTCCACTTGGACGATCCAGTGACCATCAAGGTCCGCGACCAAATTGCTTCCATCCTGGGTCCGATCTTCATGCAGTTCCTGCCTGTTGTCCCCACTTTGCTCCCGGAGAGGTCCCAGGAGTACTTCTACAAGACACGCGAAGCGGCGTTCGGCAAGCCGCTCTCAGACGTCCACAAGGAAGCAATGGCCAATGCAGAAGAGGGCTGGAAGAAGGCTGAGCCGCCGCTGAAGGAGATTGCTGACCTGCTGAAGAAGCATGACGGACCTTTCTTCCTGGGCGAGACGGTCTCATACGCGGACTTCATCTTTGTTGCCGCGCTGTACTTTGTCAAGCGTTTGAGCGAGGAGGCCTTTCAGAGGATGATCGCTTTGGATCCTGCCATTTCAAAGGTCTACGAAGCGTCCAGGCAGTGGTTCACAAAGGACAACTAAATGCTTCAGTATGTTGTCAGCTCCTCGCTGTTCGAGACGTCAGTACATAGTCCTTGGTCCAGAAGTACAACTCACGGTTGAAGGAAATTGAGACGCTTCTGCCAGAATTCCGTCGTATTGATGATCTCGACTGCTTTTCTTAACACCTCTCGATCTGACTCGAAGTGCAGCTTCTGCACGGCCTCATCGGCGGTGAAGAAGTCAGGCTTAAATTGCGCCTCTCCAGGCCCTTTTCGGCTATAGGCATCATATTCCAGTACTGCGATATACCACCAGATCAGCTTCGCTCCGTTACCCTTCGGCAGCTCCCTGACCGTGCACATGAATGGCTCAGTGATGTCTATCTGTGTACGAGCCTCGTCGGGGACATCAGGTGGGTCGCTCGCTGCACAAGCCCTCGTCGACATGGTCACGGGGAAGAGTCGACATTGCAACCCCGTCTCCTCTGCTACTTCTCGCATCGCAGCTTCTTTCCGCGATTCGCCAATGTTTCGACGGCCCTTGGGCAGCATCCACTCGTTTGTGCTCAGGAGGTTGACCAGGCAGACTTTGGCATTTGCGGGTTTCGACGAGATGAAGAGCACCGCACCGCAGCTTTCGACGAATTGCTCGGATGCGTACTGCCGCGTGACGAAGCTCGATTCCGCCATGTTGGATTGAAGGGTTGTGCTGGTGAGAGCCGTAAGTTCATCGATGTCCCCTCAACGCGTATTCACGTGGAGCGTGTCAGCTTCCCCGCACGTCACTCCTCTCCGCATCTTCTGCGCATCGAAAGAAACGGCTCACTCGATCTGAAGTCACTCTCGATTTCGAAACGTGTATTATATCCGCACAATTTCCGTCCCACACTGATCGATGTTCGATCCACAGGAACGCTTCCGACACCTTGATGGTATTGCCGAAGACCCCTATGATCTCATCACCATTGAGCTGGGCGGACTTCATGCCGCGCACGTCGCCATGACGCTGCTTGGAGTACCTTAGTAACTTCTCCGCATCTACACCCTTAGCTTTGGACCACGATTCTCATCTAAGATGTTCGCCTCCGCTACTCAATCGCTTCGCTCCAGCACAGCAGCAAGCAGACTATCACAACTCACGCGACAGTTCTCAACTACACCCAGAATGTCTCACAACAACACTCAATTCACGCTCAACACGGGCGCAAAGATCCCAGCCATTGGATTCGGCACCTGGCAGGACAAGGACGCTCAAGAGCCGTAAGCCTTGCGCCAGAAACGGAAATCCTCGCAACTGCTAACGCTTCACAGAGCCGTCACGCACGCATTGAAGGCTGGCTACCGCCACATCGACACAGCGCGCATCTACGGCACGGAAGCCGCCGTCGGCAACGCGATCAAGAAGTCGGGCATTCCTCGTGACCAGATCTTCATCACGACGAAGCTCTGGAACCACATGCACCACCCAGACGACGTGGAAGCCGCGCTCGATGCCTCGCTCAAAGACCTCGGCACCGACTACGTCGACCTGTACCTGATGCACTGGCCGTCGCCGTTCGCACGCGGCACCGAGTCCTTCCCCAAGGACGCAAACGGCAAGATCAAGCCGGGGGACACGGACTACGTCGACACGTACAAGGCGATGGAGGCGCTGCAGAAGTCGGGCAAGGCGCGCGCGATCGGGGTGTCCAACTTCAGCCGGGCGGAGCTCTCGCGGCTCATCGCGGAGAGCAGCATCGTGCCCGCGGCGCATCAGATCGAGTGCCACCCGTACCTGCAGCAGCGCGAGTTCACGCAGTGGCACCGCGACCAGGGCATCCACGTGACGCACTACTCGCCGTTCGGCAATCAGAACGACATCTACGACAGCGGCAAGGGCATCGGCAAGCTGATGGACGACCCGGTGCTGGTCGAGATTGGCAAGAAGCACGGCAAGAGCGGCGCGCAGGTTGCGCTTGCGTGGGGCATTGCGCAGGGCCACAGCGTGATTCCCAAGAGCAAGACCGAGTCGCGCATTGTGCATAATCTCGAGGGCGACTTTGAGCTGCCCGCCGAGGATGTCGAGAGGATTGCGAGCATCGATAAGAAGCTGCGGTTCAACGACCCGAGCAAGAACTTTGGGTGGGAGTTCTACCAGGATCTTGACGGGAAGAAGAAGTAGAAGAAGTGGCCGTGGGGTGATGGAAGAAGAACTGGCCGTGGAGTGATGAGAAGAAGAACTGGCCGTGGAGTGATGAGAAGAAGAACTGGCCGTGGAGTGATGAGAAGGATTAGGCTCGTCGGCTCGACGGTTTGTAGGATGGGGCAGCAATGATAATGTCAGGCACGTTCCAATGCTAGGCACGTTCCAATGCTAGGCACGTTCCAATGCTAGGCACGTTCCAATGCTAGGCATGTTCCAATGTCAGGCACGAGCAAGGATCTTGGTTGTCCATCTGCGGCTCACGGGGCTGGCACCCCAGCAGTATATTACGCTCGATTTTTGATCTAGACAATGCAACCAACGCCGCGAGAGGTATCGTGAAATGCAGCAGGAAATGCAGGATGACCGGAGTCAGCCACCAACGCCAAAGCCAAACAAGACGAGAGATCTGGCCGTGACATGCAAACGCCGTGAACCCAAGAAATCAAGAAACCAAGAATCCCTCCCAACCGTCCCATCTTCCATGTAACATGAACAGCACTCGCTCAATTCGATCCAAACCCCCTACTCCGTCTCGCCTTTCTTTTCTGACTAACGACCCTCCTCACCGGTCGCGTAGTGCCCCGCTTGAGCCCGCGCTCGCTCCTGGTGCTCGCCGAAAACTGCGGCTCGAACCTCGTAAAGGCGCAGATGGAGCACGGCTTGCCGAACTGGTCGACGTGCGCAGCGTGGAAGGCGCGGGTGCCGTAGAGGCGGAAGGCCATGGCCTCGACGTCGACGCGGAGGACCCAGGGCGAGCCGGGACCGGGGCCGCGGATCAAGGGCGAGGAGGAGATGGTGGGGGTGGAGATGTGGTACTGGCGCTCGACTTCGTCGACGGTCTGGCAGGGTTAGATTAGTATCTGGGTCGGATGCAGGAGGACAGTGTGAGCGACGCACCAGAGTCTGCCGGTAGAAGCAGTCCTCGCACGCGGCAATCAGGCGCTTCACCACGGCGAAGGGGTAGCAGTCCAGCCCGACGTGGCAGTAGATGCACAGTCGAGGTGCGTGCTGCAGCCACAGGCGGCGGTACACGATGTGGCGCAGGTCGGGGTGTGTGCTGCCGTGCTTGTCGTAGTGTGCGAAGGGCAGGTTGAAGACATTGCATGTCCGCACCAGATGGCCGCAGTAGCTCTCGACCAAGTCGTGCAGGCGCTTCGAGGTCAGGGCGAGGACGTGGAAGGGATGGCGCAGGCTCTGGAAGTCGAAGATGTCGGCGGCCCAGCGGTGCGAGTCGGGCAGCGTGGTCAGGTCCTCGCGGTTCTTGATCTCGAGCTTGGTCGGGCGCGGGAAGTCGTGGGCGCTCTGGGCTTCTGTGAGCCCCGGCAGGCGGGAGCGGGGGTGCACGAGGTGGGCGAGGATCTGGTTGAGGATCTCGGTGGGGAGCGACTCGAGCGGGCTCCTGGACGGAGAGGCAGCGGTTGCTGCTGCTGCTGCTGCTGCTGCTGCTGCAGCGCTGGGGTGGGTGCTCCACTGCTGGACGGACTGGACGGACTGTACATGCAGCACGGTCACGGCGTCGGGTGCCACAAGGCCGTCGTTCTCGCGGGCCAGCCCGTGGTAAATCTGGGGTATCGATAAGTCGAGCACGGCGGCCATTGAAGCGAACAGGACGGGTGCACCGCACGCGAGGGCAGAGCGAGGGCAGGCAGGCAGGCAGGCGACGAGACAGCAGGGCCTGTATGCAGATGCCCGGGGCACGTCCTCCTTATACGCAGCAGCCGGTGGAGCACCCGCGCGCTGCAGAGGGCGAGAAAATGACAAGGCGTCGTCGCGGCACAGCGGTCAAGAGGGCAGGCGTCGGGATGCCGAAGTGCAGGAGGACATGCTCGGAGCCAGTCATGGCGAGAGACGGCGCTGTTGCGTCTGCTTGCGGCATAGCAGCGGGAACGGGCGCATGCCAGATCACGCAGTGTGCTGATGAGGCCGTGGCAGGCGATTAGCGAGCCATAGCGAGCCATGCCCGTGGATGTGAGTTCTCACATCGTGCGCCTTCCTCCGCCGCGGCCCGCCAGGCCGCATTGCGCCTAGCCCGCAGCGACCAGGGGACCGGGAGGCCAGCACCTCCGCCAATAGACTCTCCACCCACTCCGGCATCGCGTCTTTTGCGCTGCAGACCGCCGCGCAGAGACATGGCTGCTCAGGCCCACACCGCAGCGGGCGCCGCGAGCGAGGCCGCCGTGCCTGCGCCCGTCAAGACTGACGCAGCGGGCGGTGGTGGTGGTGGTGGTGGTGCTGCTGCTGCTGGTGGTGCGCCAGGCAGCGCGCACGAGGCGGACGATGCGCCCGCAGGCCCCAAGGCCGACAACGACAACGACAACGACAACGACGACGACGAGGTCGATGGAGCCGTGTGGGAGACGGCGAGCCTGTTCGAGGAGATCCTCGACGACGTGGCGGCCTTTGAGTATTCCGGCAGCAGTACGTCGCACGCACACACCACCGCATCGCTGCTCCACCACCATCCTGACTGACGCTTGTCCAGACACCGACACATGCTCCGCCGAAGAGGCCCGCCAGCTGCGCCAGCGCCTGCACGCGGTCGGCGCCTCGCAGTTCGTCATGGAGAACATCACGAGCGAGAAGATGACGGCCCGCAAGCTGTGCACCGCCTTCAACGTGCGCATCCCCCGCTTCCTCGACGACGCCCCCGACGAGAGCTTCTACCAGCTGCTTGGCCTCGCCATCAACCGCGAGCTGAACAAGCGCCCGCGCCTCGACCAGTTCCGCACCATCGACGACGCCGCCCGCCTCCTCCGCGACCGCTCCAACATCATGGTCATCACCGGCGCCGGCATCTCGACCAGCCTGGGCATCCCCGACTTCCGCTCCAAGAACACGGGCTTCTACTCGCGCCTGCGCTCCATGGGCTACGACGAGCCCGAGCAGGTCTTCGACATCCACAACTTCGACGACGACCCGCGCATCTTCTACCAGCTGGCCGGCGACATCGTGCCCGACCTCAAGAAGTGGACCCCCACCCACGAGTTCATCAAGCTGCTGCAGGACAAGGACAAGCTGCTCACCAACTACACCCAGAACATCGACAACGTCGAGGCCAACGCCGGCATCCGCAAGGAGAAGCTGATCCAGTGCCACGGCTCGTGGGCCACGGCCACGTGCAGGAAGTGCAAGTACAACGTGCCGGGAGAGGACATCTTCGACTCGGTGCGCGCCATGAAGCCCGCCGAGTGCAAGCGCTGCATGGAAGAGATTGCCAGCCAGAAGCCCGGCATGAAGCGCAAGCGCACCTCCAATGGGCACGGCGCGCGCAAGAAGCGCTCCAGCGACGAGGACTCCGAGTCTGATGGCGCCTTCGACATTCCCCAGCCTGGCATCATGAAGCCCGACATCACCTTCTTTGGCGAGGCGCTGCCCAACGACTTCTTCGACCGCCTCAAGGACGTCGACAAGGACAAGGTCGATCTCGTCATCGTCATGGGCACGAGCATGAAGGTCGCGCCCGTGTCCGAGATCCCCAACTTCCTGCCCCGCCATGTCCCGCAGATCTTCATATCGCGAGATGTGAGTCAGCACAACCTCAAGTATATGAAGTATGAACTAACGTGACCAGCCCATCCACCACATCAACTTCGACATTCAGCTCCTCGGTGACTGCGACGTCATTGTCGCCGAACTCGCACGCCGCGCCGGTTGGAAGCTCAGCCACGACATGCTGCCTGAAGACCAGACGGTAGACGTGGTATCTCTCGACGAAGAAGAGCACGAGTACAGCGTGAAGCTGCGCAACTCGAAGCCGGTCGTGGAACCGCAAACAGAGCTCAAGCTCGAAGCCATCAAAAAGGTCGAGCTCGAGATGGGCGGCAAGTCCGCAGAAGACACCGACACTGAGATCACCGAAAGAGTCAAGGCGACACACGTTGCGGAGAAGCTTGAAGTTGCCGAACCTGAATCTGTCAAGCGCGAATAGGGTCCGGCTCGAGAGCACATACAATTCTTATGGACATAGACCATTACCGGCGTTGGGGGGCGGCATTCTGCACGGCGTTACGGAAGTCAGGCATTTCGGATATGCACACGATGGGAGGGAGTTGGGCATGGAGGGTGTTCACGAGGCATGAAGATTGATACCAGAGGCTTTGGCCAGGAGCTGTGGGCTCCGTGTGTTGCGTGCTTTCATAGGCTACTTCTTGATCTTCTGTGTTCATTTTTCCAATCGTTCATCGCAAGAGCAGGCAAATTGATGGAATTGATTGCATGCAGCCTTGGTCACATGTCAACGCACATCCAGCCCCATGCGCCCACGCGACAGCCCCACCCCCGGGACGCGCCGCGCTAGTCCAACATTTTTGGAGCTCCGGCATGAAGCTTCGACAACTCCACACCGCGGCTCTCGAGACGGACAAGCCAACAGACCCAATCCCACACAACCCAAAACCACTCTTATCTGCTCGACACCATGCTCGACATCCACAAGCCCGAACCCTCGTCCGACACAAAAACGTACTTCTCGCACGCCCTGCTCCCCTCCTACATCGACCCGTCCAACACGTCTACGAAAAAGAAGCCCTTCGCGACGTTCCTCGCTCAGCCGCACACCCACACGCTCGACCTCGTCCTGCCCGCCGAAATATGGGACCTCGTGCGCGCGCACCTCGCCTCTTACGACGCCCTCGTGTACGCCCGCGCATGGATGAAGCTAGGCGACGTGCTCGAGGAGGAGTTTCTAGATGCCTACATTCGCAACGGATCTGCGAGCTTGCTGAGCGAGGGCAGGAGGGGCGTGGATACGCGGTTCGAGGTCAGGGACGGCGTGCTCACGATGGAGATGGGCAGGCAGGTGTATGAGAGTGCGGGGCTCGTGGGCGTGCCGATTGAGGATGGGGGGAAGAAACACCAGAAGATGAGGTGGAGGGTGGAGTTTGACCTCAAGAACGCGAGTATGAGGAAGGGGAAGAGGGGGTTTGAGAGGCTCAGGCGTGCGGCCAGGGACGTGCTGGGAGAGAGCAAGAGGTGGTTGTTCTGGAGCGGCAATCCGTCGTTTGGCGAGAGCGTGGGCGACGGGAGGGAGGTGCTGAGTAGGCATGCGCCGAAGGTGTTCAGGCTGGAGCCCGAAGTTACGAAAATGGAGGGTGTTGCGGTGCCGATGCTGGATGTACACGGGAATGGGCTGTCAGGTCTCTACGATCAAGAGGATGCATTGGCGCTGCTGGAGTGGCTGGACATGCTGAGTCTGGGTTCGTCAAGAGTCAAAGACGGCAGCGAGATGGACAGCCACCTATGCCGGTACGACGTCCCCGACTTTGGGCATGGGACCGAGACGCGCGAGTTTGTCAGAGTGAGGTGGAGTGGCTTCATCGCGCCGATGTTCGTGAAAGACCTATTTCTGAAAGTGTGGAAGGCTGGGTATAAGGGCAAGCGGGACCCTAAGAGGAAGAAGGGCGATGAAGAAGGGGACGTCGCAATGAACGGCACACAAGATGAAGCTGATGCGGGCAAATGGTTTTCGATGAGCGCACAAGCTTTCGGTGGAAAGAATGCCTGGTCGCTCATGCAGTTTGCGACTCGCGAGACGCTGGTATGGGAAGTTGAACTCTGAGGAGGACAAGACTTACAAGAGTGCTTCCACAGAATCGACTTGGTTTATCAGAAGCAGTCGATTTTCTATGACTTCTAAGTGGTCTAGCAAGACTTTGGAATGATGGGCGTCCCTTGGAACTGCAGGGATCTGTTTGCAGGAGAGACTGTAGCGTCTTGTCATTCGAGTCTCTGCTTGGTGCAGAACGACGGGAGGAAGGCTTGCTGCTTGTACTGAAAAGATGTGTGGCTGTCTCCTGCTTTGGCAAGGCTAGCAGTCGCGAGGCGGATGAATCGCTGCCGAACCCCGCGCTTGAGAGCCATCAACTTCCACAACAGACACAAGCCTGCCTCTACGCACGATGCTCTGCAAACTTTGCACAAGTATTTTCGAAGGCGATATCGAAGTCGACAAGATTTACGCCCATCAACCCAGCGCTCAGGATCTCCGCCGATCTGCAGCATGTCTCTGTCACTTGTGTTGTGTTATCGAGCAACATGTCAATGCACATTTCGGCACCGCTTGGGAGACGAGTTTGTCACATCTGGAGTTCTTGCTCCAGATGAATATCCCTGATGCTGGTCCTGTCTCAGTCGCGTCTGACCTATCCGATGCTTCTCCTACGTATTTCATATCCAGTCAAGTCTATCCAGCCTTTGCTCCGAAGGGCCTCACAATCGTATGTCATGGACTCAAGCTGTACGACACAGGATTAGATTTTGAAGTCCAGATCAACCTCAATGAAGCGGAGGGTAGGATGCCACATCGTTCGCCGGATCCCCATTCTGATGTACGCAGCAGACGTCGATTACCACGCCGTGCGTATCCGAGAGGATCCATTACACCAGATGACGAGCTCCAACGTGCACTTGGCTTTCGACTGGCTCGATCGTTGTGTCAAGTCACACCCTGAGTGTAAGCTATCGAGCTCAGATGGATGGATCCCAACGCGTCTGCTAGACGTAGGAAGCACTACGCTCTGTCTGCGTCACCGATCACAATTACCTAAAGCGGTGCCTTATGCTACTTTGAGTCACCGTTGGAGGATGCCACCTTGTCTGATCCTGACAACCGACTGCATGGCAGCATTCGAGAAGGCCATCCCATCGGAAAGACTCTCTACTGTCTTTACTGACGCAATCGCTGTCACTCGGCGCGCTGGTATACACTACCTCTGGATCGACTCGCTTTGTATACTCCAAGACTCCAAGGACGACTGGGCTCATGAGAGTGCGCTCATGGGCGACGTCTACAAGTACGGACACCTTAATATCGCGGCTACGGCAGACGCCGAGGGCGGAGACGGCCTTTTTGCCGACAGACACAGGTGTGTGTCTCGTCCAGGTCATGTGACGACGAATTGGACGCACATCAGTAACGCCCAGTATATCTGGACCTCGTCGGAACAAGCTTGGACTCCTCCATCCGCGACTGATAACGGCATTCAGAGTCGTGGCTGGATTCTGCAAGAGAGCTACCTTTCGCCACGAACAATCCATTTTTCGGATTGGCAACTACAATGGGAGTGCCGTCATGGCTTTACAGCCGAGGCATGGCCTTTTCGTTTTCCGGATATGGTCGTGGGCCCATACCTCCCCCAAGCGGTGGAGTCTGTCAAGATGCAACTAGGCTCCGATCTAGCTGCATTGGACATTCACTTCAAGTGGGCTTCACTGGTGCGGCGATACATGGGCTGTCAGCTTACTCGTGAGACCGATCGGCTCATTGCTTTTTCTGCCATTGCTAGAGAGTTCGCTACGGTCATGAATGATACTTATGTCGCAGGGCTATGGAAGAATGAGATTGTCTCCCAGCTTGACTGGTCTGTACACGAGCGACATCGGAAGTTCACACATCCAACAGGCTATATTGCTCCCTCATGGTCTTGGGCATCAGTCGGCGCAAAAATACAGTTTCCAGCACGGTACATGACGAGCATTCCCAACGAGATGCTCCCCTTGGTACAAGTTGTCGAGGCCTTCGTCGATCCCGAATTCGATGAATTTGGTGCCCTGCGGGGCGGCCGGCTGCTTGTGCGAGGGCTGTTGGGTAAAGCAGTGACGGCCGTGATCGCCAAACCTCCCGAAAGCATGGATCACACAGAAGATGCGTGGGTTGGCTTGCGCGAGTCGAAGTCGGGCCTGCTTCCCCCAGAAGTCATTTCCGAGGGGATCGAGTCGTTCACGACAAAATTCTCGTCCAAAGTCCATTTTGATACACTCGAGCTGTCACGAATAGATCATCGGACCTTACTCCTTCCAACATTGAGCATCAAATCTTACGGGGATGCCAGGATCGTGGGCGTTATGCTGCAAGAGGTCGAAGGACAGTCTTCAATGTACGAGCGTGTCGGTCGATTCGAACTGGGTATTTCGCTCCATGACGACAAGGACCTAGACATAGACTACGGCATGGACGATCTCGACGAAGACGATTCATTCGATGGCTGGGAACTGCATCCCGATCATCCAAACTACGACACACGCAAGTATTGGATGTGGGACCTGTTGTGGCGTACTTTTGCGGGAGACTCTCAGTCTTTGTTTGATTATGATGCGGAAATGGATGAATACCGATTGAGGAGCCTTGGAGACGTGCGTGCCATGTACATCATCTGACGAGGCGCAAGAGAAGCTGGAGGTCCACAACGCAAGAGCAGACAAACTCCGCTCGAAGCGCAGCCATGGACAGGAGCAAGGAAGAGACCGTGCCGGGGATGCCGAAGCGTTGAACATGTCACAGTCGAAGGACCAAATGCAAGACTCCCAGGGTCCCTCGGCTGAAGTGCATAGTCCACGTGTGGGCCGCCGGTCGACCTTTACTCAAAACGTCGGACATGTTCGAATCAGAATCAAAGACCCAATGAACAGACTCGCTCGGCTCGGGGATTGACTCCGCAGTCCGAGTGTCGACCAACCACCTCTGGACGAATCTCGACGCGCTCGAATTCCGCTGTCGTCAGCTTGCGTTTGAGGCTAACGGGCTCGCGGTGAGAAGAAGGCACGTCCGGGAGATCTTCCGCCTAGATCCACCGACCTAATCCTCCGACCCAGGTCCGAGGGCTGCACTTCGTGCTCCACCACATGGGGGGATTCATGCGTGCGCGCTCTCACGGGGGAATGCATTGGACTGTATGTTAGTTTGCTGGCGCGTCTCGTCATCTCTGCTGCGCTGCAATGTCAGTTGAGAGGCATTCTTTACTGGTGTGCAAGTTCACTCGACTGTAGGGGATTGAATGCGAGTGGGAATGAGAAGGATTCGTATATTACTTTGCATTCGTATCTTACGGTTCTTGACTCATATCGGTCTTGTTGTATTCATGTGTGCTGAACTGGGCCAACAAAGCATCGAGGCCGTCTCGAGACATAAACATGCACACATTCGAAGTTCTGTGGATATCATCGCACCCTGCAATCTCGCAACCAAGTGTTGCTTGGCCCCAAACTTTTCCTATCCCAGTCCTTATCCATATTTGACCCACCCAAACGCCAGTCATTAGAGAAATCATGCAACAACGTCCAGCCCGTGCGTGGTGCCGAGCCAGTCAACATCGCCCAACTCCGCAGTTAGGCTCGAAGAGCCGTGATCCAGAACTGAGTCGTCGAATGTAAAGGTCTCGCCGACCGCGTCGAGGTTCAGGAGAGAATCGAAATCGCCGTCGTCGAACTCGTTGTTCAGCGGCAGGCTAGAGAACAGCGTCTCGTTGTCTTGGTGGTGGTTGATGTTCGGGAATGGGTTTGGTGGGAGGTCCATCATGCTCCACTTGCTGAATGCGTCCATGGAGTTCTGATTCTGGATTGTGTGGTGGTCTTCGACGGCGGTGGCTAGGGTGAGGGGTGTGTCTTGCGAGATCGTGATTGAAGTCATTGTGTGGTCGTGGTGCTCGTGGTGCTCGTGGTCCGAATCTGGCGGTGTGGAGGCCAGGAAGGTTTCGAGGCGTCGAGCGACCTCCTCGTCGGTGACATTTGGCTGGTGTCCAGGAAGCTTCTCGAGTGTTGCCATGTTCGTTGTGCCGGCGTCCGGTGGAGGCGTTAGGGTCGAGCGTTGTTGCTGTTGGGAGGCGGTAGTTGTGTTTGCCATGTCGAGACGGCGGCCGGCGTCAACGAGGTCTTCAACGGAGGTCACAGGGTTAGCCTTGGGCATTGACGACGGGTGCATAGATGTTGGTGCAACGTGGATACCAGCTTTGCGTATCGCAGCTTCGAGGAAGGCAACAGAGTAGTCGGCGGCAGCGTATAGATCACGGAGCTTGCCCATGACCGCCATGCATTGGCAGAAGCCACGAAGCGAACTACGACGCGTCTCTTCCTCCGGCGCCTTGATATCCAAAAGGTGGATAATGATGGCGGGGAGGAGCACTGTGACACCAGTAGTCGGTAGGTACTTGACGAGCCCGCTGGTGTCCAGTCGCTGAGCAATCGATGTGATGGCTGAGGCGGCACGGCGGACGTTTCGTCTTGAAGCATCAAGGATGTCCGATTCGACGTCATTCCTGGAAGGTGCACTGGCAGGCCCACCCTGCGAGTTCGGAAGGACCTGAGGTCGATGTAAGGCCGACAGGGTGGTGAAAAATACCATATGTAGCAGCGAGCGCGCAAGATCGATGGCTGCCTCACCGGACGCCTTGTCTGTGTACTTCGCCTCTTCGGGCAGTTCGTCGACCCATTTCTGGAGCTCTTCGTCGCAAGTCTTGACTTCGCTGGTTGCAGGATCAAGCTTCTTAGGAAGCAGCATCATGGTTGTGCGGTCATTCTGAAGACCGTGGTTATTGTTCAAGACACAGTACTGTTTCGACAGAACATGTGAGATGCAGAGACAGAGCCTTGCTTTCTCTATGCACATGACAGCCAACTGACGTTGAATGTCGACATCCCTGGCGACCTTGCAGTCAGCTGGTATACATGTGATCGAATCCGGAATTGGTGCAATTTCGAAGTCGTCCAACGTCAGCATAGGTACGTCGAAATCCTCGGACTTTATGCGGGTGGGTCTTCGCATGCCCAGGGCAATGAGACGATCCCGCATATAGGTCGACCACCAAATTCGCTTCCATAGCTTTACGCGCTTGCTGTCCAGGTTGGTATTGTCTGGGTTGCGGTGAAGGCCGATGGTGTGCGCTACGGACGTGGCGACGCCCATCCAGTGCCATGTGTCTTTCTGATCATCAGGGGTTTCGTAATAGTATGTCAAAAGTAACAGAGCCTGGACCAACGACACGCGGTCTGATTCGTAGTCGAAGTCGTACAGTATCTGTCATGATGATTAGCCATCTAGTCTTTCACTGAACGTCAAAGCTCTGTAACAGTTTCACATGTTGGCGAATTGCACGTGAGCCGAGCATGGGGGGAGCATCGGAGGGCCAAGTGGCTCCCTCGGCCGAACTATAGAGCCTCTCGGAGTTGCCAAGAAGTGCGGTAAACTTACTCTAGTCTTCTGGAAGAAGTCCTTGCGAGCCTCTTTTCGTGTAGCGTAGCCTGCGGACCGGAGGTGCGACATGTCGACGAACGCTGATCCGGCAAACATGACTGCTTGAAACAGAATCAAGCTTACTTTCCCTTTGCTCCCATCCGATCGGTCAATAACGGTCAGAAAGTCGTGCAGATCTAGAAGTGGCATGTACGGGTGGACGAATTCGACGTAGGCACGTAGCATCTCGCTGCGAAGTGTGCCTTTTGGTACGGTCAACGCGCCCTTCTTCTCGAGATATGAGATCTCCTCAGGCCCAATCTTCGCAGGTAGTGGCTTGATGAAACGAGGCAGTTGCCCTGAAGGAAGCCTCTGGCCAAAGTTGCTGAGGAAAGACTTCTCGCCGTCATTCGAAAATGGTGTGAAAGGAAATGTTGGCAATCCATTGATCTGAGAGGTTACAGACATGCGGCGGTGTACATCTGAGATGTTGGGAACAGAGAAATTTCGATGCCCGTGGCTCTGATCTGCCCACTTGTAAGCATTTGCAGCGCGCGGCTTGTCGCTACTACTCACATATCGAATGAGGAACGTGCTCGTTCACTCGGCCATCTGCATCTTGCGATCCTCGCGATGATGCAGGATTGAGCGGTTGTACGCTGTCGAGAGCATCTCGCGAAGCAAGCTTTCGGGTCACATTTGTCGTTGTAGTCGTCGTCTCTGTCTGCGGTTCGTCGTCCTTGTTCCATTTCCTGCAGAAATTAGCATATAGTACGATCGCAGCTGAGATTGAGATTATGGTGTGCAGGCTAAAAACCAAGATGAGCGTGTTGGGCTTGGGTAGCACCCGCAAGTGGCTAGTTTAGTAGGAGCGACCACCGATCGATTTCTTGAATGACGACAAAAAAAACGAAACGCGGGAAATTCCATTCGTGATGTGTAGAGTGTAGGATTATGCTGATGTGAGGGGTTGTCGGATGCTGCACGGGATGGTAGACTGACTTCTTGCGCCTGCTCTCAGAAACGATGCATTCAACTTCGTCCAATCGGCAGTTCGTGCAGGGTGCGCCATGTTCTGTGACGTTGCAGCGAACTTTTCGTGCTCGACAACATTGACATGCTTTGGATGCTCTCCGTTTTACAGAACGTCCAGTTGTGTTTCCATCGAGGCCGGCTGTGGTCGCTTTTCGCTTGGGTGGCTGCGACTCCATGTGGTCGGAAGGTGAGCCAGAGTAGTCGGACATGGCTGCAATCGATTTTCGATGTTTGACAACTGTCAATACAGTGAATGTTAGAGGACAGGGAATCACGACTATCCGCGCGCGAGGGGTCCGGGGAAGGCCAACGATTATGTACTCCGAATTCCACAAAAGTGGATTCCATGCCTGGGCTAGTCGTGTGCTCAGGGCGTGCAGACAAGCCGCGATTCATCATAGTGCCCTTGACCCTCATGACGCCTCGTCCGTCCCCACCGGGGATCGTTAGTGAGTACCCCAGTCCCCAGATGCGGATGGCCGGCGCTCATCCTTGGCGCTCGAAGACCACCGGTGCTTCTCGGATGGCCTCGGGACAAAGCACACGCCCAAGGGCGAGACGCAACCTGAATCGTCAGCAGCTGCCAGATTAAAACACACGTGAAAGATGCCGCGGCTCGTTAATCTTGTCAAGCCGGTCCCTTCCTGCCCTGCATGCTGTGCTTCTTCACGACTCTTTGTTTCGACTTGCGAGAACGAGTCGGGCGGGATGTGGAGTAATCCACGTTATCGATTCTCGCATGGCGAGTCTTGATAGCTGTAATCACTGAGTCTGGAGCTGATCTTCGCGCGGAAATGGAATCCCTGCTGTAACATGATTGGTGTCAGAAGTGCGGAATGCCAACGGACAGACTAGACGTCTCTGGACCAAACAGCCGACCTCGAAGCCGGTCTTCCACACACGTGACGCACCAACACGGCATGCAGTCGTGAAAATTGCGGCTTTTTGTGCTCAGCGCGCTCAGCACTCGATCGGAGGGGTCCACTCCTCCGACGCACTGCGCCCCGGACGTTAGTGACTTGCGGTGGATGCCGTTTCCCTTCAGCGAAAGCGCGCATGTCAGCAGCTGACCGCTCTTCAGTGTCATTTCGTTATTTGAGTCGTGCTGAAAAACTGGGTGCCCAGAAGAGGCTCAGCATCGGCGGTATTTGACAGATCGTAGAGCCTGGGCAGTCGGACCCGTTACCAGAACCTGGGACTGGAGGTGCTAAACGTCAAAGTCACCCACACGAACCATGCGGGGAGATGGTCAGGGGCTGTTTCCCCGTTTTTCTTTCACACCCCACACTGACGCTGGCCTAATTTGTACTAGCTCGGTCTTCGCTCGGAGATGTTCTCGCCGTTTACCCACCTAAACTGGAAGCAGACACCAACACATCTTGGAAAGTCAAAGCTCAACGCATCATACTCCGTCGATCGATCAGCTGTATGCGAGCGGTCTGTAGACACTCAGCTT
Organism: Phoma herbarum; assembly: GCA_001599375.1. Lineage (NCBI taxonomy): Eukaryota > Fungi > Ascomycota > Dothideomycetes > Pleosporales > Didymellaceae > Phoma > Phoma herbarum. Next base: position 479,897 of record BCGR01000008.1, on the reverse strand, counting down.
GGCTCGCCGAATATAGGCGGATACAGCATGTTCACAGCAGGCAGGGTGCTTTGCGGAGGAGCTGACAATTACGTCGCTCTTCAGTGACAGACAGCATCATCCCTCGGAGTCGCACTCTCCGACTCAACGTCCACCGATGCGACTAGTTTGTGATTTGCAGTCGGAGGCGGTCCGTACATCACCTAGTCTGTCCCTCCACGTTGTGGCTTTGCAAGACAGCACCGGCACGTTGGAACTCGACGACTCGACCGTTGCGAGACATCGTTCTGGTCCTAACATGATAGGTTAGGGTCCCTCTTCCTGCTCATACAGAGTGCGCTCGACTCGATGCGAGCCATGCAGGTGCTGTCCCTCCCAGATGCAATCTTCATAGCCACCCTTCGTGTGAAATCGCGTCCGTTCGCCCGCTCAAGTGAGGAAAAGGACTCGGAGTAGCGGAAAAGCCCGGCTTAAGAGTGTAGTACGAGCATACCTTGACATACCGCACACGCGCGCGTCTGATCAAACTATGACCAAGAGTGCAATTTCTCAAACCAGCAGCCTGCAGGCAGAGTTTTCTCTCGAATCTCAAAGCAAAATGAGAGCGCTTGATGTTTCAGACGTCTCGATCTCAAATGCCTATCGGGGTAACCACGTCCGACCTTCTCTTTTCACGCGTGCATACAGGAGCGAAACTCTCCGCGGGCGGAAAAACTCAGAAACGTGCACGCGCTGCCACACAATCGAGCCTCAATGTGCAACCCTGCGCTAGAAGCATATAGTTGTGGAGCCCCATGCTGTTGGGAATTATGGTCCGGATACATTTCCGACGGAAACGGGACGCACATCTGATTCCGGATACCATAGGGCTGAACAACATGTCTTGTAGGGACATTCCGGTCACAATTGCACGGCCGGGAAGAAGCGAAAGATCTACGGCCTCATTGATCTACGACAATCTCGCAGAGGCGCAATCTGAATCCGAGCAGCAGGGCAAGTATAACCCATAGCTTGCACACTCCATGGGCTCTGCGCCTGAATAAACTAGGACGTAACCACTGGAGGCATCAACTTGCTCAGTTGCTTTGGTGTTATGATTCGAGCCCTGAGACTTCCTCTTGCTGTAATATCGAGCTTGAAAAGACCTCACGAGTGTTGATACGCAGCCTTGATGGACTGGCAACGACGTGTGCTGGTAAGATGCATGTGCGCGGGAGGTTGTGAGACAAACTTGGTGCGTAAGCGAGGCACGTGAAGTCAGCGCCACGTCTTCCTTCGATCAACTCATGCACCTCTGACCACATCCGTCGACTGGGATGAGACTCTGGTTTGTTCGATGCTTTCATGACTGATGCGACTCCTTCAGCTGAATAATGACGATGGCGACGAATTCAGCCTTGTCGAGTTCCTCGACAAAGACGTACCCCCATACAGCATATTGTCACATACCTGGGGTTCGAATGGCAGCGAAGTTACCTACCAAGATATCTTGAAAGGCACAGGGAAGAGCAAGGCTGGTTACAAGAAGATTCGAGCGTGCGGCATGCAGACTGCAAAGGACAACATGATGTACTTCTGGGTTGACACGTGCTGCATCGATAAGACCAGCAGTGCGGAGCTGTCAGAAGCCATAAATTCAATGTACCGCTGGTATCAAGACGCAGTGGTTTGTTACGCGTACCTCGAGGACGTCCCACCTGATCTATCGATCTTGGCATGGTCGGCAGCCACGATCAGATGGTTTACAAGAGGCTGGACTCTTCAGGAGCTTCTTGCACCACGTGAGGTTATATTCTTCGCGAATGACTGGAGTATGGTTGGCCAAAGAACGCAGTGCGCTGGTCACCTGTCGGCAATCACGCGCATCCATCTCGATGCATTCCAAGATAAGTCTATCAGATCATTTAGTATCGCACAAAGGATGTCATGGGCCGCCGAGCGGATAACAACAAGATCGGAAGATATCGCATACTGTCTGCTCGGCCTATTTGGTGTCAATATGCCTCTTCTGTACGGAGAGGGGCAAGCAAAAGCCTTCGTAAGGCTGCAAGAGGAGATCATGAAGGAGTCCAACGATCACTCATTGTTCGCTTGGTGCGACCCATCTGCAGCGGAGACTGAGCTGCGGAGTCTTTTGGCTGAATCACCAACTTACTTCGCTGCTTCAAGCTCCGTGGTCCCCTCTCGCATGGATGGTACAAGTAGGACATACGCAATGACCAATGCTGGTCTACAGATCACCTTGCCCATGGCACGAATACCGCAAACGTTCAACTCATCCATCGCGTCCTGGCAGCGCAAGCGATTCATTGGACTTCTTGATTGCAAGTCGAGAACAGCTTCCGATTATGGAGGTATGATTGTTCTGGCGCTTTTTCGTCTGCCAGGGGAGAAGGACCAGTATGGGCGCATTAACACTCATCGTATTGACCTTCAGCTTCCAAAACGAGATTACTGGTGCTCGAACCAGAGGGTGTACGTTCCGAAATACTTCACTAGACACCTCTGCAGCAGTCGGTCAGAACAGACACCTTTGACATGCGAAGAAACATTCAATCCCTACGGTCTAGACTTTGGCGGCAAGAGCGATGCGACGCGACAGGTGTATGGTTCCGATGTCAGGCTGGTAAATAATAGCAGCCATATGAACTTTACTTGGTGGGCTGATCGAATTACTTAGTTCACATCGCGAAGCGACAAATCGACGTGGCGCTGGAACCTGGAGGTGGGGATACGTGAGAGACCATACGGCTACGTCATGGTCCACTCGTTGATCCTGCCAGCTCTGTTCTTCACACACACACCGAAGCGGAGCTTTGAGGCCCGCACCTCCCGCGATCTTAGAGTACATTGCTGGTCGGCCTTGGTGACAATTGCGATCCCGGCTATTGTTCTCAGCGTGCGAAAGCTGCCGGGATGCTCTCCAGCATTTTGTCATTGTGTCATTGTGCAGCTTTCTTTCTGCGGTCGGTTCATCGAGGCATGGTTCTATGAAGCGGCCAGTTGGTGGTACCTCACCCAGCTTGTGCTCTTCGGGTGCTTTTTCGTATACGCTTATAAGGAGAACAGGTTGGCATACCTCGAGCCGGAGCTTCATTCCGCACTTGTGTTTCTCATGTATCTCTTCTTTGAAGTGAACACCTTGTGCTACGGATTTGTTCCATACTCGGCCCATATGCGTTTGTGGAAAAGCTGGAACTAGCTTCACGCGTCTATTCAAAACCAGGAGTCTCCTGATCTAATCAAGCCCTCTCAGGCATCTCGCATCTTTGTGCTCAGTATCTGTATAAATTCTACTTTGTCGGTGCCTCGCAGGATCCTAGATGCAACTAAAACGGATCAACGTGCGCATCTTATTAGCGCATGATTGACTGAGTGGCGATTGGCTGACCTTCTGCCATTGTGTGGTAGTGCGAACAAGTATCGAAAGCACGAGAGGAAGGTTCACGACAAGTGCGATTGCCTTTCATTGGGAAAGCGACTGGGTTCACTGAAACTCAAGGAAGGAACCGGCTGTAGCGCAACAAGGCTAAAGAAGGCTCTATGAATGTTGATCGGAAAGATTACCCATCTAGTCATCGACGTTGATATTGTTATGCAACTATCTGACCTGTTCTCTCAAGTAAATGAGCCCTCACCGTCTCTGCATGCAGCTATGCTGGCGCTGCGCTCAGCGGGAAGACCGCTGCAGATGGACGGTATGGCCTGAACTCGCTCCAGCTCTTAAGATGGAACGTTTTCTCTACCTTGGGCCCTGGCTTTGCTCTATCTTAGACATTCCCAAGCAAGGCTTGTGCCTGAACATTGAGGCCTGCGCTTGGAACCACGAATCTCTTGACAATTCTCCTAGCTCGCGTTTCCGTCGCTCACCCTGTTTCGATGCCTGCCAGCGCACCAATAATCTCCTCGGCCACACCACCCTTCTCAACGACCATTTTGGTGACCTGACTGACCAAACCTCTCTTCATGCCTCCTCTTGGTGGTGTCCACACACCGCTTGTGGCCAGCATCTCCCTCATGGTCAGGGCCTGAGCACTGCTGTCCGGCGCGGTTCCACCGGTTGCGCTGTTCATGGAATTAGGGACGGCTGGAGGAGTCAAATGACTCGGTGGATCAATGGTCCGTATCGAGACGATCTTCGCTCCAGTACTCGACGAAGAAGATGTTGTGCATGCAATCGCCAGTACTGCGTCTGCTACAGCGAGCTCCTCCTTGGCGGGATCGAAGATGATGTTCGGTCCTACGGCTATGGCGAGGATGATGACTGGTGGCTTGTCGCGCGCGGAGGATTTTGATGTTGATTTGGGGTACAGCGGCGAGGCGGCATCCCAGTCGTCATCGAAGAGCGGGTCCTCGTCTTTCTCTGATTTGAGGGAGGGGATGTGTGTAGTGAGGAGGGCAAGATGGGTCGTCATTGAGAGCAGGCCGAGAGGGTAGGAGAGTGGTGGGGAGAGCAGGAGGATCTGGCATTGTTAGCTTGAAGTCGAGGCTTTCACGGGGTGCACGCACGTCAATGTATAGCTTCCAGTGGAAGCGCCTGTTGATGTACAGCCGGTCCTTCAGCTCTCCACTGGCAAGCAGGCTCTCGGCGAGCATAGACGCCAGAAACACAGGCAGCGCATCGTCGTCCCTGAATCCAGGCACATCCACTCCGACTTGGACCCATGCGTTCTGGCCCTGGCCCTTGCCGTCGCTGTGCTCGTCGCCATTGCTCATGTCCACGTCGTCTTGCTCGCCCAGGACGGGCGTTTGCGGCGTCTTCTCGACCTCGGCCTTGACGCCAACGAGCGCTTCGGTGCCGTCCTCAAGGGCTATGCGGGCGCTGCCGTTTGCGCTGGGGAGCACGTCGTACTCGGCGCGCATGGAGCGAAAGTCGCGCGGGCCTTTGGTGACATCGAGGCGGAGAGGCGGCGTCTGGCTGAGGGTGGAGCGCAGGAACGACAGCTCGGCGGGCGAGAGGTTGACGAGGGCGGCCTGGGGCGGCATTGTGGCTGTTTCCTGCTGGACACAATCGGTGCTGGCGTGGGTGTCGGTGATGTCGAGAGCTCGAACTTTTGGGTGGGGCTGGCGAATCAGCGGCAATGATGACGATGGAAACCAACTTGACCGCCGACTGCGGTGACGCGCCGGATACGACTACGACTGCCGACTGCCTGCTACCACTTGCTCCCACTTGCTCCCACTTGCTCCCACTGTCACCTGCACCGCGCATTGCACTCTCCACTCGTCGGAAGGGAGGGACGTCCGCCATGTCGCTGTAATCGAATCGAGCATCCAGTCACGTTCACGCCCGCGTCGCACGAGACCGCCCCCCTCCACCTCCGCTGCCGACAGACTGCGTCCATGCCGTCCCCATCGTCCTCGAAGCGCAGCAGCGCCCACCTGGGCATCGACAAGCTCGACTACAACAGCCCGCGCCGCCCGCTCCTCGGCGGATCCGATGCGTCGTCCTCGCACGCCCCGAGCAACGACAACAGCTACGCCGGCAGCTTCTTCGAGCAGGTGGCCGAGGGCGTCATGGAGCGCGACCGCGAGCGCCTGCAGCGCCTGGCCGTCCGCTGGCTGAGCTTTGCCTGGGCCATTGTCAACTGCCTGTGCGCCGGCAGCATCACCGCCTACTCGCTGTACGGCCACCTGTTCCAGAGCCGCCTGCACTACACCCAGTTCCAGGTCAACGTCGTCAGCATCGTCGCCGAGCTGGGCATGTACCTGCCCGTCCCGCTGTTCGGCTACCTGTGCGACCGTCTGGGGCCCGGCGCGCCCTCTGCCCTGTCGGGCGCCTTCTTCGGCTTTGGCTACCTGGTTGCTGCCTTTGCCTACAAGAGCGGGCCTCCCCCGTCTGCCGCCGGACATGGCTGGCCCTTCGGCGTCATGGTGCTGGCCTTCTTCGCCGTCGGCATGGGCACGAGCTGCATGTACCTGTCCGCCGTGACGACGTGCGCGAAAAACTTTGGACGCGGCAACGCAAAGGGAATCGCCCTGGCCGTGCCCATTGCCGCCTTTGGCCTGAGCGGCATGTGGCAGAGCCAGGTCGGCGCCCACCTGCTGTACGAGACGAGGCCCGACGGCAGCAGAGGCGACGTCGACGTCTTTCGCTTCTTCCTGTTCCTCGGCATCCTGCTGCTCGCCGTGGGCTTCATCGGCACCCTCACCCTGCGCATCATCGACGAGGAGGAACTGATCGACGATGCCGTCGAAGAACTCGAGCGCTCTGGCCTGCTCACCCATGACGAGTTCTTCACCGCCGCCGCCCAGAACCACGGCTACGGCACCGTCTCCTCGCAAGACCTCTCAGACTCGACCTTCGACTTCCTCCAGTCCGAAGCCGCAGCCCTCAAGGCACGCCACGAGGAAGAAGCCCGCAAGAAGACCTGGCTGCTCAACGAAGAGACCCGCCGCTACGTCCTGGATCCCACCATGTGGTGGCTCGCAGCAGGCTTCTTCCTCGTCACTGGCCCGGGCGAGGCCTTCATAAACAACCTGGGCACCATCATCAACACGCTGACCCCGCCGCACGTCGACGTCACGACCACGCCCGCAACACACGTCTCCATCGTAGCCATAACATCCACCCTAGCACGTCTCATCACGGGTACGCTAAGCGACATCCTCGCCCCCGTGGCCCCGGTGCGCTCGCACCTCCAAGGGCCCGACAGCATCGCCAACTCGCTCGCCTCCCTGCCGCCCCAAGAAACCCGCCGCTTCACCGTCAGCCGCATGACCTTCCTGCTGACCTTCGCCTTCCTGCTCTCCCTCGGCCAGCTCGCCCTCGCATCCGGGCTTGTGCAAAACCACCCTTCGCGCTTCGCCCTTGTCTCCTCCCTCATCGGCGCAGGCTACGGTGCCGTATTCAGCCTGACCCCCATTGTCGTCAGCGTAGTATGGGGCGTAGAGAATTTCGGCACCAATTGGGGTATTCTTGCCATGACGCCTGCTGCTGGTGCGACCCTCTGGGGCGCTATCTATGCCTGGGTGTACCAGAGAGGTGCGGACAGTATGGGTGTAGGTGAGAAGGACGTGGATGATGTGCTGTGTTATGGGAAGAGCTGCTACGCACCGACTTTCTGGGCTATGGCTGTTTGCGTGTGGGTTGCGATGGGGTTGTGGGTGTATGCTTGGAGGGGGCCTGGAGGGTGGAAGAGGCGAGGCGTTGCTGTTTGAGATGAGGGCTTTCATTTGTCTAGCATGTTTGCATCGTTCACTTTGTTCTAGCGTGCATTTGTTTCGCAGCTCTGGCAGTAGACGTCTTGTTTCTGCATCTGCTCGCCTCTTGTGCATATTTGATTGGGCGCAGCTCCTGGCGTTGGCTGGTTACACACATTGCATGCATATCAATGCGCATACAGTACTATTTCAAGTCTCTGGCTCTGGGACACTAAATCACAGCGTGGTAGGATGTAATCTAACATTGGAAGTGAAGTGAACCAACACTTCGGGCCCTGACAAGACGTAGAGACCAGTCGAGAGAGCAGACAATTGACGTCCGCAGGTATGCGACTTATACGAGCTCACAACGCTCGCTTACCGGCCCGATCCTTACGTAGGACCTCTCACAGACCAGTACGCTCGCACGATGATACCATTTCGGAAGTAACAGTGGAGCGGTCCATGCTTCCTTCTCCACCATACCTGAACAGAGCTTCCACCAGAAGCGGTAGGTCATTCATTCTGCTGGCACTTCCTGCAGGCACCCCGCTGCAGAAATCTCCGCCAAGGGAAGGCAGCTCCCGAACCGTATCAATAAATAGCACACAAGAACGTGGTCGCGCTCAGGCAAGCAATGTCTAGAGCGGCATACCACAGGAACCCTGGAGTTTTCCCACTCTGGGATCATGCTCCAATATCAAGTCTCCACTTCAGGCGTTCACAGCAATATCTGACCATCTCCCACAGCATAGACACAGGAGTCGAATACAGTATATAAACCAGTCTGCAGCCTCTCGCCATCCTCACCACCTCACTCTCAAGCACCTAGTCGCCGCCATGCTCTACTCATCCTTCCTCCTCTCCGCCCTTCTGGCGCTGTCCACCTCCGTAGCAGCAGCGCCCTCGGCACCCACATCCACAGAGTTCACCTTCGCGCAGTGGATCGAAGACATCATCGCCGACCCCACGGGCGACCATCTGTCGCCCGCGGAAGCAGTCGCAGCCAAGAATGCCGCCGTTGCGTCCAACACGCTGGGCAAGCGGGTCAACTGCGACCAGAACTGGGGCCGTGCAAACGTACGTCCTTCGCCTCCTACATATACTCTCTCTCTTACTCTCTCTCTCTCTCTCTGCATAGAAATCAACCCCATGACCGAGACCGTGTAGCACTGACATGCAATCCCAGGCCAATGATGCCGCCGCCTGCCTCGATAACCTGGCCCGCAAAGGCGCGGCTGGCACACAGTGCGTCATCGGCCAGGACCAGTTCAGCATCCAGATGTGCCGGATCGGGAATGCGCAGGTCGCTGCGAGTAAGAGCGATAGGAACCGGCAGGGCGCAAACTGCAACGATGTGGCGCGCACCGGCGGGTTGGTCTTTGATAGCTGCTGGAGGTCTGATGGGACGGTCAAGGGGAGCGAGATCTGTGTTGGGAACAGGTTGATGCAGGTGAACATCTTGGCTCCGTAGATGACTCTCGTGGGAGGGTACGACTGCCGTCCGGCGGGGAAGCTTGAAATGATGAATGCGAAGTGGAGTTGATGTTCTTAAGTACAGTGGGTTCTATTCAGCGCTTTGAAATGCTTCGTCTATGTTTTGTGGGTATCTTATAATATGCATCCTCGTCTCGTCGTTTCCTCACCCCTCCGCTTTGAGGGTCTCGACGAGGCTAGCAATCTCAGTCCTCGCCTCGTCACACCCCATGCGTGTCTCCTCATCCGCGAGCACCATGGCTCCAATGAGTTGTCGTATCTTGTCTCCATGCGGTCCCACTTTCTCCGCAAACCCGTCCGGAAACTCGCCCTTCTTCAGCCGCGACAGCGCATCGCTGCGCTCCATTCTTGTGCCAAATTTGTAGAGCATCTCGACAGCAATAACACCCAGCGCGAAGACGTCAAGCTTGTCGCTGTTCCGCGTGCTCTTGTCCGGACGGTAGAACTCCGTCCCCACAGGTTTCATGGCCCCTGTTGCGCACTTCTCGTCAAGCGCAGCAACAAGTCCAAAGTCGCCAATGCGAGGCACAACGTGCACGCGCTCGCGACCAGGGCACGGCTTGCAACTTGAAACGTCTACGGAGCCGTAAGGCGATCGGCGGCCGGTGGAGAGTGCCAGGAAGATGTTTGCTGGCTTGAGATCGCGGTGAACGACGCCCTGGCTGTGTAAATATTCGACGCCAGACAATATATTGCTTAGAAGCTCCAGCGACACGCAAGAGTGGAAACAGTGCGAGAGTTCTGGCTTGCCGGTAAACGACATCCGCTCTGGCGTCAGAAAAGCTGCCAGGTTCGACTCGTAGAGTGACATCTGGACGTTCAGGGTCAGAATTGGACCTGTGGTGCGAGTGCTGACTAGAGCCCGGTCTGGCATGTCACTGTGTGAGATCATACTGTCAGACATCTCGGTGTTTGCATCCTGAGAGGAGGGCCCATGTTGCCGTTGGATCATCTCGACTTCGTCGTCGTCCGAATGTTCCGACACGTCTTCTACGGCGCTCATACGAGACCCTATAGAGGCGAGTGTAGCGATGGTAGCTTGACTGGCTTGACTACTGCGCCGGTTCTTCCGCTTGACACTGAGCTGCTCTTGCAGAGAAATGTGATGATTGCTCCCCTGTGATTCGTCTGCATTGTGCGCATTGCTCGCTTCAAAGACAATGCCTGCATCCGAGCCGGTGGATGGTTCTCCAAACTGAATATCGTCGAACCTCGATTGTAGATAGCCGAGATCCGAGGGACTAGAGCTAAGATTCGCTCGATCTTCAAGCAGTCGATTGTCTGGCAGGTACGTTGTCGCGGGGATTGACGACATATCGGAAGGTGTCATTGCGAGTTCCAGCCAGGCATTGTGGTACCGGACGATATTCGCATGATCGAAAGTAGCCAACGACCGTACCTCTTCTAGTATGCTGTTCAACTCGTCAGGCCCATGTTGTTGAAATCTCGCGACCTTGGCGGATGGCACCAAGATTCGTTTGACCGCATAGAAGTGACCATCGAGTTTGTGTTTAACCTTATAAACTTTGCCATAACCGCCTTTACCGACGATCCCGAGCTCAGAGAAATCCCGGGCGTAACGATCATTCTGAAGGTCAGGGAGCCATGGAGCGAGCGTCGGCAACTCTGATAGCGCATTGATATCTGAGAGGGGTGGCTGAGTGGCCGATACAGCAGGCCCGTTCCTATGAAGCATGATCAATGACTGAGTAGCTGCAGGTCCTTCTTCGATTGCTTGCAAGTGCATGGTTGTAGTTTGGTGAAGACGCTCTTGCATCTGCTTGCGAAGGTCACGAAACTCATCGCTGGCATATCTCCTGTCCATTCCATTCGGTAGTTGGCGGGTCATCGCTTGATACGCTTCTCGACCCTGTCTCTGTGCCTCTGTGTTGGTCGGCTCTACGTGCAAACGTGCTGCCGCTGTCGTGATAGCATTCTGTTCGAGCATCGCATGAAACGACAAAGCCTGGAGATCCTGATTTGAGACTCCCCTGGTATCCAAAGATGGTCGTTGCGTGTTTACGGACTTTCCAGGTGCATCTGACTCCACGGTCTTGACGCGAGTGATCGAGCCAGGCAGCTGCGACATTTGCTGTTCATCATCTTCCGTCTGATCGAATGACGCCTCTGAAGACGACGACGACGACGAGTCTCCAGGTCGCCGGAACATTGACATGCTGGTGGCTTTTCCAAGGGTCATCCAAAGGCCAATCGGGCGAGGCAATTGAGTCTCCAGTGGTGTGGTGGTGGTTGCAGATCATGTGTTGTTTGTGTCCTCTTAACTGGCTGCAGCGACAGTAAGGACCTAGAGAAGGCACTTCCATCGTGTGAAGGCCCCTTCGAAATCCTTAGAGATGCATGGAATACGATCGAAATGGGATCGGTCTTGAGATGCGCCGGAAGGGCGCACAGCAATGTCCAACTGACGGGACGTGGTTCAGTGAAAAAGAGCCTAGGCAGAAGCGGGGCAAGTTACTCTTTCACTTCGCGAGCCCGTGCGCTACGCGTCTGGAAACCACTTATGCGACTCCAGTGACAAGAAGAATTATGCGCGGCTTTCACTGCTGATACCGCAAGATGCTCAGCACAAAGAAGTCGTCAATTCATTGGACTGCAGTGAGCCCTTTTAGCACGGCTGGTCGCAAGCCAGCACGATGCCGCGACAGCTGCCTTGGAAGAGCAGCGGTGGCGGGGCAAGTAGCACACAAACGATAAAGTCATCTGTCTGCAAGACGAAAACGAAGACGACCACAATACTAGATGACATCGACGACGACTTCTTCGATGACACTGTCTTTGCCAGCGGCAGCGGCAAGGATAAAGGCAAAGCAGAGGTTGCGTCCGACTCAGATGACTCGTTTCATGAGGCAGGAACATCAACACCACGCACAACAAAGTCGAAAACTGCTGGGCAGAGAGAGCGGGCGCTTTCGTCGTCTCCGCCACCTCTAAGAGACTATGCAGCCCTGCACGATGAACCCATGCGCAAAGGCGTGTCAAAGTTCGACCTCCAAGATGATGAATGGATGATGGTCGAAGATGAGTTTCTCGAGACGGCGAAGCTGTTCACGCGGCACTTGCACATCGCAGAATACGACCGGTTGAAAGATATCATTGAAGCGAAAAAGAGAGAGGCTGAAGTCGCAAGACCTATAGTGGCAGGCGCAAAACACTCTGTGGATGGCGAGATGAAGGAGCGGGCGAGGGTCCAAGAAAATAGACAGAAAAAGGCCATTCGAGATGTGTTTGCCTCTCAAGGAGACTCGAGCGAAGATGACAGAGCCTCGAACCGCGCAGAGCCAGGTAAAGCCCCATCAATCACAGTAAAATCTCCGCCATCCACGAATGAATCACAAGAGACTGATAGCGATGACTTGGATGCGCCGCGTGCACCGAAGCCGAAAACCTCATCTCCCACAGCCGCAGCTTCGGCCAATCCTTTGCCAGCAACCAGACCGCGGCCTGCTTATGTTCAGACTTTAACGCCAGCAACGGAGTCTTTCGTCAAACCTGCTCTCCCAGCCGCAACAGCATCAGCAAGACCACGCGCTCGACCCTCGCGAATGACGCCATTTGACATGCTTGATGAATACACACCGCCGACGTTCAACACAAGAGCACCGCCAACGACCACTTCTCGTGACAAACAATGCTCACAGTCGACATCGTCCTCTCACTCGCCCTCTCAGACTTCACAAACGACTGCAATGCGAACCGTCAAGCCGCGGCGATCTATTGATCTGCTTGATGAGTGGGGTTCTAGGGAATACACGGGTGGCATGAGCAGAGATGTCGCAGACCGGATTGCAAAAAGGAAGGTTGAGAGAGCGAAGGAAGGAGATAATGGAAAGGAGAAAACAAGGGCCACGAACGCAGACGACATCCCCACGTTCTTATTTTGAGTTTGATTTAAATCCTTTGGGATCTTGGAGTTTCGGCATGGTAACCCCGGCTGTGCTTAGCCTTTTGAGTCGGCGAAAGGTGCAAGTGGTGAAAGAGTGATTGGTCAAGATCATGATCAAGATCAAGTGACGTTATGCCGTCGTTTCATTGTATTTATGGGTATCTCTAGAGACAGAATAGATGCACTCAAGCATGCCTCACAGCTGGAGTGATCTGAATCGTAACATTATACACCAAAGAGGATCAAGCAACATTGGCCCCCCTTGTCCCATTTCTCCACCGCCGACCCGGTCTAACCAAACAGCTTGTCCAACGCCTTGTTGAACCAGTTCGTCTCGGGCGTAGGCACGAAGTTACGGGTGTACTCCTCGATCTCAGCCAGATCAGTGATAAGATCGGCTTCGTGCGGCTTGATGGTCTTGGTCTTCTTGACGAACTTCCATCCAAGGAAGATAATGGGGAAAAGGAACACCATCATGTAGCTAGGAATGTGGTCAGCGAAGGGTTGTTTGAATGTAAATGGACAAGCTTACGAGAACAGGAAATTGGGAACATCCCAATAACCGGGCAGGAACACCGTGTAACCGCCGACAAATGTCATGATGAACGTGCAGGTGAGGGCGTAGTACGCTGCGTATGGCTGCAGAATACCAACATAGGGTAAAGTCCTTCGGTCCAGACCTTGAACCTTGCAGGCCTTGTAGAAACACAAGAACGTGTAGCACATGACGGAGAAATTGATAAGTTGGGAGGCGGTGACCAAGCTGACGAACCAGTTGAGGACGATCGCGGAGTTCTCACCAAGCTGCAAGAACGACAGCAGGGAGATAGCAAGGACGACGGCAACGCAGAGGTAAGGAACACCCTGCTTAGTGCATTTGGTCAGGATCTTAGGCGCCTTGCCCTCGAGTGCGAGACCGAAGAGAGATCGCGAAGCGCAGTAGACGTAGGAATTGCCGGCAGAGAAAGCAGAAGCAAGGACACCAGCGTTGACGATGTGAGGAAGAACCTCAATCCTGAGCCTGTTCATGGCAACGACGTAAGGCGACGCGGCGGCTCCTGGCTTGCCGTCGGCGAAAGCAGCCTTCAACTCAGGGTCGTTGTAAGGCACGTTAATACCGACAGCTAGAGATCCGAGGACGAAGAAAGCTGTGAGGCGGTAGAAGACGGCGTTATAGGCGCGGGGCATGACCTTGCGAGGGTTCTCGGTCTCTCCAGCTGCCATGGACACGTAATCAGGACCGGCAATCGTGAATGAGGCTTGGATCAAGCACTGCAAGAAGCCGAGGAAACGTCCTAGGTCTCCACCGTAGTATAACGGGGCGAAGGATCCGGGGTTCTTCCAATATCTGAAGCCATAGCGATCTTTTTCGGGGTTACCGCCAAGCATGGAGATGAATGTGAAAATGAGGAGACCGACGATCAGCAGAACTTTGCCGACAGCTGCCCAGAATTCAGTCTCTCCATACCATTTCACAGCCATTAGGTTGATCACCCTGCCGCAACGTTAGTCTCAACTCGCGGTTGTACTTCGAACCGCTGCGACATACCCATAGAGCACAATAACGATCGCGATGATTGCACCGACAGGCACAACATCACTCCAGAAGTGGATAATGACGTTGCAAGCGACGATTTCAAACGGTACAAGAGCAGCCTCGAAGACGAAAAAGTTCCAGCCAGCTGCGACACCGAAAGCATCGTCGACAAAGCGTCCAGCAAATCGAATGAATGGTGATGATATAGGCAAGTACGTTACCATTTCCGCTATACCTGTATTGGGGTTAGTTCAATCTCCGCATTTGGGTTGTGGAATGTGGTGCTTTTGGCGAATAGTTGACGCTTTGGCATTGTTGACGATGGGAGGTGTTGCTTGGGGAAAACCGAACTTGGGGAGTCTCACTAACGGTGACCGCAAGGATCACAGTGCACCCTGGTGGCCATTGTCAGTAATTTTCACCGGCGTGACTAGATGTTTATCTCGACTTACACAGCGTAAATGCAAGGAACAGCGACGCAGGGCCGCCATTCATCAAACCTCGACCGATCTGGACATAGAGGGCGGTTCCAATAGTACCACCAATACCAATGAGTTGAATGTGTCGACTCTTGAGCTTGCGGTGTGTATTATCGTGGACTACTCTAACAGAGCCAACAGAGTCGCTGCGCCTGGGCTCGAAGGTCTTCTCTTCGTCGACGTGAACACCCTGCGGCTTCTTATCGCCGGGGCCATTGGGGAGGTAATCGATGCCGCTGGAGGCCATTTTTGAAAGATCCGGGGTCGGTTGTCCGCGAAATTCAGCAAAGACCTTTAAGTAGAAGACAGAAGTACTGCACAACGAATTCCATGTACCACAAGTGGGGTAGAACGTGTGCTTGTGAAGCTGTTCGCGGTTGGTGTAACGTGAATGTGAGCAGCGGACGAAGAAGAGCAGGGCAGCTTGATGAAATACTCAGTAGCGCTAGCGCGAGCTCAGCCTTGGAGGTGAAGGTGGATGGTCGCATGAGTCTCCGACAAACCGCTATGGACGGTGAGATGTGGACCACCTTAGCGTCAGCCTAGAGCCATCCCCGGTCCTACACGCCGTTACCAGACATTGGGTGTGCGCCAAAGTCGTTTGTGCATTGCATGCTCCAGGGCCTCTGCGACCTGCTGATCATGAATCTTATGTTCAGACTAAGTGGTCGTGAACATGCTTAAATGGTTGCAGTTCCGTCATTGAAGTGTGAGCGTCACGGCTCGCCATGTGCGTAGGCGACACGCTTTAGGTAAGGATGATCAAGATAGCAGCGTGGTGTTGCACGGCCTGGTTCGAGAAAGCTGCCCGCTAGTCTGAAAAGCCCGCCTTGCGCGGGGCAACTCCATGGGCAGCATCGAATTTTCTGCACTGACTGGTACCTGTGCCTGTATGATGACCAAGCGCTGTGTCACTCGACTTCCACTTCAATTCCCAATTCTCCTTGTGTCTCGTGAAAGAACTGTATGTGATGGCGCAATCGCCCTCGGACACCCCGAACGTTCACGGCTCAAATCTCGAAAATGCCTCCAACTCTTGACTTCGTCTTGGCCTTTGGAGCTTCTCCAATTGCAGAGGTTGTAGCGTGTCCTACGGGCTGAACATCACCTTGGCAACTCTGGGCTTGGAGGTTGGCTCAGGCTTCGTCGCATTTGCCTCCCGCCACAGGCTTATCTGAAGATCGCATGGCCTGCATTTAGCTCGCGCACAGTGGAACATTTCAGCTCTCGAACATGCGAATTTCGAGCGCCGCATCTCCCGGATTCCAGGATCCGCGTTCCACGACCCGGGGCCGTTACCTCGGTACGTAACCTCATGTGTGCATGGGCATGACCGCCCGCACAGCACCCGTTGGTCACCCTGTCGAGATTCTTGTCAATGTCAGGCTGAGAGACGTCGCGAACATGGCGTTTTCGTATGACCGCACGAGTCAGCCCAAGACTGCCTTGGCTTCGCAGAAGGCTGTCGCACTGAGTTGGTGAAGCAACCCACGTTAGGCCCGCTGACAGCCGGCGGGAACCCTGATGTTCACTATCTGTCCGCGCCAGAGAGAACAAGTCCTCCAGCACGCATATCAAGAACGACACAGATAGCAGGGTATCGTCTTGATGCTGGTACCCTTCGAGTCTCAGGCGTAGCATCGTTTCGCTCGTGTGGTGCTAGTCATTACCTGGACATCCACTCTGTGAAGCTAAACCCTGCTGTTCAGCTTAGACAGAGACACCACGAGCTGGATGAGAGCTCTGAAATGTGGCGACGGTCTTGCAGGTGCATTCAGCTGATGTTAAGGGCAGAGTCGCTGAACGGCCTTGTAGGTATTTGGTGCGATCAAGCTTTATTAGGTATGGCTAGCCATGGCGTGCCTAACATCATGCCTTCAGGTTGCCTGCAAGGCTTCTGCCTCCGCTACAATACTCGAAGGGTGCTCTTGCTGTTTGCTCTCGGTCGTTGGTGCTCATAGCCCGAAGCAGCGTCGGAACTATCTTGCGATTTGGCGCGAGAGGTGGCTGCACTTTGTTCAGCACGGTCTTGTATCCTGACTACTCACATTCTACTCGTGAAGGAATTAGTATATCCAACGTGAATGTGAATGGAGTGAAGTTCAATGTGTCGTGGCTTCCCGAGGAATACATGGGTGACGCAATTGTGACTAAGCCAGTCTGATTGAGGAAGGCAGGTGCGAGCTACAGTGAGTGTGTGTGTGTGTGTGTGTGTGTGTGTGTGTGTGTGTGTGTGTGTGTGTGTGTGTGTGTGTGGGGGGGGGGGGGGGGGGGGGGTGGGTTTTGGTGGGGGGGGGGGGGGGGTTGATTAGGTATCAGTGCTTCTAATGTATGATGGCTCTGAGATACCCACAGGCGATGAAGTTGTGGAGCTTGAAGATGCATTTCAGTAGACTATGCCGAACGCCATGCTTTGCTCCCAATGTCACCAATCAGATGCTGCAATAACGAAGTCCATCGCGACAAGAATCTCCGTCTAACGCGCCTTCAACTCCACGCTCGCTTGCTGGACAAAGTAGGCTTACAATTTTTTTTGAAACATAATACCGTTCATTTATGCAACGTTGCGTGTACGTCCAGCATCCGAGCCGTGCACTGAAGGGGAGTGGCCACCGACTGGCTTGCGGTGTGGCATAGAAGTGGAATTCCTACGAGCAGATTCCGAAGGCAATTTAGGAAGGGCCTTATCGAGTCCTTCCATCTTGAAAGCCTGTACCTCAGGTGCACGTTCAAGCTCCTGTTGGAGTTCGTGGAGTTTATCCATTGTAGTGAGCTCACCCATCCAGCTCTTGCCAGTCTTGTGATCAAAGTGCATGGCTTGGACAGGTCCACCGTAGCCGGTAAGGTCAGCCAGCATTGGTGGGTGAATTATGATTGTCTCCTTTCGCTCAAAACCTTGTTCAGTCATGAACGTTCCTGCTTCGATAATCTCAGGTTCTGTACGGTGCTTGGCCAAGGCCGTCTGTTGGGAGTAAGGGCTAGAGTGCTCGCAGATCGACCACCAGCGATTGTCGCCTGTGCGGGCTGGCAGCTCATCGGCGGAGATCTCGATGAGTCCCTCACCATTCGGGTTGGGAATCCAGTGACGAGGTGGGAGGACCTCTGTCATCATGACAGGCTGAATGCGGTGGAAGTGCTCGTAGTTGTGAATCTCGCGATATATTTTTTGTTGGACAATCTCGTGCTGGTGTGGCTTGATCACTTCGTGTGTTACAGCTTTGTGGAAGTCAGTACATCTGAAAGTCACCGCAATCGCCACACGTAACGTACCAGGAGCCCATTTGATGTCTCCATCTGTGTCGACCGTGTTTCTGAGGTCCGCGACACCGTCCTCGCGCAGTTTCCTGGCTAGAACAGTCTCTTCACCATGTGCTGTTCCATCCATCGTAGCATGGCGAACGCCAAAGTGCGATTTTACAGCCCCGTGCGTTTCCTGTGGTACCTTGGACTCTTCGTTGTCGCCGTTCAATGTGCTGAATTTCTGTGGCTCTAGTTCTGGTTGTGCGCAAGCAGCCTTCAGAGCGAAGCTTGACCTCTTCGCAAGCCCCTGCTCTGGTGTACTCGACTTGGTTTGTAGGTGTTCACCATCGATGAGACTGCCGTTAGTCGTGACGTTGTCGCCGTTCCCCACATGACTGCCAGACAGACCTGGGCTCAACCTGGCTCTGGAAGATTGATTGCCGGCGAATTGTTTGCGCGAATGTACTTGAGCCGAATGAAGGGTTGAAACAGGAGCAGCTGGGATCAATGTTAGAATATACGTGTTCTGGAGTGCTCAGGAAACTAGTCTGGGCCAGTCCCTTCCAGACAACAACAACAACAACGGTACTCACTTAGAGAAGACACTGCCGACCCATGATGTGCAACAGTCGCTGTGTTGCGATGTCCCCCATCGATCGATGTACTATAACGTGCAATGTTTCGGTCGGCAACATTCTCTTCATGTCGCGCAATGCTTTGCCCAGCAATGTGTTGTCCGTCGCCACCAAGTGTGATGTATTCATCACCGTGATCGTCGTTCACTGGAGAGAGTGCTGGAAGATAAGCCTTGTAGTCTTGCGCGATAGCCCCCCCAATGGGATCAGCGGGTGACGCAAAGTCAGAAGCTACTGTTTGCCGAGTAGGTGCTTGACTTTGGCGAGTATCATCGTAAATGGAGCTGACGGGTCTGCTGCGACCGGTGTAGACAGAGCCAGCCGCAGACGAATCGACTGATGTACGACCGCGCCTGTCTGAAGACACGCGCTGTCGATCGGCACGTGGTGGGCTTGCTTCGACTTCGTGGGAGCTGTTACCCAATTTCTCGTGTGAACCTGATGAGCTCCTCAATTGACTGGACCTCCGAAAGACGGACTTCAACTTTTGTTGCATGATGACTTGAATCGCGCGAAACCTTCGAATACAAAACTTAGGGAGAAACAGATGCAAAAGACACGTAGGGCAAATGGGTCTCCGTGGACCAAAGTGCTGGGCCACGGGGCAGCTATGACGCACAGAGCGTGCTTCTCTAAGTTCAGAGCGCTATGGAAGTTCGGCAGGGAGGCGCGAGGCTGCTGAAGTACGAAGTCATTTGGCGGAACAAAAGAACAGCCCAGAAGCCGTTCAGTGACAGCACGGTCGAACGTTAAACCGCTGCCATGGGCCCTTGTGGTGACGCAGTGACTCGCCAATGCTAACGTTGATGAACAGCAGAGTGCGGTCAGACATCAATCGGGCTTCATGGCGGAGTCCCCGACGGCTCCAGGCGTCGTGACGGATGTCTGCTTCCCTTTCTTCTCCCAGAGCACCACAGAGCTTCCTTGTTGCTTCTTCAGAGCAGGACTAAGTTCAGGCGGCTACTAATGCATCTCAGAGCATGGCGTCTTTGATGACGTAGCAGCATCGTGATGTTCAAGTGCTCTTCCACAGCAGCCGCCTCAACGATCAGACAGGGCAAATCAGGCCCACTTAGGCAAGGTGACGATGCCACAATCATCGCGCGTTTGTGGTGAGCATGGCAGACATGCACGGTGGCATGACGACAAGTAAATGAGGTGGCCAACAGCGGGAGCTGCCCGCTGCTGATCGCAATAGCGTACCAAAGGACAGGGTGATCCTCAGTGCGTCAGTCTCGAACGTGGCCAGGGTTCCGGCGCCGCGAGCGAATCAGAACAAGACAGCAACCAGTGTGTGGGCGACGCGTAGGAAGTGTGGGGATGAACAACATCGAAAAGGTGCTCGCCGTGAAGTTCTGGCATGTTTGCGGTAGAAGCACGGACGACTTCCCGCAACTGATCAGATCGTGATAACATCGCCCCAACGCCACCCCAGCCGCAGATCTTCACATTCCCTCTTCTCTAATGCGGCACAATTCCATTCACACAACTTCGATCGCGTTTGAGTATAATTGAGAGCATCCGTTTTGCTGTGAGTCCGTAGTGTGCAGAAAAACTTCAGGGTAGGCAGGCTAGCTGGTAGCAGCAGCTTCAGCGGATGGCCTAGGAAGGACTGGACCACACTGCTCCACTCGCTGGAAGCGTATGCTCTACGTCAAGCGTAACGCCCGTCGTGTCGACGTAAACTGTGGCTGATGGATTGAGCTTAGGTCCTTTGACATACATCAACAACCATGTCTTTGTGACTACAGCCCCTCGGAGCTACCGCTGCCACACAGCGGGACCCGTCAAAATCGAACCCACGCTTACGGAGCCAATAGATACCGTCATACGTATGCAATCGCCGAGCTAGGTCGGTCATTGCGATGGGGCTAGACTGACGTGCTGTGGATGGCACCGAGCAGGCTTTACCGGCTGTGAGGTCCTGTCAATTACGTCGCTCTGCGTATGCTCCAGTGATGGAAGGTATAAAATGTTCAAGCAGGCACTGCCTGAGATCATCATCATACCATCATCAAATAACTATCCTCCGACCTTCAAAAAAATTTGAGATTGTTTTCACCCACACTTCCACCATCTTCGTACCAATCAACAACACGACAATTCACAATGGATAAGGCCAAGGCAGCTATCACTGACTTTATGTCTAAGTCTGGACATCACGACACCACCGTCCATGAGGCTGTTGCTCCTGCTGTTCAACACGAGGTTGTCAAGCCTCACGTCCATGAGGAGGTTCAGACTGCCGTTGACAAGGAGGTTCACCAGGATCACTACCACCGCACAGTCCAGCCCGTCCAGGATCGTGAGGTCCTTCCCGAGCAGCACAATGCTAAGATTGGCGCTGTCCAGCACCGCGAGTTCGACCATCGTGACCACGACACCACCAAGAGAAATCTTGTCGAAGAGCAGGCCCGCTTCAAGGATGAGCGTCGTGTAGATGCCACCACACACAGCCAGAGCGCCGCTGCTGCCATTGGCGGTGAGCACGTTCACCACCACATTCACGAGACCATTCAGCCTGTCGTACAGAAGGAGACCATCCAGCCCAACGTTGTTCACACCACAGTCCCTATTCACGAGGTTCACCACAACAAGGCTACCCACCACAGCACCACCGCTCTTCCCGCTATGACTATGGAAGAGTTCAAGACTAAGGGTGGAGCTCTCACCGGTCGTGAGGAGCGCTACGATGCCTTCGAGGGTGTCCCCAAGAATATCGGTGCCGGCACAGCTGGTGGCTTTGGTGCTATCCGTGAGGGCTCCGGTCACCACGACCACCACCACGTTGCTGGCGCGCCCCGCCACGGTGACTACGACAACACTGCCCGTCATGGCAGCAATGTCTCTGGTCTTAACCAGCGTGAGTCGAACACTGCCCAGAGCGTCTCTGGTTCCGGTGCTGGTCTCACTGGCACACACTCCCACGGCAGCAGTTCTGCTAGCTCCGGCCGCACTGGCCACCGCGAGGCTGGTATCGGTGGCGGCGAGGCTGCTGCTGCTACTGGCGCCGCTGATCACCATGGCCAGCAGCACAACGACTTTGCCCGCGACAACCGTACTCACACCACTAAGGACGGTATGCCCGAGGCGCTCACTGAGGATCGCTCCAGGGCTGACGCCCACAACACCCACACCCGTGACTCTGTCTCCAGCGAGAACAAAAAGCCTAGCTTGATGGACAAGTTGAACCCCAAGGTTGACTCTGACGGCGATGGCAAGCGCGGGTTCATGAAATAGATGTGTCGTTCCGCGCACCATGACCTTCCTGATGTTTTAATGATCCATGCATATGTAGATACCATATCCTAGTGTAGATTAATGCAAAGTAAACACTTCACAACATACATCTCATACGTGAAACGTTGAACGTGGTAAAATGCACGAAATAATGTCATCTTCTCTGCCAGTGTCCAGAGATGCCTCACTTTGCTATCCTATCTCTCATAGACCAGCACTAATAACCAACTTCCAACAACTCCAAACAATGCCCTGCGCAGGCCTCTCTTTCTTCAGTGATCATGATTACCCCTCAATGACGTCTAGCTTGCCTTAGCTTCGAGACGGTGGACGTGCGGCAGCTAAACGGTCCACAGTGTCAGCCACAGCAGCCTCAAGCGGCTCGTACCATCGATGTACTTTCTGCCGCACACGGCTAGCAGAACTTTGTAGTACGACATCGTAACCGTACATCAAGCTCATCATAACTACTGACTGTGACAAATGCCCCAAACTTAACGCCCTGACGATGACGCGTCAGAGCAGTCTCTGGGCGATGGGCTTCCAATCTGAGGTCGGTTTCTCGGTCGCAACGAGTACAACGCGACCTCCCGTCCAAGACGACCCCTTACTCCCAAAGACAAAGTCAACACCTTCCTCCTGTGCGAGTTTAGTCATCTCTTTGAGGCCTGCTGCGTCGATCTGTGGGCAGTTGTGACTGAAGCCAGGGGTCAACGTGACTATTGAAGTGATCGATTGGGTGAGACTTACTACAGCAGGCTGACATGCGGGTTGTAAGTCTCTTCAGCCCAGTCCCTTGCTATCCCGTCATCCTCATGATCGGCCACCTGCCTCCTGCAGACCGTTGCTAGTGCTTTCAGCCCTCCGTTCTTCTTGCACTTGATGTAAAGCTTGCGGAAGTAGACATCCTCACTATTGAGCTTCTCAAACTCGACCCTTACATCCTCACCAGCTGGAAGGTCCAGAGACTCAATCCATTTCTGCGGCTCGGTGCCGTAGCTTGATGGTTTCACCAAATCAGAAGTCAATGTAACGTGAGGAATGAAGAAGTCTGTTGAGCCGAAATGCGAGGCTGTTCTGTTGATCAGAGAAAACAGCTTCTCATTCAATGGATGATATTCCGGCGGGAGGAGCCAAAGGGACGATCCGGGCATCGTGCGCTACCAAATGCAGAAGTTTGGAAGAAGAAAGCTCGATCGAGTGTTTACTGAACAGCATCGTCACTGTCCTGATGCGTCATGGTCTGTTTAGCCGCGCGTAACTAGCGCAGCTGCTCCCCACGATCCTTCCGTCTCGGCATCGGCCGCTCTGCGGTACCTCTCCGGCCCGCGACACCGTTCACATGTGAATAATGCTGCTTTGACACGAGCTTCCTCATGACAGCAAATAACCGACCCGGACAGCAGACACCGCGACGATATGCCATTATTCTGTGGCGTCATCAGCCGATATCTTAGACCTGGTCACGATGGCGGGCGGGTTATTATGGAGCGTGTTTGGCTGCTTCGCTGAGATCCTCTTGTTCTGGTTGCGGGTGTGTGCTCCTTGCGCTGCTATAACGACTACTTGCCAACCTTCCGCTAACACCTATGCTAAAGCGACTGTTTGCTTGGTGGACGAAGAAGAGCCCGCGAGATCTGCTCCTTGAGACGATTGCAGATGCGCGCTGCTTCGAGGAATGGGAGGCAGCAGGTAAGCAAACGCTACTACACCTCCATTTGTGCTGACTCGCCTACCAGCATACCACCTCGATGAGCTCCAAGGGTACGATCTCTGGCGCCAGAATGCCACGAGCAAGTGGTACAACTATCGTCTTATACACCAGCGCCTTACAGCCATTATCGAGACCCACGAAGATGATGACATGCTAGGTCTGATTGGCCTGCTCAGGAGCGGCCTCGTTCGGAACCTCGGAAATATCACAGCACCGCGCCTGTTTGATCGTGCATACGGTGGGACGAAGCTCCTGATCGAGGATTATGTCACGCAAGTCTCGTACGCGATCGAATACCTCACCAACTACCCTACTACGGCAAGCTCGGAAACAGGATTGACAAATCAGGCGAAGCTGGATGTGCTGCACGATACAAGGCAGGCTTTTGGAAGATCCGTGCTGGTGCTTCAGGGCGGACAGATCTTTGGCATTTGTCATCTGGGTGTTGTCAGGGCACTGCATCTGCGTGGTCTGCTGCCTCGCATCATTGCTGGCACTGCGACAGGAGCCATTATTGCTGCGCTGGTAGGTGTGCATACGGAAGATGAGCTGCTGGACTTCCTCAATGGCAAGAACATCGACCTGAGTGCTTTCAAGAAGCGCCCACAGAAGAAAGGATCTAAGGGCAGCGGATGGTTTGAGACACTCACGCGCCGTGTCAGACGGTGGTGGTATGAGGGGCATTTCCTTGATGTTGGAGTGCTGGAGCAGCTTCTGAGGGCAAATGTGGGAGATTCGACGTTCGAAGAGGCATACACCAGGACCAAGAGAGTGCTCAACATCACCGTGACCACTAGCGGTGGTGGAGGTGTGCCAAACTTGTTGAACTACCTCACAGCACCGAACGTGGTAAGTGCTGCGTCCAGCCGTACGAAACTTGCAGCTGACAACCCTAGCTCATCTGGTCTGCCGCTCTCGCTTCAAGTGCAACCGCGTCCTCCACGCTCTATAACCCTGTCGTCCTGATGTGCAAGGATGAGTCTGGTGCGATCGTCCCCTGGTCTCCAGCCTCAGAGACCACCTTTCGTCCCTGGACGCACGCCTCATACACCGATCGTCAGTCGCCGCTGCACCGCATAGCCGAACTCTTCAACGTGAACCACTTTATCGTCTCGCAAGCACGGCCTTATCTTGCACCCTTCCTCCGATCGGATCTCCACCACCCGAATCCTCGACAAGATGGTCGCTGGAAGCTGAGCATGCCGATACTGAAGCTCGTGGTTTTGGAAGTACAACATAGGTTGCACCAGCTCGACGAGCTAGGTTATCTGAGTCCCAGCATCCGGAGGTTCTTGCTTGACGAGAACGTTCCTGGCGCAAGCTTAACACTCGTCCCAGAACTTACCCCTAGCGACTTTTTTAAGCTGCTTGAGAATCCAACAAAAGAGGCCATCGACTACTGGATCCTGAAGGGTGAAAGAAGCGTGTGGCCAGCTGTGACGGCGCTAAAGATCCGGTGTGCGATTGAAGTGGAGTTGGACAGAGGTTATCAGCTCGTCAGAAGGCGCAAGCCATTCGAGAGCGTAAGAGCTGTGGGCTTGAGGAAGAGTGGAAGCCGAGGTGAGATAAGGTCAACGCACGGAAGCCAAGAATTTGGACAGAGCGGGAGAACACCGAGAAGGGCGAGAGCAGAAAGCTTCGGTGGCTAGCATCCCTCGAGCGATGAGCTCACGCTCGTAGAGCAGTGCAGCGACTACGCCTCATAATGGAGTTGTTTAACGTCTCACTGGCCCGCTCAACCCCTTCAACAATGCGAATCCTAGCACGACTCCCATACCAAACGCTATCAGCGTATTTGCTGATACCCCCAAATCCTTCTGGCCTTGATTCATCTTCCTCGCTTGCTCCGCATACTCCTTCTTCCTCCTCTCTAGTTCGTCCTTGGGGCCATCTTTCGCATTCGAGACCTTCGGGGCGTCTAAGCCCAAATACTCTCTGACCAACGAATCTTCACTCTCACTCAGATCAATCCGCTCCAATTCGCTGTCCCCCTGATCCAGCGGACACCGAATATTAAGCTCCCCAAACATACCCTCTTTCCCCTCTTTTCTCCGACTGACACCAACCGGTAACCACTCCTCCAGCATAGACGCAGGCAGACTCCTGAACACAAGCCCCATCCACATCTCCAGCAAGTTCAGCAATAAACTCGGATCGTCCATCCCCGGCAACGCATGGCCGCCCATATTTGGGCTCGGGAGCACAGCAAGCACGCCAATTACATTGTATATCGAGCGCTGCAGCGCGTAGTAGTGCAACGAAGGGTTGTCGCGCCGGTAGCGGAAGTTGAGATGCTGTGCTATTCGGGAGCGTAGAGAGGAGGCTTGCCCGACGTAGATCCGGACCCGTTTGTCGAGCCCCAGGATCCCGTTCAGGTAGATTGCACGCACGTCGGTGCGCGGATTGTCCCCGATGAGCTTCAGGCCGTCCAGACTCCAGCGGCTGCCGAGAAAGCTCCATACTGAGGGCCGAATGCAGCGGAGGCAGAAGTCAGAGAGGCGGGGGTGGCGGGCTACCCATTCGCTGTATCGCACGTGGTGTTTTGACTCTGAGTCTTGGAGTTTTGATAGCAAGTGCGTCAGGATGGATTGAGCCTCAAGTTGCGCTGGTGTGAGCTGTATAGGTAGATCGTTCATATTGGATACGGTTGATGTTGAAACCGAAGCTGAGGTATTCGATGTCCACGTCTGCGATGTCTACGAACTCCGAGCAGATTCTACGTTGTATATGTCCCAGCTCTTCAAATCGTAGTCTTGCAAGCTGCAGTATGTTAGGCAGATTGCGTCTTCCGGCTAGCGTCAAGACAGCAAGGGGCGAAAGTCGACGTGAAGCTGTCTGAGCGTGTAGTCGTGCGTCTGCTGCCTAGCGGATGTGACTTTGCGCAATGATGTCTTAAACGACAGGCTCTTGGGTGTTTTTTTATGTTTGACGGTGAATGGTGCTGGTATTCTAAAGCTGAGTACAGAAGAGGCTCGAGGGCCTTTGGCGGCTGGTAGATTTCCCTGATGAGGCAGGAATTGAGGTTTGCTGTCGATTGCCGGCGCCCCTCAGGGTGGGTACCCATGCAATGAAGTTGGATCCCTCGAAACTTGTCTTCAGCTGCGTAAAATATCGTAAGCAAACTTAACATTCAAGCTCTCAAGCGTGAAGCTCCTCAATTAGCGCACAGTACCCAGATATCTGGGACCTTCCACAATCACCAGGAAGCTGCGTCTTCGATTAACGACTGCCAGTCTTCAAGGCATAGTTGTTGTCAGAGAAGCAGGGTCTGCCTAGCCTTGGCTGAGTTCTTCTGAGTTCATGAATTTGAAGGCTCAAATTTGGAGGAAGACTTGGACATTCGAAAAGATGAACAAGACGAATCGCAACGTAGACAGCTCCCTACTGCATACAATTACAGTCTTGGCGATCTAATCTAATCTCATCACCGCCCACCGCCGAACTGGCCACGACCCCTGCGACTAGAGGCCAGAGCATCACATCAACGTTGCAGGCTTCCAACGTTACCCGCAGCAGTCCACCAGGCACGCTTCTTTTCCTACTTGTTCTGTTCAATTCTTCTTTCAGCACCTTGACGCGACTGCTACACCAGCAAGATGGTAACGACCTCCCCACTTCACTTGCGCAAATGTACCTGCCCGAGCTTGACCCGCTGACAGCACTCCAGGCGAACGTAATAGCAAACTCGGGTCACGATGATATGATTGTACGTCTGCGCTTTCACCTCAAACTTCCCTCGCATTCTCGATACGCGCAATGCTGCAAACCTCGAAACTGCGAACTCGGATAAATCAATGCGCAATGGCAGCCAACAGGGTTGATCTGCTATCGGTAGAGGCTAATGAGGCTCAGCATGACGCCGTCCTGGATTACTACGGCAGGCGGTTAGCGACATGTTCTTCCGACAAGACAATCAAGATCTTCGAGGTCGAGGGCGAAAGCCATAGACTGGTGGAGACCCTGAAGGGGTACGTCACCGTGGAATCCAGTTGCGGCATGTTGTTGACAGCTTGACAGACACGAGGGCGCTGTATGGTGCGTAGCCTGGGCGCACCCTAAGTATGGCAACATCCTTGCATCTTCCTCCTACGATGGCAAGGTCCTCATCTGGCGCGAACAAGGCGGCGCCTGGCAGAAGATCTACGACGTCGCGCTCCACACCGCATCTGTTAACCACGTCGCCTGGGCACCCCACGAGGCCGGATGCCTCCTCGCTTGCGCTTCCTCTGACGGTAACGTTTCGGTTCTCGAATTCAAGGACAACAACTGGACACACCAGATCTTCCAGGCTTGCGGCTCTGGCGTGAACAGTGTCTCTTGGGCACCAGCTGTTGCACCCGGCCAGGTTATCAGTGCAAGCGGAAATCAAGCCGGCACCGCACGACGATTCGTCACTGGTGGCAGCGACTGCCAAGTCAAGCTTTGGGAGTTCAGCGCAGAGACAGGAAGCTGGCAAAATACACAGATTCTGCCCGGCCATACAGACTGGGTCCGCGATGTCGCATGGTCACCTACGGTCCTCTCCAAGTCTTACATTGCTTCTGCCTCGCAGGATAAGACTGTGCGCATCTGGACATCCTCAGACCTGCGTAAGTACAGCATCCATAACAAGGCGAGCACTGTACTGACTACTTCTAGGCGACTGGAAATCTACCGTACTCAACGTCGACGCTGCTGCATGGCGTGTAAGCTGGAGCCTCAGCGGCAACGTGCTCGCGGTGAGCACTGGCGACAATCGAGTCAGCTTGTGGAAGGAGAGGCTGAGTGGTGGATGGGACTGTGCCAAGACAATCGAGGAGTAGAAGATGTACTGGGCTGGGATGTAACGAAGACGCATGAAAAGCACAGCGATAGAAGAGCGGTGGCTGGCACCGCAAGATTGCTGGCAGATACCAAGCAGGTCGTAAGGCCTCGAATGATAGGATACCATCATCTCGACTCCCTTGTGCCTATTGACAGCTCAAAGGTCCAATAAACGACCAGATCGATGTCATCCCAGAAGCGAAATACTTCTGTTCAGGCTCTTGCGCCAATCCTCCTATGCGGCAACTCAAGGTCATACAACGACTGAGGGCTGCCAATGCGCTTTGAAAGGGGAGTCGTGAAGTCAATCTCAAAGGTACTGTTGACACGTGCTGAATTGTGCAGATACACCGCCTCGCATTTCCCGATACAGTAGTGGGTCTCGTGCCATGTGAATCCTTCAGCAAGGCGGAACGAAAGTCTCGAATCGATTGCAGCTTTCATAGCCGTCCATCCTGATTGTGATGGTTGCGCAGCGCATGCAATTGACGCAGCGACCGACAGTCCGACTACCAGCGCTAGTGAGCTGCGACGCCCCGTACACCAAGCTGTCAGCGGCAAACAACACGCTCCTTGTCTCCAGATCTAGCCCGCCGTAAACGTGGGGAGTTGATCAATGAGAACGGAAGTTGAGCCTTAGGTAGTGGGCTAGGAAATGACGACAGCAACAAGCGAGGGGCACTAACAGCTAACAGGTCAAGGGCGTGCCCCCCAACAACCTGAGAACACTGGATTTCTGGTGCACATGCACCTTTCCCTAGCGGCGGATCCCGATACAGGCACGATATACAACCGAATAAATAGACGTCAACTGCTTGAGCTTTGCAACACTCTCCTCGCTCCCTTTCCCCATCCCCCACATCACTACCAGACAATGTCTATCATCGACACCACTAAAGACTTGTCAGCACTCTTCACGCAGCAGGTTAAAGCTACTCCTGATGCTATCGCGCTAGAGGACGAGAAGAACACATATACATACCAGCAGCTCCACGACAAGGTCTCCGAGCTTGCCCTACAACTCCGCGGCCATGGCGTGGGCCGTGACAGCCTAGTCGGTGTTCTACTACCACGTTCCGCCGACTATGTTATCGCATGTTTGGCGGCATTGGCAGCAGGTGGAGCATTTCTGGTGCTCGAATTAGCTTATCCACCGGATCTGCTTGCCGATGTGCTGGAGGATGCCCGACCAACTGCTGTAGTCACAATCAGCGCCGAAGTGGGCAAGATTTTTGCGAGGGTACCGCTCGTGGTTTTGGATGAGCAAGACTCGAAGACAAATGGCCACGTGGACGAGTCAGAACTGCCGCCCCTGCCAGAAGAGACGGACTTGGACCGACTATGCTTCGTTGCCTACTCTAGTGGAACAACAGGCAAACCCAAGGGTATTGCCAACCCGCACAAAGCAGCTGTGCTCTCATACAATCTCAGATTCGGCTTCTCAGATATCCAGCCCGGAGATCGAGTTGCCTGCAACGTATTCTTTGTATGGGAGATCATTCGTCCTTTGCTGCGCGGAGCGACCGTCATTGCTATCCCAGATGAGGCCAGCTATGACCCCCGCATGCTTGTTGATCTCCTCAGCACCAAAAAGGTCACCGAGACACTCTTCACACCTACTCTGTTCGCCGCTGTACTAGCCCGTCACCAAGCGCTGGAGACGCGCCTTCCCAACCTGAAGACAGTATGGCTGAACGGCGAGGTAGTGACCACCGATCTGGCAAGAAGGGGCCTGAAAGCTCTGCCAAACACAAGACTACTCAATGTCTACAGCGCCTGCGAAACACACGAAATCGCTTGCGGTGATATCAAGGAAATGCTTGAGCAACTCGAGAAGGACGCCGCTTATTGCCCGGTCGGACCACCTCTGATCGACAAGAAGTATGTCTACATTCTCAACGAGAGTGGTCAGAAGGTGGACGAGGGAGATAACGGCGAGCTCTTCATTGGTGGCCATCTCCTCGCGCGTGGCTATCTCAACCTCCCAGAGGTCACCGCAAAGGCTTTCACCCCGAATCCCTTCAGCTCACAGAAGGGTGCGCGGATGTACAGGACTGGAGACAAAGCCAGATTACTGCCAAACGGCCTCCTTGAGATCACTGGACGTGTTGGAGCAATGATCAAGATTCGTGGATACTCGGTTGTTCCTGGAAAGGTTGAAAGCGAGATTCGGAATCACCTTGCTGTCAGCCATTGCGCAGTCATCGCTCATGGCGATGGCATCGATAGGCAGCTTGTCGCCTACATTGTACGCGACAAAGACTCGTCTGAGGAGCGCCCAGTAGTCGAGATTGACAAGGCTGGACGCAGCTCGACCGCACGCCGCATGCTCCAAGCATATCTCGCGCACTACATGCTGCCCGCTCTTTGGGTGGAGCT
Organism: Phoma herbarum; assembly: GCA_001599375.1. Taxonomy (NCBI): domain Eukaryota; kingdom Fungi; phylum Ascomycota; class Dothideomycetes; order Pleosporales; family Didymellaceae; genus Phoma; species Phoma herbarum. The sequence goes on along the minus strand of BCGR01000008.1, from coordinate 449,347 downwards.
TGAGACACTGCCAACTAACGACGTTTCCGGGAAGGTGAACGTCAAGGCTCTGCCACCGCCTAGATCCAGCTCACCAACTGGAAGTGCTCGCAAATACGAGCAGAGCCCCATCGATATCGAGCAGATCCAGACAATCTGGGCCTCCATCCTCGGCATCAGTGCAAGCTCAATCACTCCCGAGTACAACTTCTTCGATCTCGGTGGTCACTCGCTCTTGCTCGCTGACCTTGCAGCACGTTTATCCAACACTTTCGGTATCCGGGTCCCAGTCGCTCGTCTTGCCACTCCGGCAACCCTTAACGGCCACCTGGATACCGTCCGAAAGATCCGCGATGGTGCGGTGGCCGAGGTCCAGGACAATCTACCTGCAGTTCTGAAGGCCGATGCTGTTCTAGACAAGGATATCCAGCCCAAGGATGCGAACTTTGTCGCACTCAAGGACGCCAAGACTGTGCTACTGACTGGTGTCACTGGTTTCCTGGGTGCTTTCCTACTCCGAGACCTCCTCGAGCACACATCTGCTACCATCATCTGCATGGTCCGTTTCTCTGATGCATCGCAGGATGACGTTCCGGCTGCCATAGCTCGGATCCGTAGCAATCTCCTCGACTTCGGCTTGTGGAGCGATTCCGTGATGGAGCGTGTCGAGATCCTGCCTGGTAACCTGTCCAGGAAACGCTTTGGTCTGCCACCAGACACATTCCAGAAGCTCGCTGGTCGACTTGATGTCATCATTCACGCTGCCGCTACTGTCAACTTGGTATACCCATACGCTGCATTGCAGAAGCCCAACGTCGGTGGGACAAGAGAAATCCTCCGCCTTGCCAGTGCCGGCGGTGTTACCGTTCAGTACGTTTCCACAAACGGTGTGCTTCCCCCCGCCGAAGGCCGCAAAGGATGGTCAGAGGACAGCATGATCGGTGTAGAAGATGTGCCGACCAAACTCGCAGACGGTTACGGGCAGACCAAATGGGTGGCTGAGCAGCTTGCACTTGAAGCACAGAGACGCGGCCTGCCCATTAAAATCCACCGCCTTGGGACCATCAGTGGTCACAGCGAGACCGGTGCTGCTAACGCTTGGGATTTGTTGACGGCTTTGATCGTCGAGTCAATCCGCATTGGTCACTACCCAGACGTCAAGGGCTGGCGCGCAGAGATGACTCCTGTTGACTTTGTCAGCAAGGCTATCCTTCATCTCAGTGACCAGACCGAGACCGACCAGACCATCTTCCATATCGGCGACCCAGACCCAGTGGACATCAGTAAGGTTTTTGAGGATGTTGAGAAGCTTGGCTACCCTACTAGGCCTCTGGAGTTCTCGAAGTGGGTTGCTCTTTGGGATGAGAAGCGTGGCTCTGCCAAGGGTGGTGTCGGTGCCTTCACAGTCGACATTCTCCGTAGCGGTATGCCCAGCATCGAGTTCCTGAGAGACGTCGTTGTCCTTGATAACAGCAAGACACGACCTCTTCGCTCAATTGTTGAGCGTCCCAAGGTCGATGAGGCACTTCTCAAGACATACACGCGTCACTGGTACGCACGCGGTTGGTTGGCATCGCCACCCCAGAGCCAAAATGCTGTAGGCGGTTCGGCCAGGACGCTTCCACGCCGCGGTCCTCTCTATGGCAAGGTCGCCATCGTTATGGGTGCCTCCTCAGGAATCGGTGCCGCCACCGCCGCAGCACTTACACGAGAAGGTTGCCACGTTGCCCTCGCAGCACGCCGCATCGACGCTCTCGAGAGCCTCAAGAAGCGCCTCACCATCCGCGAGGGTAAGATTATCACTCAAAAAACCGACGTCACCGACAAGGCCCAGGTAGCAGCCCTCGTTGCCGCAACGGAAGAGAAGCTCGGTCCCGTTGACATCTTCATCAATGTCTCTGGTGTTATGTACTTCACCATGATGGCCAACGCCCTCACCGATCAGTGGGACCAGACTGTCGACGTCAACTGCAAGGGCATCTGCAACACCATCGCCGCCGTCGTACCGGGCATGCTGAAGCGCGGAAAGGGCCATTTCGTTGCCATCTCCTCGGACGCCGGTCGCAAGGTCTTCCCCGGTCTTGGTGTGTACTCTGCTTCCAAATTCTTCGTCGAGGCGACTCTGCAGGCTCTACGTGTTGAGACTGCGGGAACTGGATTGAGGGTTACGGCTGTGCAGCCAGGTAATGTTGCAACGGATTTGCTCGGCATGAGCACGGACAAAGAAGCGCTGAAGAAGTATGGTGAGCCTAGTGGTGCGAAGGTGCTGGATCCGGAGGATGTTGCTGGCAGTATCGTATATGCGTTGAAGCAGCCGGAGCATGTTGCTGTTAATGAGGTTATGATTGAGCCAAGAGACGAACCGATCTAGAAAGGGCATGGATGGGAACAAGGTAGATAGACTTTTTGCGGGGACCATGTTTATGGTTCATTGTTCACTGTTGACAAGACTCAAGAGACAATGTTGCCACTGGTTCTAGGCAGAATGAGATGTTTCTCACTGACGGTTGAGGACACGACGTAGCAGCCTGGGTCATGCCCGCAATCCACAATAGCTATCGAATCGTGCATGAGTCTCGTTGGCCAATGAAGAGTGTCTTGACATTGATTGATTTTGGTTCCGGGTAGGGTTGGAAAAAGATGGGGACGATTTCCGACCTGTACCCGCCAAGCACAGGCGTTTCCTGGATTCTGCGTCTCTCACGCCTGCAACAGATCACGCAGTACACCATGCTGGCTGTCAGCCTGTCCTCAAGGACCTATCCGAGCGTGGCGTCGTGCCGAGCCAGCTGAACCGCGGCCAGGTGCTTTGACAAGGTTGGCTACACATGCATAAGTTCGTGTTCGCGCGCTGCAGCTTCCAGCCGACTTGCAAGACGAACACAGGCGCAAGCAAATGTTTGAGATAAACTGAGTGTGTTGAAGAATCGAGAAACCTAGCTCTATAGAGCTGAGGTTGTGTTGTTCAGGCCATGTTCTTTCCGCCGGTTGAGCATCGCCGGGTCGGGCACGAGCCGCTCTCCGACCCCTTTCGAAGCTGGCATGCAGGGCTCCATCCCAATCTGGAGAGACCTTCACTCCTTCCTCAGCTTGGATCCACTCACCATAGATCATCGTAGATCTCCTTGCCCTCCTATTGGGCACATTCAAGAGTGCATTCTCGACAGCATACTCGCTTAGCGGTGTTCTGGCGGTCGGGAAGTGCGACTGGCTTGCAGATGGCGCCGCAGCCACGAAATAGTGGGCATGGGATTCCTCAAATGGACAATCAATCTTCAACGAGGATGAGCGCGTGGGGAGCTGAAGTGTACCTTTTCGTTGCGTATATATTGTCGCGGTGCTCTCCGCGTGTTGAGTGAGACCTGAAGCTTCAACTTCCGCCGCCACAGAATTCCTCTGGCCCAAGATGAATCTCGTCCCTCAAACGTTGCGACCACAAGGCCGAGATCGCGTGCACCATGTCGAAGATGGCCTCTCTGGAAGCACCATCCCAATCGCCTTCGGCTCGCCGCCGCAGGGAAGAGTGAACCCAGTAGTACGGAACTGTCTTTCGTACAGCGAACGATCCACCGTCACTTCCTTGCTTTCTACTGACGATTCTGCCAGACAATGGAGAGCGTGGTGAACGGGCAGCTTGCCAACTTCAGACACATGGTCGGCATTCACAGCACCAAAGGCTTTTCTGGCACTGCAGATCCACGCCACAACAACCTCCACTTCGAAGGTCGCGCCGCGCCTAACGTGGGGATTTACAACCGAGTCTGCCATCGCGAAGCGGCAGCGAAACGCGGCTTCAAGTTCGCTTCCCTCCTTATCAACGGCTGCTTGGGGCTGCAAGTTATTGTGGCGGCAGCACTCACAGCAATGGGCGCTGCCAATACAAATCACGTCTCGATCACAGCTTTTGGCGCCATAAACACCGTGATCGCCGGCATTCTCACATACCTGAAGGGCTCCGGGCTGCCAAATCGTATCCGATGGGCAGAGAACGAATGGAAGAAAGTCCGTGAAAACATCGAGCAGCGCGAGCGTGATTTCTCGCGACCAAACTGCCAACTCGACGTACAACATGTCATCCAGGTCATCGAGGCTATGTACGAAGAAGTGAAAGCCGATATCGCGAACAACACGCCAGACGCCTATGTCAGCTTGAGCGACCTACGAAACCGTGGCCAACCGCAGAACCCTCAAGTACCCAACATCAAGAGCCTGATGCAGGGCGCACACAACCAAGGGCAGAATGAGCTGCAAGAAGCGAAGCTCAAGTATGGGCACAAAGCCACAGATTTTCTTGAGAATTTAATCCACAAGGAAGAGGAGTGGCTGAAGAAGCTTGAGGGTCAACTTGCCGCCACCAGGGGAAGAGTGGTAGAGGTTGGCAGGGACACGATGCAGAATGGCAGGGACTGGAAGGAAGGATTTGAAGAGAAGGCCATAAACGCTACAGAGCGTGAGGTTGAACATGTTCGTGGTGACCTAAAGCAACGACGCAGTGACGTCGAGAGGAGTATCACAGCTACAACTGCAAATGCGTTACGGACAGGCCAAGACTGGGAGCGGGATATGGAGAAACAAGGCCTTCAAGCAGCAGAAGGTAAGATCGAGCATGCGCGAGGCAACATTAACGAAGAACGGCGGGATTTTGATCGTGGCGTTCATGCTGCACGAGACGATGTTGCGCAAGTCGGGCTAGGAGTGAGCCAGGAAGTGGATGCTCAAGTGGGAAGAATCGCCGAAGCACAAAGAGACATTCAGCGAGAAGCACAAAGGGCACGAGAGACGGCAGCACAAGCCCAGGAGAGTGTGCAAAGTGCTGCTGCCGGATTCAGGGGGTTTGCAGACAGCATAGTAAGGATTGGGAAAGTGGTGCATGATGAGCTACCACAGCAGAAGTGTAGTAGTTAAAGGGCACGACCGTCGGCCCAATGGTATTCACCTACATCGTGTTCGTGCTTCGAGCTCAGATCTTCTTGAGAAGTCTGTCTCCTGGCTACCCAGTGATGATTTTCCACGAGTCCCTAAAGTTGGCCTCCTATGCCACCCTGTTAGTGACCTCGACGAAGTTCTGCCACTGCTTGTAGGCCTCGCCACTCGAGATGGCCCACTTGGCTCTCCTGACACCCTCCTTCCAGCGTCCGCCGCCAGGGCCGACTTCCTTGATGACATTGCCGTCATCGCCTTCACCCATGTTGCTCGTATCTGCGTCGCAAATACCACTGATGACGAGCAGAGCAGCTGTGTTGATGTAGACAAAGTGCAGGATTGGATCATCTGGCGAGACTTCACCGGTGAGGATCTTCATCAAAATTTCGGCGTTCCTCTCGGGCGACTGCCCTGGCGAAACCTCGCTCAGTGGGTGTTCGGGTAATCCAAAGTCCGCTGGAGACAGCTTGAAGAAGTTGATGTCGACTTCGCCAGACGAGTTCTCAACCAGTCTCCAGCAGTGCGTGGGCCCTGCGCAGGACAATTCGTCCAACTCTTCGTCACCACACATGACAAGGGCTTTCCTCGCACCTGACTGACGGAGCGCTTCAGCGAAGTCAGGGGCGATCTCCTTACGGGCGACTCCAAGGACTCGTGCTTCAATCTGGTCGTGCAGAGGGTTTGCAAGGGGTCCGAGGAGATTGAAGATCGTGCGCCAGCCGAGTTGCTTGCGGATCGAGGCAGCGTGCCTTGCTCCCGGGTGGAAGATGGGTGCGTACAGGAAGGCGTAGTTGGTTTCCGAGTAGACTTCATTGATAGTTCTGGGTGCGACCGCAGTAATTATCGGTGCCTTCGGTGGTGTGCAAGCCAACAGATCGGCTGAGCCAGAGCGGGATGTGGAAGCTTTATTGCCGTGCTTTGCAACCATGAGCAAGGCACTAGCGAGGATTGACGATGTTGTTGATATGTTGAAGGTGTTGTGCGAGTCTCCTCCCGTGCCAACGATGTCGACCTATGCAATTGTCAGCCATCGGAGACAAGGAACCATCGTGGAGTCAAGAGATCAGAGTGGAGCTGCAATGCTGCAGTACATACCAGACCTCCGTTGTAGTTGCCCTCTTTTCTTCCACGCTTCTGGAGGACTTTACTGAGTGCATCGAAATCAATCTTGGTCGAGAAGTCTCTCATTGCCTTTGAGCATTTCGCGAGGACTTCAGCCTGTCTGTCTTCGTCTGTGAAATGGAGACATGTCAACAGCGCACCAGTCTGGACCTCCGATAGGCTGTTTGTGAAGATCAAGGAAAGAGCCGCAGCGATTTCATCTGCGGAGGGTTTTGTCGACGATGTTTCGTGCCAGAGACGTTTGAGAAGTGGTGTGATTGAGACCTTGGGGTCCTCATCGTTCGCTGTCGACACTGTGGACGCCATCGTTGTTGTTGTACCGTCTGATTCTTCTTGATGCTTTACCTAAGCAAGTGCAACAGGTGCAGCAGACTGTCGGCGGGGTAGGAGGGGTAGTTTTGGTTTGCAGTAGCGGCTGGTCGTGAGAGTCAACTGGCTCCAAATAAGGTTCGGTTGTTATTCAATTGCAGTTCAGAAAGTCGAAGGCGCCCCTTTCATATACCTGAAGAGCTCCGCCGCGTTGACTCACTAATCCGGAGATCCCAATGAGTTCCGCGATGAAGGCGCGAGGCATGACGCGCCCGATGCTAGGCTCGATCAAGCTAGCGCTGAAGACGCGAGGAGAAATGATTCACCGTCCCGCCTCAAATTTCGAACTACGCGACGGTCGCAAACGGCGTGTTCAAGGTCAAGACGTGTCAGAGTATCCTCTCTGATAGACCTTGCAACGATAACCCCCCGCGACGCCGAATATCTCAAATGGGGAAGAAGCGGACCCATGCTGAGACTAAGGATGGCTTTGCGAAGCCGCCTCCGGGCCAGGACCGGGTGAAGAACGACAAGAAGGATGCGCGTAAAGGTGGAGATGCCGGAAAGAAGCGCTCGGCACTGGTACGACATGCTCTCGATGGTTGGGAGATGCTATACTGACGCTTGCGCAAGACATTCAAGGTGCAGCCTGAATGGCACACCGTTGAGCTGCCGCAGCTTCCCATAGTCGCGAACCCTACGATACCCCCGAAATACATCCTCGACGACCTTCACGCCTACGCTGACGAGCTCTTGGAAGCCGAGACGACTGAGTATGCCGCCTCTCACATGTCTAAGGATGCGTCGCACAAGTTCATGTCCACCATCATGGCATCTGGTACTATGGAAGATAAGGTCTCGGCCTTGACTCTGTTGGTCCAGGAATCGCCCTTGCACACCACTCGTGCCTTCGAACAGCTGCTGGGATTGTCGCGCAAGAAGAGCAGGAGTGCTGCGATGATGGCTTTGGCTGCGCTGAAGGATCTGTTGGGTCAGGGTGTCCTGCTACCACCGGACAGGAAGCTGAAGGCTTTCGCACGCCAGCCTGGCCTTCTGAGCGCACTGCAGGGAAAGAATATGCACTGGAAGTACGGTGAGAAGCTGCCCGGAGAGCTCCAGAAGATCCACCTGATTGCATGGTCGTATGAAGATTGGCTGAAGAAGCAGTACTTTGAGATGCTCAAGATCATCGAGGGCTGGACCAACGACGAAGTCGAGTACTCGCGAAACCGTGCCGTGACGTTTGTCTGGGAGCTGTTGAAGGAGAAGCCAGAACAGGAAGAGAACTTGCTCAGGTTGCTCATCAACAAGCTTGGAGACAAGGAAAAGAAGGTGTCGTCGCGGGCTTCGTACCTGCTGCTGCAGCTTCAGATCACCCACCCACTGATGAAGAGCGTCATCATCAACTCGATCGAATCAGACCTGATCTTCCGGCCAAACCAGAGCGCGCATGCCAAGTACTACGCCGTCATTACCCTCAATCAGACCGTCCTCAGTGTGAAGGAGCAGGAAGTCGCCAACAAGCTGTTGGAGATCTACTTCAGCATCTTCCTCGGTCTGCTCAAGAAGCAGAAAGATCACGAGAAGGAAGAGAAAAAGATCGCAGTACTGAATAAGAAGGGAGAGGTACAAGGTGGTGGCGCCTTACCCGGAAAGATGGCGAAGAAGAAGGCTGAGAAGGAAGCTACCATGGCCTTCAAGGTCGCGGACGAGTCGAGGGAAAAGCTGATCTCTGCTATCCTTACGGGTGTCAACCGCGCTTTCCCCTTTGCTAAGACCGACGATGCCAACTTTGAGGAACAGCTCAACACCATATACCAGGTCACACACTCTTCCAACTTCAACACTGGTATCCAGGCCATGACTCTCATTCAGCAAATTTCGATTACCAAGAACATCTCCACCGATCGATTCTACCGGACACTGTACGAATCCCTCCTCGACCCACGCCTCATTACGACCTCCAAGCATATCATGTACCTCAATCTTCTCTACCGATCACTCAAGGCGGATACCAGCATCAAGCGCGTCAAGGCATTCGTCAAGCGCTTACTTCAGATCATTCACATGCACGAGCCTCCATTCATTTGCGGTGTCCTTTACCTGATCAACGAGCTCATTGCGACCTTCCCCAGCATCAAGGCTATGTTGTCGACACCAGAAGACCATGTCGATGATGGTGAGGACGAGCATTTCGAGGACGTGCCTGAGGACGGTGAAGAGAGAGCGGACGAGAAGAAGCCTGTTAAGCCTGCTTATGACGCTCGAAAACGAGACCCTGAGCACGCTCAAGCAGACCTGTCGTGTTTGTGGGAGCTGCTGCCGCTCCAGGCGCACTACCATCCTTCAGTACATGTTTTGGCATCGAAGATCATCAACCAGGATACCATCAAGGAAAAGCCAGACCCCACTCTTTACACTCTCATGAACTTCCTCGACAAGTTCGCTTTTCGAAACGCGAAGACCAAGACACAAGGCGTGCACGGATCCTCGATCATGCAGCCTATGTCTGGTACCTCCAAGGCTGCCGACTACCTCATCACGAACCGCGATGGCGATCGCACTCACGATCCCCTCAACTCGGAAGCCTTCTGGCGCAAGAAGGTTGACGATGTCCGCGACGACGAAGTCTTCTTCCACACCTACTTCGAGAAGGCTGGCAAAGCGAAGCAGGCCGACAAGAAGGCGAAGAAGAAGAGCAAGAAGGATGCGGACAGCGACGACGAGAGCGGCGAAGACGAAATCTGGAAGGCGCTTGTCAAGTCGCGACCAGACGTCGAGGGCGATGGCGGCGACGACGATTTCGACGACATCGATATGGAAGACATGATGAGCGACTCAGATGCCGAGGGCGGTGTTACCATGGACGATGGCGTCGAACTCAATCTCGGTAGTGATGACGATGGAGATGCTCCTGCACATGCCGCTGACGACGATGATGACGACTTCGAAAACTTCGACCTCGATGAAGAAGATGCTTTCATGGACGACGAAGACGACATCCCCGTCGACATCGCCGGCCTTGTGGAGGACGAAGGTGATGAAGATACCAAGGACGGCAGGAAGAAGAAGAAGAGGAAGCTCAAGCAGCTCCCCACCTTTGCCTCTGCGGACGACTATGCGAAGCTCATCGGCGACGACAGCGAGTAGCGCGAGCCGTGTTAGTAGATGTAATTACTGGTTATGTATAGGAAACCTGTGGAGCCAGCCGAAATGGGCGTTAGGCTATGATGACAGGCGCATCGGGACGTTCTCGGAGTTCTTTGCATGCTTCTGGGCGACTTCATGTAGATATCCTTTGCGCGTGTAATGGCAACCTTTGAAGACACAATATATCTCCTTCCTGAGCGAAGCCCTTCGCTTTTCATGACGTGTCATTCTTCTTGGAAGTGATGTGAGCCTTGCCTTTTGCAAGATTCTCAGTCAATATCAGCCTCATGCTCAAACCAGACCAATTGTCATGTAGTTGGCTGTGTAACCCTATTTTGGAAGAGCGTGCACAAGGTTCAGCACAATGACGAGGCTCATCAACGCATCTTTGTGCGAAAACTTTGCTTCGGTTGCGCCCTTGGACAAGGTGGCCACAACCTGCAGACACCCCAATAACATACAAAAAAAGGAAAGCTCGATCAAGTGTTCACTGAACACCATTGTCGCTTGCCCAGCTTTCGCGTTGCAGAAAACCTCGGATAGAAGCGCTAGACTTTCAGATATATAGGAAATAGCCAGTGTCTATCTCTTCACTGTTTAAGTGCAGATAGACACTCGTCCAACTAGATCATAAAGCCGTAGGCCATGGTTACTGATCGTGCTGCTGGAGCTCGCTCTGAGCTCACGTCCGTGAATTTGAAAGGTAGACATTTGTCACTACTTTGCAACGACGGTGTCAGATGTAGCATTGGAAATACTATGTGACACACACATGGTGCTCAGGTTCTAGCGGTAAGCAAAGCGCCATTGATACAGATGCCTTTGATTGTCGCTCGACACGCGCATATTAGTGTTGATAGGTTGATCACCGTCGCTGTATGCCACCATCTGCCCAGATGCCTTCCGTGAGAGCCATTGTCCATGTTTTTAAAGACGGCGTAGCGCTCCCATCGATGATTCTCTGTCCTGGGGTTCATCTTTTGCGCTGACCGTCTTGCTTGGCAGGAGCGTCACATGATGTCGCGGTGCAATCCAAGCCCAACAAAAGCAGCAACTGTATGTGACGGACCGTGTACACACACATGATCAATATTTGATTGACTCTGATAGGCATCAATTCAATCGCCCAGTGGCCTGGCAAAAGTTCGTTTACGATCTTCAATCCTAAATTTTTGTTATCATGTCTTCCGTCCAGACTCATCTTGGTTTGTGGCTTGTATCCTACCATTTTGGCTACAAGACTGGCCTACAGAAAAGGGGTTGATATGTGGTGGAGCAATAAGCAGAGATCGCGAAGTATTGGCTATTGCTTGATGATTCAGATCCCAGGCTATAACAATACGCTCCCTTGCACGATAGCACAACACGGCCCGAAAGCGATGCCTTTTTTATGTGATTTCTGATCGATGCCCGAGTAGCACCAGTAGGATCATATCTCTGCATCACGGGTGCTGAAGGGAACAGGATAGCCGAAGGTGGCCGTATTCGAAGGATCAAGATAGCGCTACTTGTGTCATGACATTGCAAAGAACGGAGCAAGAAACCTTTCGTAGAACACTGGAGCCTCAGATTCCACGAAAGTGGGCTGTTGCTGTTTCGTCTTTCGGAAGGCGGCACCCACGACGCGGAAACAAGAAGCGGGAAACAGCGATCGCGATCCGCTTCTTTGCTCCATTGCTGCACGCCTGTCGCGGCAAACATGTTCATAGCCTTGTATCATCTCTGCATGAATTCTTTCTGCGGTGTGGTCCATGCGTGATATGACCCTGACCATAAAGTCGATGTGTGGTTTTGTCAAAGATATGGTCCTAGTGCAAATGGCGGCAATGGTGTGGGGTACATGTCCCTGGTACGCCTGACATATCTCGAGCGGATGTTTGCTGCCGAAACTCAATCCTGGCGGCTATGATTCATCACTGGTATCAATTATTCGTAGCAGTCTGTGCTGTTGTGGACTGTGAGAGGTTTTGCAGTTGATCGGTGAAAGCTGCAAAGAGCAACGGGGTCCTGCCTGTGATCGACGTGGGGTTCGCGGATCGTCCGTGCCGTCAGGGTGACCTTTGGGACTGTTCTTCTGTTTGATTGGAACCTTTCCTGCTATCGTTCATTATCAACAAAGACAATAAAGGAACCGTAGCAGTTGAGAAGAGAGAGGGACCGCATGTAAGCGCCTCGGATCGACCGAGCCGCGCGGCGAACTGTCGATAGCGCTCGTCATGTGAAAGGTGCAACCCGATTCGCAGTACCATAGTTGACAGCCTCAGACAACCGTAGTCGAATGCACGACATGCAGATTAACGTAGCTCGATTAGCGTCAACCTGTGGGGCTTTACAACTTGCCTGATACCTTCACTGCAGCGTTCACAGGCTCGGCGGAGGCGGGTTGAAGATAAGCGGTGGCTGTAAAGTCGCGGTAGGGTCCCTGCCTGTAGACCTGGTTAGTTAATCATCTTGAGGTTGCTTTTTGGACGACGTGGTCAGGGCAACCACAACATAACTGACGCTTGAGCTCCACCACTTGCACGTTCTGTGGAGATCGTCATGTGAGTGACTAGTGGCTGCACAGCCGTAGTAGGGGTCTGCCTGTCGACGAGAACCTGCTTCTGTTGCGATCTTGGAGAAAGGCAGTCATAACCTAGTCGACTCCTCCCCTCACCGTTCGCGACGTCGAGCATGATATGCCGTGCTGAAGCGACCGTGTCGCTTCGTGATCCACTGTCGATCACCCGCTCCAGTCAGGGCTTGGGGAGCGACTCTTCAGCTTCAGATTTGTGTTTTGCAGATCAATAGCGGCCCACCCGACCAGTATTTGACAGTACTAGGACCGAAGGGAGGACCCAAGCACTTCAAAGTGAGGTAGAGGTGTAGATGTGGGAAGCCTGCTGCCGCCCGTGACAAGATGCAACAATTGGAGGATGTGATCCCTCCTAGTGTAAGCGGGTCTAGAGCAGTCGCGGTACTGGGACGCCCGAACCTATCCTACCAAAGATGAGGCAGAAGCTGTGATACATTATGCTAGTAGAAGAGACTAGCATGGTGGTGAAAGAGCCTCGAGCCACAACATGGGACACAGAGGTATGTGAGGTATGTTCTTGCTGCTTGCCAACCTTCTCCTTGCTCTTGCCTTGTACGTAGTGCTGGCCCCCCTGCAATGAGCTGGAAGGAGTCGAATGATTTGAGAAATCGGAGACAGCCATGGCGATGGCGTAATGTGCCGCTATGGCGTGACGCGTTGCCTGCGTAGGGGTCTGTGATAGCAAGTCTTCATTCTTGGAGATATCGAGACATGAGGTTGGGGTAGTGCACCATCGCAGTGGAAGTGGGGATCCAGTTTGACAGCCTCATACACCTACCCTGGCAATATTAAACATATTGATCATATCAGGTCTTGATCCATCTCGATGTAGCTCGATGCGGGCCCATTCGACCTACTTTCTAGTTGAGCTGGAGAGCAGGGCAGTGTTCACGGGAAGCAAGATGCGCGTTCATGCCTTCTTGTGCCCTGAAGTCAGGTTCAAGGGGGACGTCAAACTCCCTGAACTCTTGCTCTGCTCGCTCTAACTCGGATTCTTCCGCGTCTGTCAGTTCAACGTGAATTCATCCGGAGTCTCCAGTCTCAACAAGACCTATCATTGCTGCAATGGCTTTTACCGTCAAGCCCACATCATGATTTCTCAAGAATGATTATTGAATTGAGGTAAGCGGGTACGGATATGATCTCCCCGAACCATCCAGGTACGATGAAAACAAATGGAGGGGTGTATATATGGCGGTAGTGTAAACCGTTGAGCTCAGGGTGTCCATGACAAGGGCTTGCAGTGGGGCGCGGCCAACTCTCCCGGCGGATGGGGGGGACGATGAAGCGCTAACCGAAGGAAAAGGCGGCCGGGTGCTTGGTACTGCCTGCAAGGTGATCATATTCAGATTGGGAGATGCTGCGAGGCTGAGGCTTCCATCGAGAGTTACGTTCGCATAAGTGCGATTTCGTATTGTCTTGTTGATCGATTGTCAATAGTCGGTGCAGTCGGAACTTCTTCCTCTTCCGATGCCTTGATAGGCTCTTGAGGCGGGCTCTCACTCTGCAGAGAAAGTCGGCTTCAAAGCTCTAGAATCTAGGAAAGCTCAGACGCAGTCAGCAATTCTTTTCACGTGTCTTGCATGCTAACAAACCTTCTGTAGGCTATGAAACTGCTGTTATGGCCGACTGTCTCTGCAACATAAGAAGCAGCTTACTTCGAGTGTGTGTGCGAAGCGCGAAGGGTAACTTTGCCCGATGCCTTGATGAGGCTTGGAGCCGGGGTCATCCTCAGTCGGGGTCAACAGTCGTCGCCGTATGAGAGTCCGGGAGCCCCTGCACTGTTGGCTTCGTTGGCCCCTTCAGGGTCGTGAGTAGGGTTTGAGTCTGTAGACTCCTCGGCAGGCTGACTTCCATCGGTAGAGACGTACCAAAATTGCTCGTGCACCTGTTATGCGGGGCGTATGGAAAGCTGTTCCAGAGTTGCCGGGCTGCCTAGCCAGTACGACGCGTGAAGATCATAGTCGACGCTGGTTGCCATCGGTGAGACTTGCTCATCAACCAATATGAACTTGCAGATACGACGAGCAGTTTGTCTGCTGAGGAAGTGTGATGAAACGCTAACGTCCATGAAGAAGTCCTGATCCGGCATCATGCCCGCAGACTCGCACTGCACTCAGCTCGACGTTTGCCAAGCGCGTCTTAGAGATTTAACAAGGGTTGGAAGATTCAGAGACGCTCGACGCACGCACGCATAAGCGCAGTCCAAAGCGCCTTGCGCAGCACTGTTCTGCAAGATGGAGCAGCTTGCGGTGACATCCGATTATTTGCAAACGTTGAAAACCGGGGCGCATTATGAACGATCGGGAGCGCGAAGGATTCCCCGCCTTCTCGGCGTTGAATGCCGTTCAATCACAGGGCCTGAATAATCACTTCAGGTTTACTGTATCCAGATAGGGGACGTCAATCAGCGCCACAATGTCGTTGGAAGAGCGCATGATTAGTGCAGGTCAGTGAGAACTCTCGGACAGGAAATTGCGCAAGATCACGGACGAATCTCCCGCGGTGAATAAGAACTCTTGGAGGTGTTATGCAGCATAGACAGGTATTAGATCCCTATCGGAACAAGCACCGAGAGGCGTCACGAAGGAATGAGGGCCTGTATGATCTTCGAGGTTTCTCCTAACCGGTGAAGTATTTCCGGATTGTTCCCACGTGGACATTGATGAAAGAATGGGACGGGGAATCGGAAGGTGAATTTGGCGTTTCGTACACAGAAAGATAGGTGCAGTGAACGGTGGACGCCCTGAACGCGTTGATTTACGGCGTGTACAGCCGTTGCCAAGTCGTATTGAAGATACTCAACGAAGCCTAGCGCTAGAAAGCTGGCGCTTGAGCTAACGAATGAACGCCGCGGGGCATCCTGTAGGAATAATCCTTGAACTCGTTTGCACGGCGGCAACGTGCGGTGGCTTTCGTCGAGCCCCTCTTTTCGCTTTCAGAGTTTTGCCGGTTTGCAAGTATAGCCTGCCCTTGAGCTGAAGTTCGTGATCTTCAAAGGAGTGACTAAAGGAGTCTGGACCCTGACAAACTGCGTCCGGTGAGTTTCGCTTACTATTCGCGTGGGAGTAGTCTCCACTGTGATGTAAGAGTGTTGTAAATCTTTCAACAGCCGGTACGTCGCTACGAAACGAAGCGCAGGAAATGTTATTGCGATGTGTAAGCTTGTCGCGTCTGTTGTGTTTCGAGGCTGGTCTTGAGCTGTTGCGAGATTTGCCTTGCAAGGGTTCGAAGAGGGTCTTTTTGTTGGTGTCCTGACTGGTGGTTCCGAAAAAGGGTCCGTGAGGTGTGTGGGGCAGTTCATGAGCGTGTAGCTGACGTGCATCTGTCATTAGCGAAGACGGGACGACGTTGGGCGTCGAGATCATTGATTGGATGGGAGAAGGTTCCTGGCAGCAATTAACCACCCCCATCGCTTGCCGCAAACGTCGAAACGGCTGCAACAGGCACAAAGAGAAGAGCCAAGGGCTCAGTCGGAAGGGGGCGCTCGGACTCTGCGTGCAGAAGTGAACATTGTTGTCGCTGAAGCTGTGGGTCTTTTTCGGCAAAACCACACTCATAGAATCTCACGATCTATGACATCACATTTACTGTTCGAATCGCTCTCTCTGACAGGTTGAAACTCGATCTGCTGTCGAACAAGTGACCATTTTCCGGACGAAGTTATCAGATCAGGCTGCAAGCGCGAAACTAAGGTTCGACTAGGGATTCCATGAACGCTATACGGGCTGACCGTTGTTGGGTGATCAAGAAAGTCAAGTTGTCGGCTGCTACCCATTCGTGGCGGCGATGCCGGTTGTCCTGATGAGCCGCTATGCTGAAAGAGGGAAGCAGCTACCTTGCACCAGAGGGCGTTGCCAAGGCGAGCAAAGGTGCATATGCAGCTTTCGATGGCTGCCGGACTCTCAGCCGCAAGGTTTCAGAGGCTTAGGCAATCGTCGATTGTGATTGTGGCTAAGGCGTTTTGGAGAATAGAGTTGTGGTAGGGCAGACCTGCATTGCCTGAGAGTGCGCCAGACTGCTAGAAGATTTGGAGGACAAGCCACGACACCGCTACTGCAGGGTGCAGGCGCGTCGCGGAGGTGGCAGCCATACCGGCAACCGATGGGAAACGTGCCGTCAAAGTCGACATGTCGTTTTGTACCTGTACATGGAAACGGTTAGCAGGATAGACCAATGATCTGGCGCTTACAGCATGATTTAGAGATAGTCTTCCGCTACCGTCAATAGATTGTCACATAACACGCTATACCATCGACAGACAGTGAGGACGCTGCTATCGGTGAACCTGACGCAGAGACGAGAGGGGTCGTCGAGAATGGGAGGGGTTCGAAAAGTCCGGTAAGATATCCGAGCACGACTCGATAGGGTGCGGTGAAAGGATCTCACGATCCCTAGTATTGAAGTTGGAGGACCATTATTGGGAGCCCTGTCTGTAAGTGGCAGCGTTTCGTGGCAGAGCGCCGACAAGGGACTTGAAGGGACTCGCAGAGCCTCAATCCATCGAGCCAATGACTACGCGATCAGCCGCAGTTACCAGATCTGCGGGATTGTGCTTGTGGATACACGGTGAACGTGGCATGGCTTTTCGAAGAAACTGCATTAGGGAGACTGTGCAGGATACCGAAACAACACAAACCGCGTCATTTCCAGCGCAATCGCCAGATTGCTGCTGAGTGACCAGATCATTTGGGAGATGGGATCTAGCATGGCATGCGACGCCTGGTATAACCTCAATTCTGACTTTCCTAGCAAGCCTTTGGGCAGGGATCGAGGCTCTGAACAGGCCATCTTGCTTGGCCCTTCGGCACCTAAGTCTGTCGCTGTGGTTACAGGAAATGACTGCCGTGTTCAGCGCAGTGTTGTTTGCTGTCCCTGATGGCTGGCTGGCTGTCATGTACCGGTGCGTTCTTCGCATGGTGATCAAACAGCACCGTCTCTGGCAAGTCGGCTGCATGGGCAAGAGCGCTACCGACGGGGGCTAACGAGCATCGCAGCCATTCAGCAGCAAGCCCGGCAACCAGGACCAACTTCCTCAGCTCGTGATTTGGTGGATCCTCTGACATCATCTCTTGACCTGCTACGAAGCTTTTCTATAAGAGGTCGCCGGATGCTTCGGGAACGCAGGGCAGCACCTCTTCTCGGCGTGTTCCTGGCCCATCATGCCTTGTTTGCGCACGCGATGGGAAGAAAAGGGTCTGCAAATCGAGATGGCTTCGAAGTGGGCAGAGCTGCGCGCTGCGATAGGGTCGAAGGGTCCGAATGGAGCGACGATCGCGCAGTGAATCTCGATTTTCCAAGTCATCGTCTGTGGCAGCGTTTGAGGACCGCGTGGAAGAGAGGCCTAGAACAGGGACGCGACAAGGTTCTTGTGGCTGAACAGGAGGCAGAGTGGGGCGCGGTGGAGCATGACGTCGCTGCCGTTGGTCGTTTTCCCGATTGCCCCCCATATTCTCGATGGGCTAGGGAAGTGCACTGGCCAGCCTCTTGCCGTTCGCGGAGAGCAGCAACAAGGCTGCGACAGGGGTCCTGGCGCTGCAAGACCCTGATTTCGCATTACATCAGACATCGCAACGTTCGACTGTGTGCCCTGCTCTCCTCGGGCAGCCTGCCGGCGCCTCGGCGTCGCAGCCCGCCTGTGATGCTGCGTGCGGCGCCCTGGGGACTCGCGACGGTGCGACCTCAGCATTACCACATTCTGTGCGCATTCTGCCCACATTTTGCGCAACGTTTGTCAGTTTGACTCGATGCCTCCGCATCCGTGGGCAACAGCACTGCTGCGACGGCTAGCTTCAATCAACGGAGTGCCCTGCGTGCGCCGCATCTGGCACAGCGGTGCTCGGGGCCAGCGGGCGCGTGAGCTGGCAGACGGTCAGCGTGCGCAACCATTGGTGCCCTGCCGTCGCGGGCAGAGTGCGCTGCTGTTCCCTGAATTGCTGCTGTTCCCCATCTCGATCTGAAAATCCACCATTATTGCTAGTGCGGCCGATGTCCGTCTGGCGATATTGGCTGCCAGCAGTGCTGCCCATGCCCACGCTGCCGTTGCTATGGCCCCATTGCTTTGCCGGAAGCGCGCTGCTGCGAACGGTGGGCAAGCGTGGATTGTCGCTCGCCTACGCGCTGAACTTTATTGCGCGGTGTTGAGTGCCGAGCCGCCTGCATTCGCATTTGCAAAGACAGGCGCTCCCTGGACGTGCAGGTCGCGGCGGGTCTCCTCGTCAGGCCCTGGACGATCGCCGGGACCAGCATCCTTGCACGGCGCTGCAGCGCGCTAGTGTTTAGCACGGCCTGCATGTCAAGATGGGATTTTGCATCGAACTTTTCAGTTCCGGCTGATCCTTGTTCGAGGAACCCTGCTCATACTAGGTCCAATCTGCTCTGCGTCCTATATCTGTCTCTGCTGTCCCGCGCCCTGGAGTGAACACCCAGTAAGCTCACCCACCAGAACTCAACACCTCAAAGGTCCCCTCTCCCTACCAAAGTTGCCCACTCTCCAGCATCATCACAGCCCAATTTACGCTGTCCAACTCTCCACTCTACAATATTCAATATTGCCTTCTCCGCTCCTCTGTGTGGTAACGAACATTGTCTTCCTCGTTGAGAAGCACCTGTACCGTACATCGCCCTTTGCGCTGCTCACGTGTGCACAAAATTACACCGGGAATCTGGGTTCACATTCCTTCCACTGGCGCGTTCGCGTATCTGTGCCTTGCCTGGTACTTAAAGAAACATGGACGGCAAGAACTCTTCTGGACGCCGCGTGTCATTGTTAAACGACGGCCCTGAGGCACCAGCTCTAATACGCCTACCCTCCATCACCCCTTCCCTCCGCTCCCGCACATCCAGCTACACTTCCTCGCCAATTGGCTCTCCGCCAACACCGCGATTGATTCGTAGCGACTCTTCGGATTCTGTCACCATGAACACACCTTCGCCCATCACCCCGGAGTTCGCAGCCTTCGACGGCATGTCGCAGGGGATGCCTTCGCCCGGCTTCAACCAGGACCATTATTTCGCCTATCAACAGAACGTCGCTATGCGCCCACATCCCATGCAAATGAATGGCATGCCGCACAGCGAGATGAAGCCAGACAGCTACAGCAACTACGCACCTCACATCGTCAACCAGCCCGCATACCACGGTCAGCCCCAGGCTTTCTACGGCAGCCCCCAGATGTCTGAGCAGCAAAATGTCCCAGCTCCTGCCCCTGCGGCTGCCAGCGTCCGTCCCAAGAAAAACAGCTACCCCTGCCCTATGGCCAAGCAGTTCCAGTGCACCGACTATTTCACCACCTCTGGACACGCAGCCCGCCATGCGAAGAAGCACACCGGTAAAAAGGATGCTTTCTGCCCTGAGTGCAACAAGGCCTTCACTCGCAAGGACAACATGGAGCAGCACCGCCGCACCCACCAGAGCGGCCGCAGCGCCAAAGGCAGCGAGAACGGCGTCAAGAAAGCAAAGCCTGCAGCCAAGCGCCCAAGGCCCTCTCCTCTCCAGTCCTCTGCGCAAGTCCAGCTCCACAGCGTCGACCCTGTCCTTCACATTTCACCACACCCCACAGGTTTCATGGCACCTGCTGTGCAGCCGGCCGAGGATGCGGGCCAGTACACCGCGCAGTACTCCCCTACCCAGGAGCAGCGTTCTCACGCATACCCTGACCCTTCCCAGTACTCGCTTACCCACTACCATAACGTCGGGTCTTCTTCGGGCCTTGATGCCCTTGCCATCGCGGCGAGCGGCGAGAAGCGCAAGTTCAAGTAACTTGTCTCTTGCATTCTGGCGTTCAGGGTTTGCTTACTATCCCATCGCCCCTTCAGCGCGGCGTTGTAGGACATCTTTCTGATTTCACGGCGTTTAAAAAATCTTCGGAGCACGAAATAGACGCATTGCCGTCATGGCTACGAACGGTTTGAGCAGTCTACTGCAGACAGCATCATATTTTCCTTTCCTCAAGTCGTGGCTTTGGCCGACTTGTCTGATACAGCACTGGTTATTGGGTGGATTTAGGGAACACGACTACATTCGATAAGTAATGTATGTACACTGTCTGGTGGTAGTCAATAAAGATACCCCGCCCGTTGTCATAATCACAATGGGCACATAGTTTTCGGCGTACATCGGTACATTGCTACCAGAACAAAGAATCAAACTTCTTCAAAACACCACCATCTCTCAGATAGCCTCACTTGATGCTTCACTTTACCTCACTTTTCGGTCTATGGTTCTTCAACGCGTTCAGTATTGCCAAGGGGAGATACGGTGAGAAGCCCGCGGCCCTGTTCTTGGGCCGTAATGATGCTAAACTTTTACAGTGTACACGTATAGATGACGACTGCAAGCTCTACAACCGTTTGCTGTTGTCAGGATGCAGTTCACGCTAGGTTATGCTATCCGCACGCAACCTTGGTTTTTTTTGGCTGAGAAGTATTGGTTACGGTCTTTGATAAAATGCAAGAGGATAACGATAACTCCCAGGGTCCACACAAGTCCCAAACTCTTCCGCCAACTGTTCCTTTCAAGGACGGCAACTCTACCTTCCACGGAACTGGCACAAAGAAACCGCGCAACACCAATATTCTCCCGTTCAGTCCAACCCCTCTTTGGCGCTCTTTGTGCCCAACATTCTGCTCCGCGAACCTTGCGTTGTGAGATAGCTCACGCCAGCTCCTGCCGCTTGATGTGCAGACCCTGCAGACGGCAGTCCAGACCAACCACCCCATGATCTGCCGAGCTAGGAACACCTCCCACTCTGTCTGATTGGCCTCGTGCCCAAACGGCCGTTGCAGCAACATGCCACGCACCAAAAGCGGTTATTCAGATGGACTGCTGATTGTCCTTCTCTGCGCGATTAATTGGACGCGCGACTACGGATACAATTCCCAGCAGTCGTTCGTGCTGGTGAACGGTACTTGAGCGGGAGCTCTTGTCCCTCCTCGGACAGCCCCACGTTTAGTGTTGACGTCGAGGTGAGGATTGCAACCGCAACCGGCAGTACCAACAACCACGGATTGGAACTTTTCGGCTGACCTGCCCGCAGCAGCTCAATTACACATCCAGGAATCAAGATTACAATTTGCGCAGCGCATCAGGCCATTTCCCCGAAAGCGAAGCCTAAGTGAGTCCGCGTTGTGGCCGGGTAGGCACATGCAAGGACAACACAGACCGAAAGACCCTGGGGCTCACCAGCGACAACAGGGTCTTGCGGTAGCACAGCGTTTCGCTACGAGAACAGCCAACTCCCTGCTGCGGCACATCGGATGGTGCACCCTCAAGCTCAAATTCTCATCTCCTTGCATCCAGGTTAAGAGAAGCGGCGACTTCCGACCTGCCTCAGGCCTTCCAGCTGAAAGCGAGTATCAGGCCATTAGTTGCTGAAGGACGCGCCGTGACGCGACCAGGTGAGCTTAACATCAGCGTCCCTTTAAGCCACGTTCTTCGCCAAGCTCTATTTCATGGATTCATATTCAACGCCCTGACAATGCGCATTTATTTCTACTCCAAACAATGATCCACGCAGTGCTTGCGCAACGTGACAGCCACGCACTCTCGAGCACCCGTCGTTCGCCTACCACTGTAGTAACACGCGCAACACGAAATTGCCCTGGCCCACTCCTGTGGCCATCTACTGCTTCTTTCCACCTGACTAAATGTGGCCAGCATGCTGTGACACCTCGTTTCGACCTCGTTTATCTACGTGCAGATCTCGAAATAGTACGACACAACATGGCGCATGCGGGGAAACGCAACGATCGGGAGCCACATGCAGGTCATAGTTTCAGATTTGTGACCATGCCATGTTGTTGCCGCTTCCCCGGTCCATGGTCAGAACGGTAGACTGGCGATGGGGAGGATCGGGTGTCTGTACAGGTGCTGATGCGGGAGAAGGTGAGGATCCCATGTTCACCTCGGAGAGTTCGTTGTCGTCGCAGAAACGAGGACACCACTTCGACTGACAGCTCGTCATCGTGAAAGCGTTGGAGAGCCGATATTTAATTCTCTTTTCGCTCGAAGCGGAACGCCAGACTCACTCTCGGACATTCCGCGCGGGCAGCGAGTTGTGCAAGAGAGCCATGTGTGAGTTCATACAAGTGCGGGCATTTGTCGTACCACGTTGTGCCGTCCCAACCTCACCTGGAAACTCTTCTCAGCGCCAGCTTGAAACCGTGTAACAGCAGCCGCTCGCCTCTGTATACGCCTCATGAGGAGATTGGAGATTGGAGGTGAGCACCATGAAGACCAACACAGCTCCAAACGATAATTTCGAAATAAGGTAAGCGACATGCCTTTGACCCTGCCTCGAAATCCCAGCAGCCCCTGTCTTTGCCATCTGACAGGCAAATATACATGCACGATACAGGGTACCTACCCTCGCGGTTCTACATTGCACGCTGGGATTTCGACCCTGTCATAAACCACCGGCAAGCCTGTCACCAAAAAAGCGCCAAAAATATCAAGATCCTCCCGTGCGGAACGATCCACACGCATCACCACATGCCCATTTCAAACCTGCAGCCAACAGCTCATTCCCCACAAGTGCACCCCAATAATCATGATTCGCACCGTGAGCCACACAGCACACACCAACACCACCCCGAAGCGCCTTACAAATCGACAAGTGCCACAACAGTCCCCGAACGAGTCCAGGCGACCTGTCATTTCTGTGCAAGAGTCCAGGTCCCGGTGTACCCACCGACGACCTTGTTGTGAAAGTCCTGTCGTGCAGGCTCTGTCGTGCAGGCTCTGTCGTGCAGGCTCTGTCGTGCAGGCCCGCCAGCCACGCGCTGTCGCGCAGGGATGCCCGCTGTAACAGCCAGCCGTCACTGTCGTTCCTGTCAAGGTATTTTGGGGCCTGTCAAGGGGTTTTCGTTTGGGTGCTGTGCAGATGCTGTGGCACAGCGCTTGACGAGGGTACAAGGAGGGGTTCGCGAAAGGTTTGCACAAGGCTGTGTATCAGCCCCAGTGACACAGCATGGAGGGGTGGTTAGCATCCCATGTGTTGAGCTGTGGGATGGCGTGGGCAACATGTGTGTGCGCTCGTTTCTAAGGATCACGGCAGGTTTGTGCGATGGGGCACGAGGTTCGCGGGATCGTGACGAGCGGTCGTGGAGCGGCGAGAAGGCAGGGAAGCGTTGTCATGATGATGGCAATGGGAGAACCAGACTCGGCGGGCCACTTTCTCACTGATCACGAGTAGTGCACTCCAGAGTCCAGAAGACAGAATCTTGCCGTACATCGTACGCTCGCTTGGGCGTTGATCACTTGGGCATCAGGCCGCCACCAACACCCCTCTGACATCACGCAATGCTGCGAATCCATGGTACAAAGGTACAACACTGCGCAGCACAGCGCCAGGTCTGACACTGACATTGACAACTACACATACCCATCCCTGCACCGGTTCTCGTCCTGCATCTGTATTCACTGCCCTGCGTGCACTGTGGAACGCGACCAGACCACTTCAGACTCTGCACTTCGTGCCGGCCCGCTTACGTCCTGGGTATTTCCGGCGCCGTGATCGAGACAAGTCCCCGGTTGAGGAAATGAGAAGTTGCGCCATGGCAAATATCAGCTGCGCGAGATTACACACTGGGCTCTGGGGACATATTGCAAGCTGCCGGAGATGTGCTGACGATGCGGGTGCGAGTGAAAGGGGACGCTGCTGACTTTGGCACCGCATTGTGTGTCTAAGTTGGTGCAAGCATCTATTCTTTAGCGTTCTCGCCGTGGCAGACATGCAGTAACTTCCGACTTGGACCGGGATTTGGGAAGCGACATCGGGAATTATTGGGGGCTGTGTGGATTACTGGGGCATCGAGGTTCCAGGGGTAGATCTCTCGGAAGGTTGACTTCGGCTCTTTACTGCGGTCGATGATCGCCGGGATTGGGCTTGCGTCTGGGAGAGGACCGTTCAGGTGAATTTGGCCGTCTGGACGTACTTGGCGAAGCTCATGTCTTCACCTGAAGGTGCGCCGCTGTCCCTCAGAGCCTGCGAGTAGCGCGCCTTGAGGTTGCTGTCTGGGTCCATGGCGTCTTCCTCCGAGTCGAAGTCGTCGTCAAAGTTGTTAGCTGGGTGCTCGTCATCATCGCCATCCATATCTTCTGCGTCGCTGACAGTCTCTGGTTCTTCCTTACGCGGTGCCTTTCTTGGCTTTGTGCCTGCACCGCCGACTTTCATGTCTTTCATGAGCTTGTCAAGCTCTTTCTGTCGAGATGCCTCCTTCTCTTGTTCGCGCTCAGCTCTCCTTCGCTCCAGTTCTGGCTTGTAGTCGCGTTCGAACTCTGCCTTCTTCTCCTGAACGCCCTTAAAGAAGTCATCCATGCCGTCACCTGTCATGGCGCTGACGCCAACAACGCTCAAGTGCTTGTAGAACTCCTCCAGTACGAGAGACATGCTGTTGAGCAGACTGCTCATGTATCCACTTCCACCAGTGATGCCATCACCACCAAACGTGCCACCCTCCTCTTCGTTGCGCAATGCGGCCTGGAAAGCTTCGAAGTCTGTCATCCACTCCTTGGCGAACTCGGCATCCTGTGCGTCTGTCTTGTTGAAGACCAGAATCATGGGCAGTTTCGTCTTGTACAAGATGGAGCAGGCGTAAAGCATGTTCGACATAAACGTGCTCGTGCTCGTGGTTCGCGGGGTGTCAATAACATACGCGATGACGGTAGGGAATGTGCTTGCCAAACTTGACAGCAAGATCTCTCCACTAGCTGACCAGACAAAGACCTCAATTTGGCCTGGTGTGTCTACCAAGATGTGCTTGACTTGCGGCTGCTGGGCAGGTGCTGCTGCCTGCTTCTCTTTCCCGCTGTTTGTCATGAATTCGACGGTTGTCTGTTCGGGTTCCGGGGCCGGCGCAGGAGCCTGTGTTCTCTTCTCCAACAGTCCAATCACCTGGTCGATCTTGGTGCTGAACAGGTTCAGACTGGTCAAGATGCCACCGTTGGGTCCCAGATTGAACTGCTTCATGACCTCCTTGTAGTTGACGCTGTCACGGATGTCGATGTTCGGCGTAAAGGGAACGTGGTGGACGGCTGGATCGAGGTTGATGATGTACGGTGGGGTGGGCGAGGTCTTGGAGACGACAGGCTCTTTTGAGGTAGGGTCTGGGTGCGTGTAGATGTGCGAGACGAGGCGTTGCATGAATGTCGTCTTTCCAGAGCCGGCCATGCCCACGCAGACAATGGCAACGGGCTGCTCGGAGCTTGCGGGCGCGCTGCTCGCGGCTGTCGAGCTCTCGGGAGCTTGTGCGGACGCCATAATGCTGGAGCGTGAGGGTCTGCGGCTGGTTCGAGTGGCCTTGCAGTCCAGCGATGTCGGCTCTTGCAAAATTTGTAGAATGTGCAAAAGAGCGTAGTGTCAGTCGAGGTGGAGCGTGTAAAGATGCTGTCGTGAAATTCTTAGCGGGGCGGACGCGCTAGGAAAGGCGCGCCGGTGATGTCAATTCAAGCTTCCCAAACTTTCGTCATGCGCGAACCTTTGCATCAATCCTGACTGATCCACCAATTCGCCCGGATCACATATTCACGATGGGCTTGGAGGACTTTGAGAAGGAGCTCGCGGCGAGCAAGGCCAATGAAGACAGAAAGAAGCGCGACAGGAGCCGCAGTCGAGACAGGCACCACCGCTCGAGCAAGCACCATGCCTCGCGCCATCAGCGCGACGGCCGAGATCGAGACGGACATCACCGAGACAAGCGATCGCGCCATCATCGAGAAACTTCTGAAGAGCGCTCGCGGCGAAAGCGCAAGGAGCGAGAACGCAACGACAAGTATCATGATCGATCGCGCCGGAAGCACAAGGACAGACGGAGTCGATCTCCCTCCAGCGACGCCGACGACCGCATAACTCGAAAGCGGAAGTCGCGCCAATGCGAGGAGGACGAGTCTTCTAGCGACGAGGTGCTACAGGAGCGAGACTACGCCCCGCACGACGACGAGCTGCTGGACGAACAGCTCGAGGAAGCTGCAGGCGCAAATGTGCAGCGAGATGATTGGATGCAGGCGCCGTCGACTATGGACATAGACTATGTCCAGAGGAAGAAGAGGGAAGAGAAGACAACATATGTCGTAGCATCCGCAGAGAAGCAACACGCCCTGAAGATCCACAAGGCTGAGCTGAATCACCATCTCGCCGATCTCGATAGAGATGAAGGAAGAACGACCGAAGAGCCAGCGCAGAGAGAAGTCGACTACATGTTTGGAGACTCAGGGTCACAATGGCGCATGACGAAGCTGAAGGGCATCTACAGAGACGCCCAAGAAACAGGTCGTTCAGTGGAGGAGGTAGCGCTGCAAAAGTACGGCAATTTGCGCGACTTTGACGAAGCGCGAGAGGAAGAAATTGAGCTGGACAGGCGGAAGATGTACGGCAAAGACTATGTTGGCAAAGAAAAGCCATCAGGGGAGCTGCACGAGGAGCGGAGGCTGAAGGCAGGCATCCACCGTCCTTCTCGCAAGGATCATGAGATGGAAGATGTGCCTCAAGGCCAGGCAGTGCCAGACCCTCGACCTACGAACAACACTGTTGCGCTCAGTCAGACGGAACTAAACAAGCTCAAGGCTCAGATGATGAAAGCAAAATTGAAGAAGTCGCCAGACGCAGCCAGGCTCGAGGCGGAGTACAACGCAGCGATTGCAGGCTCTGCTGGCAGCACGCACCGCGATGTCGTCGTGTTGAATGCCATGGACAACCGTATGTTGGCTGGAGGCAGACAAGGCGAAGTCATTGCGCTCGAAAATAAGCGCGGCGTTGAGCGAGGCCTAGTCAAGGAGAACGAGGACATGAGCATCGAGGACATGGTCCGACAAGAGCGACGCACGAAGGGCCAAAACGAAGGCCTTCTCCTTGCCGAAAAGATCGGTAAGGATGTCAAGTTCGACGTAAGTCTGCCGCGTTTCTCTACATTTCGCCTGTACTGACTTCAGACAGAACGACCTCGATTACATGGACGAAAACGCTACAAAACTTGCTGCCCGCGCTCCGAAATCATCGATCAATCTCCGCAATGCTGCGATTCAAGACTACCAGAAGACGAACCGCATTCTAGACTCGTGTCCGCTCTGTCATCACGAAGACAAGTCGCCTCCTCAGCCTCCAATCGCCCCTATAA
This sequence comes from Phoma herbarum, assembly GCA_001599375.1. Lineage (NCBI taxonomy): Eukaryota > Fungi > Ascomycota > Dothideomycetes > Pleosporales > Didymellaceae > Phoma > Phoma herbarum. Next base: position 422,175 of record BCGR01000008.1, on the reverse strand, counting down.
TATCTCTGGGTACACGCACTTTCCTTACACTGCCCACCGAGCCGGAAATCAGCGACGGTGGTGCGGTCATAGTGCCCATCCAGCATCGTACGAACCTGCTTGAGTGTGACGACGACGAATGGGAAGAGATCCGCAACTTCATGAAGTCACTCACTCGCATGTACCACGACCAGGGCCGTGACGTTCTGTTTTACGAGAATGCTGCCAATCCTGGCCGTAAGCTTCACGCCGCTATGAACGCAGTACCCATTCCCTTCGAGCTTGGCGAGACGGCTCCTGCCTTTTTCCGCGAAGCCATTCTCACCTCGGACAATGAATGGAGCCAGCACAAGCCTATCATTGACACACTGAAGGCGTCCAGGTCTGGCCTCGGTAAGCAGGCCTTCCGCAGGAGTTTAGCCAAGGAGATGCCGTACTTCCATGTGTGGTTTGAGCTCGATGGAGGAATGGGTCACATCGTGGAGGACGAGCGCCAGTGGCCACGTGCCGACCTCTTCGCACGAGAAGTCCTGGGAGGAATGCTGGATGTAGATATTGAGGTCCAAAAGAGACAAGGGCGGTGGGTCAAGGGCGATCGCAGGCCAGAGAGATGGAGGAAAGGGTGGAGGAAGTTTGACTGGACTCGAGTGCTTACTGAAGGGTAGTCCTTCAGGACTACCCCAGACATAGGCGTTCAGCTTGACATTGAATCAATAACACCACTTGCCTGGGCAGCCACGCAGATAAGTCGTCGGACATTGTCCACCAGGAATGCTGTGCGCGTTGAGGGTTTCAGATGGTGATGCAAAGCTGGATACGAGAGCAGCAGTCACGCTTTGGAAATAAGCCTCGAGCGATCATACCATGTCGCACATGCCAAATGCTTTCACGCTCGGCGCAACCACCAATGACGTCTGGCGTTGCATGATAAGCGTCTTGTCAAAAACAAGACGTGCGCGTCTCAGATCTTCTTGGAGGTCTCCATCCTCATTCATGCTTCTGCTAAAGAAAGGGTCCCGCGCCTGCGCCACAAAGGCTTCCGTGGTTGTTTTGATTAACGCGATAGACACCCCGCTGCTGCATTGGCCCCACTACCAACATCTGTTGCGTCTCCGTCTTCCCGCCTTTTCTGCCCGGCGAGCTCTTCGCAGTGCACTTCCTCTGCAGCGCATCTCCACGTCAAATTCAGGGGCGAGCGTCTGTCAGGCATCAACTGCGGGCTCTGGCATCAGGGACGACTGACGACCCACTATTTGGCGCCACAGCCACCCTCCGTTCACGCGCCAGCACTAAGAGACACTGCCTTTTGACGACATCTCCGCCCACTACCGTCATTGCTGGAACCGGCAACCCCAGCAACCTCGAGTCCCCCATATTCTTTGCTCTGCGCTCCACGACGCGGCTCCTTCCGCGCACAGCGTCTCACTGCACCACCGGCGCCTGTTTGGGCTCCGAGCAATACGACAGCCGGCCAGCGCCAGGCACCACCACCCCTCGCCGCACCCGTCGGCGGAGAGACGCAGCTTGCAGCACCGCCCTCCCCGCCGAATAGAGCGCTCAGCGAGCCGCCGCCGCCATGTCGAGCGTCGACGAGACCGTTGCCAATGTGCAGCGCAAGATTGACAGGGAGCGAGCCCTGATCAACGCCGCCAATGCCATGCGCCAGTCGACCAACAACCCGGCCGTGCTGTCGCGCCTGGACGGGCAGATCAAGGACGGCCGTCGCAACATCGAGTACTTCGAGTCGAAGCTGCGGGACCTGAGTGTGCAGCGCACCGCCGCAGGCGTCGAGAACATGAGTCTGCAGCAGCCCGGTGGGTCTGGCATTCGCAAGGGAGATAATCCGCTGACTCCTCCCCCCAAAGACGGCTGGAATGGCTACATGCCGAACGAGCAGGGAGGCTATAGCGGCCAGCAGGGCCTCAGCGGCGGCACAGGTCTCATGCCACCGCGCGCCCCATATGCGCCGCCGGCACCTGGCGCGCCAAACAAGAGGCCCAACTACAGCAAGCTGGGTACGAGCATTGTCGATACGCTGTGGAGCATACACTGACGCATGACAGACCTCATTCGCTATGACACGCAGCATCTGGGACCACGCATCCAGCTCATGTTGTCTCAGCTCGAATTCAAGCTGAGTGTCGAGAAGCAGTACAAAGATGGCATCGAGAAGATGGTCCGCCTCTACCAAATGGAGGGCGATCGCAGGAGCAAGCAGGACGCCGAGACTAAGCGCATCGAGAGTAACCAGAAGATCCAATTGCTGAAGCACTCTCTCAAGCGCTACGAGGACCTGCACGTGGACATCGATGGTGCAGACGACGGCGATGGTAAGCTTTTGCTAATATGCTCGGTAGCTTGACTGACGTGTTCGTGTGTAGATGATAGCTTGAGCGTACCCAGCCAGAGGAAGCCACTCAGCGGCCACCTTTCCCTCACAATCCACGCAGTTGCCGATGTTGACCACGCAGCTACTGGTCGCTTTAGTCGTGGACCTGAGACCTTCATCAACATCAAGGTCGAAGACACTATCAAAGGACGTACGAAGCCCTCGAGGAACGACCGCTGGATCGAAGAAAGACACGAGTTTGACATCGACAAGGCGAATGAGATTGAGATCACAGTATACGACAAGACTGGTGACCATGCACTGCCCATCGGAATGCTTTGGGTGCGCATTTCAGACATCGCCGAGGAGATGCGCCGAAAGAAGATTGAGACTGAGCTGCAGACCTCTGGCTGGGTTGCGGCGGACAAGATGGGAGGCCACGCAGGCATTCAGCCGGATCTTCAGTTCCAGCCACCTCCAGGACAAAATCCTTCTGGAGGAGCCGGTGCCGGGCCGGGCGGTATGAGACCCGCGGGAGCTGGACAACCCCAGACAGGACCCATCACGATCGACGACTGGTTTTCGCTGGAACCTGTTGGCCGTATTCATCTCACGATGGCGTTCGCAAAGAACACACAGAATAAAACACCGTTCGATGTTGGTCTTGGTCGAAAGGGTGCTGTCCGTCAGCGGAAGGAGGATGTTGTCGAACAGTACGGACACAAGTTCGTGCAACAGCAGTTTTACAACATCATGCGTTGTGCGCTCTGCGGCGACTTCTTAAAGTACTCTGCAGGCATGCAGTGTACTGACTGCAACTACACGTGTCACAAGAAGTGTTACCCTAAGGTGGTCACCAAATGCATCACGCAATCAAATGCTGAAACAGACCCGGACGAAGCCAAACTGAACCATCGCATTCCCCATCGCTTCGAAACTTTCTCGAACATGGGAGCCAACTGGTGCTGCCATTGCGGTTATGTTTTACCGCTTGGTCGGAAACAGACCAAGAAGTGTGCAGGTACGTTGCCTGGAGGCATTTCTTACATGCTATTACTAACGGTCTACAGAATGTGGCCTTACTTGCCACGCTCACTGCGTGCACTTCGTACCCGACTTTTGCGGCATGTCGATGGAGACTGCTAATCAGATCCTTATGGAGATCAAGAAGACTAGAAGAGGGCAATCGGCTTCTGGCTCGACAATGACTAACCGAACATTGCGTCAACCGCAGAAGCCTTTACCTCCGACGCAGTCCCCTCAGCCTGGCCAGGAACCATCTCAGACCGACAGGTACTCGTATGGTAAGAACGAAAGCATTGCACCGCCTGGCAACCAACGAACGCAATCGTATGCCCCATCATCCCAGGCCTCTGGTGCCGCACGCACTTCTTACTCTTCAGGTGGTTCGACCGCGCCCACGTCGCCAACTTCTTCACAGCGTCCTTCCTCAGGACGAACGCAGTCTTCACAGTCTGCGATTGCGGCCGCTGCCGCTGTCATGTCGAAGCCTCCCAGCGGAAACGCGGCTCCCGATTACAGACGCTCCCAGACAGACTACCAGCCTTCTGCTAAGCCTGGGGGTGGGTACCCGCAGGATCAGCGTACGCCGCAGCCACCCCTGCAACAAGCTACGTACAATCCACAACATTATGCAGATGTTGATAAGAGACAACAACCACCGTATTCTCCTCAGTCAGGAGCGCAGTATGGTAACAGTCAATCGTACGCACACCCTCAGCCACCACAGCCTGCACCTGCGCAGCAGCATCCTCAGCCCCCGGTGAAGGATCCTCGACAGCAGCAGCAGCAGCAGCAGCAGCAGCAACAGCCTGCATCAGCTCTTACAAAGGCTCCTGAGAACAAGGTTACCCCACCAGCCAACACACAAGGTACTGGAAGAAGGATAGGTTTGGATCATTTCAACTTCCTTGCAGTCCTTGGAAAGGGTAACTTCGGTAAGGTCATGCTTGCAGAGACCAAGAGCACAAAGCAGCTATATGCCATCAAGGTCTTGAAGAAGGAGTTCATCATTGAAAACGATGAAGTCGAGAGTACTCGCTCTGAGAAGAGAGTGTTCCTGATTGCGAACAAGGAGCGACACCCATTCTTGCTCAATCTTCACGCTTGTTTCCAGACAGAGACTCGTGTCTACTTCGTCATGGAGTACATCAGTGGTGGTGATTTGATGTTGCACATCCAAAGGGGCCAGTTTGGTACCAAGCGAGCTCAGTAAGTCACCCACGACAGAAACGTACCCTAGGCTCGATACTGATTATCCTCCAGGTTCTACGCAGCTGAAGTCTGTCTTGCGTTGAAGTACTTCCACGAGAACGGTGTCATCTACCGTGATCTGAAGCTTGACAATATCCTCCTCACTCTGGACGGACACATCAAGATTGCCGATTACGGACTTTGCAAGGAAGAGATGTGGTATGGCTCGACTACCAGCACCTTCTGCGGTACACCTGAGTTCATGGCACCCGAAGTAAGTTTTGTTACCTATTACCCAGACCTCAATCTTACGCGTCATAGATTCTGCTTGACAAGAAGTACGGCCGTGCTGTCGACTGGTGGGCATTCGGTGTTTTGATCTACCAGATGCTTCTTCAGCAGTCGCCTTTCCGTGGTGAAGATGAGGACGAGATCTACGACGCCATTCTTGCTGACGAGCCTCTTTACCCCATCCACATGCCTCGCGATTCCGTTTCAATTCTTCAGAAGCTGCTCACTCGTGAGCCCGAGCTGCGACTCGGATCAGGTCCTACCGACGCGCAGGAGATCATGTCTCACGCCTTCTTCAGGAACATCAACTGGGACGACATCTACCACAAACGCGTTGCGCCGCCATTCGTCCCCACAATTACCAGCGCCACCGACACCAGCAACTTCGACACAGAATTCACGAGTGTAACGCCGGTCCTTACGCCTGTGCAGTCTGTTCTATCGCAAGCAATGCAGGAAGAGTTTAGGGGCTTCTCCTACTCCGCCGATTTCAATTAAGGATGTTTGCTTTTCCTCGGATACCCTAGGCTTATTTGCAGTGCGTCACTTTTGCGACTGGCCGAAGCACACAAGTTAATGCGCGATGCATGCAGCACACAAGTTAATGCGCGATGCATGCAGCACCCAAATATGCGGCTGCAACCATCATTCGTCATCTGGGCGAGTCGCGGTTGCCCGTGGAGGTGGAATTTGCTGGGACTGTGGACCTTCTTTCTCTTCGTTCTTCCAAAGCAACAATTGTAATGCATCATTGGCGGAGTCTGGGGCCAGCGCACGACGAAGTCGGCCGATGTTGACGGCAGGTGTTGGTCGGGTTTACGAGTAGTTGATGTTGTGGGACGTAGTAAGCATGAGCGATGTTGTGCTCCAAAAGATAGCAGCGAGCGGTAGTTGAGGTTTTGGGAACGTTGATTCGCTACGAGTTACAGGATAGATGAAACAATCATTTGCGCACCTCTGGTTATTGGGCAGGTCCGATGGTGATCGACTGTATCTGCGCTGGTAGCCGTCTGGCTCTTTCCTTCTCCTGCATCTGACCTTGGCAACAGCGACTTCCCCATCATCCGCAGTGTTTTATTTACTCTGCGCAACCTCGCCAACGCGCGCTCGCCAAACTTTAATACCCCTCTGTCTACCTGCAGGCGTCTGCAGCGTTCCATGAAACGACGGTCACAGATGCTGCTTGGTTTACGCACCGTCCTCTAGTCGCCCTGACCGAAGGGTGCACAAGAACGCCACACAACACTGGCAAGGCTTTCGCGCTCTTAGCGCGCACTCCTGTCAACTGTCGTCTCGCTTTCCCGGTAGCCGAATCCCTCTAGCCTTAGAAGTGGATGCCTCACCTGCATTCCATCCGGAGCATAGACTAGGTGCGTTCTGCTAAGCAATTGTACTGGAGGGCTGTCGGGGTCCCGAGTAGCACAAGTGATCCTATTTCACGCCCTGTCAGCTTCTAAGATGAGTTAACTCTGGTCCAGACGTTATCGATGTACCACAGGCTATACCTGACCAGTGCGGACAACAAATCGAGGGATAGGATGGTGATCCTACGCAATGCAAGAACATCTCGATTCCGACCTCTGAGGATGCTGCGACTTATGTCAGGGTCGCAACGCCGTTGCCGATGCCAACTATACCGGACACAATCTGATTCAGGCTGGTTGCAGTGCATTACGTGCAGGTAAGCACGGAGATCGACTGAGCATTGAAACAGGCAGTGTGCACCTTGCTGACCTATCGCAAGCAGGCAAAGGATCCATCCTGCAGCCATCTCACATTCTTGGCGAGAGCCTCGAAAGCAGACGCTTCATTGCGAACCATCAGATCGGCTCCAGGTGCCTGCGATACGTCCATCGAATCATCTTTGGGCGCCGACGAAAGAAGCCTTTCTTTCTGCCTCCGAAATGACCTCATCCGCCAGCAGGGCCACCTCTCCTATGAGGCAGTAGCTATTATGCACGGCCATCTCAATCGAGTAACGGACACGCACAGAATCTTTGCGGACCCTGGCCCGATCATACCACCAACCGACAGGCCCCGCGTCAGGCCTGCGGACAAGGAGAGAAATGCAAGGTGTGCTGTCGAACACTCGCGGAACATTTGCTCTGGGACGTATCTTACGATAACGTTGGGTGATCACCTCGATCGCTGTGGTCGGTGAGGCAAGATGCGGCTGACCACATAGCTGACGACTTGATTGAACGGAGTGACTGGGCGCGCTATGTGCGCCATTCAGCGGTGACACCATGTCGCTGCACGCAATCGAACCCACGTGTCAGCGCCTTCCCTCGAGAATGACAGATCGCATTATCGGCACGTCAGAAATGTCCTTTGGTTCAAGAAACTGCGGGATAGGGAAAGTCCGGAGCAAGTGGTTCTGCTGGCCGGCCCGCATGTGATCCCGCTAGTACTGCGACCCTGGGTCCTGGGGTTGGGTTGAAGTTGAAGCCCAGAGTTCGAAGGCGCTGCCTGCATGAGTCTTGTTCCTGATGAACAGGAGGCTTTGATCGAGGCCGGGTAAGCGAGAGCGAAGGAGGCGATTTTCGACGTGCGTAGGGCGGCACGGCAAATGACTGCGATTTATCATTTCTTGCGGTAGAAAGGTACCGGCGGCCCAAGAAGCTTGGGCGCCTGTTGATGCAAGGAGACCTAGTGCAAAAGCTCCAGCCTATCGACCGAAGGGAAGCGCGACGTTAATACCGAACGACCACCCGGCAGCATGCCTTCCAAGTCCGCGCAGCAAATACACACATTCAAGTATCAGCACACACGTCAGACAGCAAAGGGAGGCGTCGCGACACAGTGCAGCCCTTGCATATCTTTGCAAACCCTTCCCCACCCGCACGTTTCGGCTCAGCTCCCCGCATCTCATGTCACGAACTTGCTGAACATTAAGCGCGAGGCTGTTCGTCACAGGCGAGGTGCGCCAACATCTAGACCTCGTTCGGAGGTTGCACTTTCAGCCTGGTGATCTTCGCAAACCGTCAAAATTAACGGCTTCACGGCTCCCAGCGCCGCAGGCGCGCGATCGCCTAGGGCGAATGGTGCTGAGCGTCAGATCTTGAATGCATTCAATGCTCAGCAAATGCCGCCGTCGCCGTCGGTACAGCAATCGCCAATAACACAAGCAACACCATCGACAGTGGGGGCTGCTGGCTCTCCGCTACAAACGCCGGGGCCTCTCATCGCCAATGCTGATGGTGGTGCAGAGGCCAAAGGTAGACGACAAGAAAAAGAGACGACAAGGATGCGCTCGTCAATCGCTTGCTGCGCATGCCGACGCAGCAAAACCAAATGCGACAACAACGGCGTCCGCCTCAGTGACGGCAATCTTGCGCCATGTAAGTCGTGCGCAGATCATAAGAAAGAATGCACGTATCCTTCGCCGGCACCCGCAGCCAGTCAAGTTCAGCGACGTGAAAGTACAGCGACGACGGCTGGCGATGAGGTATGTAGAGACGGTCTCTTGTCATTCATCGTCAAGGCTCCTTTTTACTTAAGAAACTCCTGCGCCTTCGATACGCTGGGCAGAGACTGCTTCGTCACATCAGTCTATCCCACCCTCAAGCGTAAAAGCTAACATTGTATAATACCTTCGTACTGATCATTAAGCAGGTCCCTCCGAAGAAACGCAAACGTCATGTCGTACCTACGGTGGGACCCTCTCTACGGGGTAAAGGCCGTTTGGGAAGTCCTGAAGATGCTCTCAGTTCTGACCTACTCACACCTAAACTCTGGGACGAGCTTTGGGCTATTCATGAGAGGCATTATTCAATGGAGTTCCCCTTCCTGCACAAGAGGACCTTTCTTGGTCCTCTCCAGCTACTTCCGCCTGTTTCAACCCCGGATACGGGCCGTACAGTCCCCGGCCAACGCACTCACGATCCCGCTTTGGTGCTGGCGTTCCTGACGCAAACATCTCCTTTTCACCCCGAACTTGTAGCCCAGACCGGCAATCCTTACGATACAGCTCAGTTCTATGCCGCAGCCGCACTCAAACACCTGGACTATTCTTGGAGCAGGCAAGGTGAAGCAGCGATGCAACAGATCCAGGCGTTTCTCATGCTTGGATATCATGCATGGTCTGCATGCCACAGCATACCTGGCTACATGATGATTCGACAAGCAATTGCTTTCGCGGGGGTGCACAAATATGCGTACGATGAAGACGCCGACAAGAGACCTTTGGGGGATGATCCAGCTGCGCGACGCGACCGATTTATCCGACAGGAATCGCAACGCCGCACTTTTTGGAGTTGCTTCATCCTCGATCGTATTCTAAGTGTGGGGAAGGGTCGGCCCCGCGTCATACAAGCGAAGGATCTGCGTGCTCTACAGATTCCGTGCAGCGACAAGAACTTCATCTCCGGGAGAGCGGTCCGGACCAGACTGTTTGGAGAGACCGACGAGGCCTACGCGAAGCGGCGCAAGGAGACGCATGAAGAAGCTCTGCAACGAAACGAGGGGCATGAACCTACGCGGATCGAATGGGAGGACCGGCGCGATGACGGTATGCTCGGTCGCTGGATCTATGCTCTGGATCACTTCGCCGATGTGAATGAGTGGTCCAACAATGGAGGCAGACGGTACGTGCGAGGAAGCACAGTCGTGGAATATATTGCTAAATCTGGCAGATCTGAAAAGCCGAAGATCGGCCCTTGGAATCCAGAAACGACGTACTACCAGCTCGACAAACGCTTGAGGGAAATCAAAGAAGAACTGCCGGATGAGCTTCAGCTCACGTCGATCAACACAGAGAATCACGTTTACGAAACACCTTCCACTACTTCGAGGACATACTATCTCATCCATGCTATCCTCCAGCTTTCCACAGCGTATCTCTATCCCGAATATCTGCCAACGTATGGTTTCAGGCTACAGAAGCCACAAGGCCCAATGGACGCGCCCTTGGTGACTGAGCCAGTACCCGAGGATCAGCCCAACTACTGGGAAGACAAGGCCAAAGAATGCTTCGAGTATGTGAGGGACTTCGTTAGTATGCTTCGGTCTTTTAAGGATAGGGACCTCATCGTAGAGTCTCCCTTTATTGCGCACGCCGTCTACAAGGCGGCATGGTGTGGTAAGTAGTCCTCGAACTTGCGTGAACGAAAGCTGAATAGCGTAGCTATGTACTGTTTTCACGTCCCCAAGATGGACCCATCGCGAGCATTGGACTCCAGACTTGAGCCGAACGCTTGGGACATTACAAATCAGGTCCTAGGCAGCATGAGGAGGAAGTTCAAGCTTGTCAACGGGATGTCCAGGAATCTGGCGACGGTAGCTGCCATATACACAGACAGACTGAGAGAGTGGAGGAACTCGGGAGGAACTCCCACTAGCACGTTTAGCGAAAGCGATGGCGGCTTGAACGAATACGCTGAAAAATTTGAAAGAGCTCACAAACAATTCGGCAGCTTCGAGCATGATCAGGAAGATTTGGCATACCCCACCGACAAGCCCTACAGCAGATTAAAGTATGAGGAAGATCTGTCGGATCCTGCGTCGGCGCAGAGCCCTGTTGCATCTTTCAAAACCGAGCCAGAGGAGCCACGCAGGAGCACATCAAGCCATTCCGCCTTTACGCCAGTCAACCCAAACAACACGGCCACGCCAGCGCAGGTCCAGCAGTCTAACAATAACGCTGGAGTATCTCAAGGTGCACAGCCAATGTACATTCCGCCAACATCGCAAGCGCTGCAGCAATCGCAAGCATCGCAATCGTATCCTGCCCAAACACTCTCATATGGACAGTCGCCAGGTTATGGATACCCCGACGCGACACCTGCCTTCTCTCAGCCAGCGCCCCATTACGGTGCCCAATCGCCGTATACCCAGGCCTCTGGGCCTCGTCTAGGTCAGAGTCACGTATCTCACAACCCTCAAAGGGTGATGGAATTGGAGAAAGAGGGCAACGAATCAATCAGACCTAATGACTTCTTCTTTTACCAGAACGAGCACTTTTCTCAGAACGAGCAATGGGCGGATGGATTCCTTCCAATGGACCAACTTTCAGCCCCCTCGCAGTATTGGTCAGGCTCACAGGCTCCGTACGCACCATACCCTGGCCAGTGGTCCGGCCAGTAACCTCCAAGGCTCGATCATCGACTTCAGCTTGGGCCCATACTCGATTAGTAAGGCTTTCTGGCCAGACATCGTTACTGCTTCTCGCATTCGCTGTATCAACATTCTCCTGGATGACGTCCGGGGCCCTCACAACTTTTGCTATATATCCAAAGCATTTACCAAGCGATACATTGCAGTGTAGACTTTGCATCTCGCGCTCGCTATTTTACTGCTCTCCAACGCTGGTTCTCTTTTCCTATGGAAGGCGTTACTTGTTTGTAGATACACCAGTCCTACATCAGGTGCTTAGTATCGCGCATCGGGGACAACGTGGCGAAGACGCATCTAGAGGAGCATGGTGGCAGTTTTCCGTGAATGCGTGGAGGTTTCCCGGTTAATTGCCATGCTCACGATTGTGCTTTATGAACCTGGCTACAACATGTGTAAGCAACGATCTCAGTTACTTTTCACGACGTCGATTTACGACTCTCACTGGTGAGGAAAACCCTTTCGCATGGGCGCAAATTCCATTTGAGCATCATTGATGTGTTGGCTAAACGTTCCATCCCAACGAGCGTCCGCTTTGTCCGTATGCTTCACATGCGTCAATACACGGCAGTCGCACGTGCATGTGCAGCATGAGGCTGAATCTCCTTGAACATGTGTAGTGTCCACAAGATTCTGATCCACAGTGAGGAACAACCTCTTGGTGTCCTCGACTTGAACAGATGTGCTGTCGCGCAGCACTTCAAGATTTCCATGTATGTCTAGCAATGGTAGTTGTTCTGTACAGGGCTTGTCGAGGCTTCGCGGCGCCTAAAGCGTGACGGCAGAACTGACTGAGATATGGTGGAAATTCGCAGGGATTGAAAGGATTAGGATTGGTCTATCGTGTACAAAGCATACCTCCGCTTTCATACTGCATCTCTTCTTTGGTCTTGATAAGCTGTGCCTGCAGTCGCAGCGATGATTCCGTTCTTGCGGCTGCGTTTCTTCTTCTGCCGGTGCCTCTGGTCCTTTCTGTACTGGTCGGCGGCGTATGCATCGTTATGAGATGAGGTAGGGTATCCATGTGAGAGTCCGTTCGAATGAGCACTGGCGTGGTGTCCAGGCTCTTGGGTGTGCATCTTAGATCCGCGCTGTCCCATGACGATGGCTTTGAAGTGGCAGGAGAAAGACTCGTTTAGATGCGGAATGCGAAAGACTCGTTGCTCGGTTCCGATGGTCGGTGCTTATGTTTGGAGTACTTGAAACAGCTGTAGACTTGATATGCGTGCGATGTTGTGGGCTGGATGAGATCCGAATGTTCACCTTCAATGGTATATATCTGTAAGCCCTTGATCAAAGCCACGCAGGAACCTCGCGTTGTTTACAGCCGTGACACGATCGCGTGGCAGTTCAGATGTTGTTGGTAGACGTCCGTACGGTTGTCCGACCGTATGAACGCACAGCCGCAGCCTGCCGACCACCCATGAGCTGACGAACGTGGGCTTGTTATGTATAAGCACCGTGAAAGGTAATACTCAAACCACCTCGCTCGTGAAGTGAAGACCACACATCTAAGTCGGGATGAAGCGTGCTGAAAAATCACAGACTGCGAACGATGGTGCAGGAGACGAGCGCTGACGTCATGCTCGCTGGATGTACTACGAGATGAGAAAAGACAAGCACTTCTCAACAGAGGCGAACTGTTGTGTATATACCCTCTCCTGAGCTGCGTGGAGGAGACGTTGCCTGCGAATCTGGAGAATTGGACCCCTGCAAGATGCCGTGTGCAAGATGCTACTATCAAGCTTAGGGCATATTCAACCAACGCATCTCGCAGGACTCAGACCTCCGATTTGAAGACTGAGCTGGCACTTTACCAAGGTCCGCCTCCAGGCACAGCACGGCGAAATTGCACAAAATTGCCGACCTCTTCACACCTTCTGCCAGATTCAAATCTCAGCCGCACCCGCACCCTTCGGAACAGAATCCGGCACCTGAGTCCCACGACACTCAATGACCCGCATATTCGGCACGGACATCTCTCCACACCAGCAACAAGATTCCAACCACGACGAGCTAGCAGTAGCGCCTAATCAAACTTACCCATCTGAACCTCGGCTGCTCCTGCAAGTGTTGAGCAACCCAAGGATATCGCGGAAGTGCACGAGCATTCTGAATACGGGTCGCTCCGCGGACGTTCGTGCACCTTACCCACAGTGAAAGTCAACTGAAGGGGAGGTGCGGAAGTAGTCATACTTCCGGCAAACATAGGCAAAAGTTCGTGAGTGCGTCCGTATGCAGATCTCAGCGCAAAAGGAACTGCATCCTGCCGTGTTGCGTTGCGTTGCGGCGCTGCGTACCTGCATTAGCCACACCACACGCTTTCCACCACAATCCTCGCGCTAAGATAACCTCAGCGCCCTCGCATCGATCTCGAGGCGCGATAGGCGAGCTCTTCTAGCCCCTACAGGCAAGTCGCGTTCGAAAAGGAGACCGTGCAGACCCAGCGGGTCTTCTTTGTGACTCAACGCTTCCATGGCCGAGCTCCGATTGGCATTATGGGAGATTTCGAGCTGAAAAAGATGCACTTCATCGGGAGTAGGCTTGGGCGACCTGATCGCTGCAGGGCCCAGGGGCTGTTACGTGCAGTCTGTGTTGGGTACGAAGGCGGACCGATGGCAATGACCGTGTGGCAGCCAGCCACAAACGTTGTTGATCAACCGGTCCGGGGTGAGAAAAGCAAAGGCCAAGCTGGATGAATGGACGGAAACAATTATTCCAGGATGTAGACGGCGAAGTGACAGGGGGTGTGTGGTCACACAGTACGCGTAATGCTGATGGAGTTGAAACACAACGATTAAGCAGGGACGACAGAGGTGAGGAATCAGGCAATGATTACCATTTTGTGTTTGCGCGTACGCGTCGACCCTTTACAACGGGACGAGAGATGCATGACGCTGCTTCTTCTACACACCCACATCCTTCCTTAGCCAGTTGAGTTGGCCATGCCAATAAGAAATGAAGGGCAAGAGACCCATGTCCTGCCCCAGAGACCATTATGAAAGAGTATGAGACAGTTCCAGCCCATAACAATGTACTTTGTGAAATTCGTGAGTCGGCTAAGGCCATGCGTTCATCCCATGTTGCAACTCCTTGTGATGCAACGCCTGCGCCGTGTATAGGAGGAAATTGATACAACGGCCAAAATTAGTATTAGTGGCGGCGGTTATAGCCAGTCAACACCGAGGTGCGAGGCTGACCCTAGCGGTGGTATTGAATGGAAAAAATGTGAAGGGAAAGAGAAAACAGCGCGAAGGCTTACGTGCTCCAGATCCAGCAGCGTGTTCCGTAGAACGTATGGACCGAGTATGGCAAACATTGAAACAAGAATATCCAGAAACAAAGGTTGAGCAGCATATCAAGCTCAAGCGCATCTGTCGACCTACGACTTGAAGTCGCTAGCGCTTTGATTCGCAAAGACATAACTCTTCGGGGCATCCATACGACGAATCGCGTTGCCATGCATGTCGGTCGTGCCTTGCGAGGGTGTGTACTGGTGAACTAAGAACTCAGGCATCGAAGATACGGGAGGGGCAAAGGGCACGTTGTGCGAAATTCCCTGTAAAGATATCTCGTTGTAAGCAAAATTGCCTCCGTACGAATAGTCAAGGTGATTGACTTCTTCCGTTGGATTTTGAGCTGTGTCAGGCAACGATGGGCGCCGGAAATGCGATGGCTTTGGCTGTTGCAGGGTGAGATCCGTGGACGAATGGAAGGCCGAACGCATTCGGGGTGGCTGCATGAAGCCGGTGTTGGGGAAGCCTTGCTGCGTGGGCGGCGCTGATTGCGGTGGAGTGTCGCGATAGAGGCTCTCCTTGGCAAGACGGGCCTGGTTTAGACGCTGCAAATCCAGCGGTGTGGTAGGTGGTGAGCCCTTAATGTTGAGACTGGAATTGAAGGGCTCAGCGGACCAGTTCGTATTCAGACTTTCCGGACTGCTGTGCTCCGGTAGACCATGGGGTCTTGAGGCTCCTTGAGGTTGCCAGTAGAAGCCCATCTCTTGAGGAGTGAGAGGCGTAGGTGGTGCTAAGCTCCCGTTATTGCCCAGAGTTGTTGCGCTAGATGTTGAGAACGTCCTTGCGAATTTTGGAGATGCAGCAGCTTCGGAAAAGCTGGATACCATGGGCGAAGGTTGAGCTGAGCCCGGTCTTGACTTCTGAACCCGACCTCCGGCGTTAGGGATACCTGTTGACCGGATCCTCCTAAGTGTGTGGTCGGGGTTGCCTGCTGGAGATGGCATACCTGGAGTGTATGAAGCGCTTCTCATTGCGCTCGAGCTCAGGTTGACGGGGCGCTTCTGTCTCCTCACGGCGATGCTAGATGTTTGAGCGACGTGCTTAAAATCGTCCGGTGTCCCGTTACGAATGTGAACTGCGTCCATGTTACTGGCAAGATTGCTTGTCGAAGAGTTCCTGCGCCTGAAGCCATCTTCGCCGAACATCGGAGGCATTTCCAAGTCGGACGCGGCCGCGCTATGTTTTCGCGTTAAGTCGTGTTCCGGAGAAGAAAGAATGGCTTGAGATGAGTTGTTGAGCTGCTGGTAGAAGCTGTTCTGCGGGAATGAAGGGACGCTGCCATTGGAACCCCAGAAAGGCATGGCGTTCTCCGAAGGCGTGTGCTGGTCAAAGTTGAATGTTGCTGCGAAGTCATCATTGTCGTTGCTTTGTTCCAGCTGAGCGTCTGACGCTGGGTCTCCTTTCCAGCCAGAGTACATGGAAGTGATAGATGCGACCGAAGCAACCGGGGGTGTCGGGCCATTCGATGATTGGGGTGTTGCTGACTGGTTGCCTGAGTAAGGAGATTGTCCCGTCGAGCCTGTTCCTGTGCTGTTCTGACCCTCCACGTGGCTAGGCTGATCGGATTGTGTTGCAGCTAAGGCAGTGTAATCAAGATTGCTGAAGTCAGCGAAACCATTGAAGGTATCCTGTGGGAGTGCGGGTCCGTTGGACACAGTCTGGGGCATGGAGAAGGCAACGCCGTTGGCGTATTGACTGGCCAAGCCGTTGCTGTAAGGAAACCCCTGATCCTGGTTGTTGCTGGACATGCTCTGCTGCATGTAGCTGGGACCAGCAGTTGCGGCCATGAGTGCTGAGTGCATCATCATCTGCGGTGGGTAAGAGGTTGTGCGATCGGCCTCCGAGATTGTCCGCAGATTATACTGGTGCATGTCGAACGGCTGCTGCAGTGAGGTCTGGGGACCCAAGTCTAGGGCTGACGGTCCATCCATGTTTTGGACAGGTAGGCTGGCAGGGCTGATGTCAGCAGTCACGGGGCCGTACTCCTGCGGCATAGGGATGTGAGGCTGAGGCTGTGGGACCGGTTGATGTTGCTGGTACATCTCTGGGTGGTGGGGAGGAGCGAAGTGCTGTCCGGGCATAACCGGTACCTGCTGGTGGCCGTACATGCCCATGCCCATGCCAATCTGCATGTTGTACTGGTTGAGGGCTTTCTTGCGGTCCTGCTTGACTTTGGCTCGGCGGTTCTGAAACCAGTTCTGTGCACTGTTAGCTGCATACGTTCCATGGGACACATGCAAACTGACGTTGATCTTGTCGAGGGGTACCCCTAGACGGTCGGCGAACGCCTTCTTCACGCCGGTCGTGGGCTTGTGCTGCTGCTGGAAATGCTGCTCGAGGATATCGTGCTGGTCCTTGGTGAGGCGCGGTTTGACGTCGCCGCCAGCGGGCTTCGGCCCTGCGGCTGCACTGTCTGGCGGTGGCAGCTCGTCGCCGTTCGCTGTGTACGGGTGTTGCATGTTGGGATTGTGAGGGTCCATCCTCGGCGCGCGCCGCAACACGGCGAGCTGTCGTACGGGAGGAAAGAGTTTAGACGGTCACGACCGCTCGAATGCTCTGCAATGCACAGCGCGGTGGCGCAGTCGCTGGAAAGAAGCGTTGTCGACAGGTAACAATAGGCGTCTCAGAGCTGGGCGGTAAGTCGTTGAGCACGGGGCCGCGGGCTGCACCGAGATGAGATGAATGTGCGGCACGGAGATATTGTATCGTCGTTATCGATGCTGCGATGCTGTAGTTGTCTTGCAGAGCTGTGCAAAAGCGAGCGACAGAGGCGGAACACGAGCGCGGTCTCCAGGAACGAGTGTGTGTGAGCGAGGCGTGAGTGTAGAAAGCGCGGTCCCCTGAAGCGTGAGGCACGACAAGATGGGGGAGCGAGCGACCGATGAGGTCCAGTTACAGCAGGGCGGCCACAGCGAATGGCAGCGGCGCCCCGTCCCCTCCTCTCCGCTAAGCCACCAGCCTGCATCCCCGGCACAAAAATAACCTGCATGGTTGTGACACTGGTCGTCCTCAGAGCACACTCGCCCTCGATAGCGCCTTGACGCACATGTTCAAGCTGTCACTCTCCCGCGTCGAGGGTCGCCGGCCTCGCACTCGCTGCAAGTCCAACGTTTGTGACGCCTCGCGGGCTGGCACAGGCGGTCGCTACGCGAAAGCCTCATTGGAGCGGCCTATGATGGCCCACTACTCGCGGAAGCTTGGCCTGCCCCTAACGTAGGAACGTGTGAGGATGGCCCCTCGATGCGCCTGACGGCAACGGGCATCGTCATGCCGGAGACAAAGCTCACGCACGAGGCCCTTCGCCCAGGCCCCCAGTTCGAGATACGTCTGCAATGCGGCAAATAACTGACGATCCCAGAGACCTTCTCTGCGAGCCATTTCTCAGCGGTAGGTGCGGCATTAAGGGTCCTCAAAGTGTGGCTCTCTACCGTAGAATTGAGGGTAAGGCTGCCTGAGAAGCGGGCGCCAACTCGGCCGCCCCTTTTCTTTCCGATCATGATCCCATCACACTGGCGAAGCGCCGCTACCAAGTCCGCCCAGGCTCCGCTGTTCTTCATCGCAAGTCTTGAAAGCGTCAACCGAGCAATTCGCTCGCCATCAGTCGTTGCCTTTTGCCATCGCACGAGTCGCCGAGGGCACCCCTGCCAGCAACTGCTTAGGGTACTTGATTCGCACCCGTGCGACGGTGGTTGCTCCTCGGCCTTCGCAAATATGCATGTCCAAGGAGGCATCGTGCGCCTTGTGTTCGCTTCTCGAAAGCGGCGCAGCTGTTCCTGATTGTACCTTGCAGTACTGAGTCGCCTTGGCCGCGGTGCAACACAAAGAACTCAAATAGGCCCCCGGTTCGTCCTACACGGTTCGCCAGACCGGGCGTAACGTTGAACTGAAATCAGTCGCGAAGTATGATGCGCACTCACGCCGAAATCAATGCCCATAGCTGTGGTTATCGCGGCAGTAAGGGAGCTCCTTTTCACGTCATTCTGTCGATTCTGATGCTTGATGTTTGTATGTCAACTGCTCGGGCACATGTTGTCTTCCCGGCCGCACTACGTCTAGAAGCTCAGGGTCGTACCACAGCGACGGTGCCCCACGAACAAAGAGGAAAGACACTAAAAGCGCTGACGTCTTTGCATGCAGTGTCCGTATACCTTCTAGAAGGGAGGGTCCTTCCGAAGGCATGGTATTAGGAGATGCCATGCGACGCACGATTCCACTTTCCGATTAGCATTGGTTTTGACCCTCGAAAAGCAGCAAGAGCTCTCAAGACTGTTGACAGAAATTGGCGAAGTTCAGCTGAGCTTTCGGAGGCTTCTGTTGGTCTAGACATCGCTGCATCGCCGCACACTCGGAGACCGATTCGGCGACGCCATCAAAGGCCGCCTTTCTCGACATTTGACTGGAGCTGACTAACCGAAGGGTATGCAAGGGCGTCAACGACCATAGAAAGTCACATATTGCAATTGCTCACATGGCTAACGTGTAGGGCTGATGCTGGGAAGTCGTCTATTTTTTCACCTAGACCACGCCTATACCAGAGCATTGGTGATTTCGAGCTGTCCTGACCCAGTGGTCTGATCCCACGATTTCAAAGTCACACTGCGCATGTCTCTGACGACGTAGTCAGCGCCAGCTTCGACAAGCTGCTCCAATGAGTGCGTGGTGTGAAGCGCGACGACAGTGAAACCCGCTGCCTTCCCAGATCGAACGCCAGCCGGGGCGTCTTCGAACACAACGATAGACGGCTTCTGTTCTTGGAGCAGCAATTTCTTCTCGCCCATCTTGTAGCACGCTGGATCTGGTTTACCATTCGGCACGTCTTCGGCGGTGACAATGTTCTTAGGATACGCCAGCTTCATGACGTCCAGCCAGCCGGTAACCAGTGGTCGCGTGCCTGAGGTGACGATAGCCCATGGGGCAGATTGCTCTTCGAGTCGATCCAGCATGGCGCGGGACCCGAGGATCTCTACAGCATCTGAGCCAAACTGGATCGGTATTTGGCCCTCAGCATGGCTGATATCTGGCGACGGTCATCAGTTGTTGTTGTTATTGTTGTCCAAGTTAAGTCAGGCAATCGCTCACATTCCCAGTTGGCGAGCTTGGGCTCGTACATTTGCAGAACATCAATCGTGCGTCTGCCGTGCGACGTCGCGAGGATCACCTCTGGGTCGACTCCGATTTCTTTCCCGATCCTTCACTTCTCAGCCATTGTTGCGAACATCGCCGAAGTGGGACTTACTTTTGCCAATGCTTGACAATGGCTGGAGTTGAGTCGATGATGGTACCACTAGCTCAATCAGCAAGAGCCTTACTGGACAGACGTAAGTGCCGTCTCATACTCCATGTCAAACAGCTAGACTTTGTCAGCACGAAGACTTCTTTGAGTGGTTGCATGTTCTACTCACTAAGCCATGGCATTCGATGCTCTGAGCAGGTGCGGAGAAGCTGGGGTCGGATACAGTCATAGTGAAGGAATTAAAACGAAAGCTAAAGGTGCTTGATATCGAAGGTTGAATCGGTGAATATGACCTTGATTTATGTGACGGCTGATAGGCAGACGGGAACGAGAAAGTAAGCTAGCCTGAATTGGCATCCCGCGCGAAGCTGGCCAATCAGAACCGTCACCGCTAAGCGTGGATGAAGAGGCTGAACGTTGGGGTTTTTGGGAGTCGGAGTTGGTTTGGGTTCCGCCTAGAATAGTCTCTCGAAATATGCGTGGCGGACCTTGGAATGATCAACCGGCACTTTCTGACGTGTTGCTGAGGAATGGCTGTCGCAATTGAGAGTTGAGGGGCAACTGCCTCCGAGGAGCAGTCCTGGGCCCACATTCGGCGGTGGACAACAGCAGAATAATATTTGTGGGGCTGTGTAGCTGGTCAGAAAAGTTTCGAGGCGCAAAGGTGGAAGAACACCACAACACTCGTCACGCACAATGAAGGTCGGAAGTATGTGTGAAATACAAGCAGCACCCTCAAACAATCTCTAACACATCATGCAGAGCCAAAATCTAAGCGCCAGCCCGTGCGCCTGCGACACAGGATCGAGAAGGCGTCTGCGCAAAAACAGAAGAAGGCGAAGAAGCTTGCCAAGAAGGTACTTCAGGTGTGCGCCTGTGCTACTATGGGTCTCTAATGTGTTCCCAGAACCCAGAATGGCGCTCGAAGGCGAAGAAGGATCCCGGAATCCCGAACCTGTTCCCGTACAAAGACAAGATTCTCGCAGAGGTTGAAGAGCAGCGTAGGCAGAAGGAGGAGGAAGCCGTTCGCCGCCGCGAGCTTGCCAAGCAGCAGAAGGCCAACGGAGGAGCTTCTGCGGACGCTATGGAGGACGACGACGAAGAGTTTGAGCAATTCGACGCTGAGGGCGACGAGCTTCTGGCCGAGGACAGCGACGAGGACGAGTCTATGCAGGTAGACACGAACCCTATGGCTGCGCTACTGGCATCGGCCAAGGCCCGCGCTGCCGAGTTCGAGTCGAAGAACGGAAATGACGAAGACATGGCTACGGACGATTCTGACGAGGAGGGTGCTTCTGACGTTCGCAAAGATGCTTCGAGGAAGCAATTCGACAAGATCTACAAGCAGGTTGTTGACTCTGCAGACGTTGTCCTCTACGTGCTCGATGCACGAGACCCCATAGGAACGCGGTCGAAGGACGTGGAGCAGCTTGTCATGTCGGCGGACGGTGGAAGCAAGCGTTTGATCTTCATTCTGAACAAGATCGATCTGGTGCCACCGCCAGTCCTCCGCCAGTGGCTTGTCAATTTGCGCCGGTCGTTCCCCACGCTTCCGCTGCGCGCCTCGAAGCCCGCGCCCAACGCAAAGACTTTCGAGCACAAAGACCTCACAATGAAGGGCACATCTGAGACGCTCTTCAAGGCTCTCAAGACGTTTGCCGAGTCCCGGCAGCTGAAGCGCTCCATCAAGGTTGGAATCATTGGATATCCCAACGTAGGTAAATCATCAGTCATCAACGCTTTGGCCCAGAGAATGGGTGGACGCGTCGGTGCTTGCCCGACCGGTGCAGAGGCTGGTGTCACCACAAGCCTGAGGGAAGTCAAGCTCGACAACAAGCTCAAGCTTCTTGACTCGCCTGGTATCGTCTTCCCCAATGACCTAGAGGGCACAAAAGAGAACAAGGTGCAGCAGCAGGCTCGACGCATCTTGCTAAATGCGGTACCGCCCAGGGAAATCACCGACCCTGTGCCGGCTGTCACACTTCTACTCAAGAGGCTATCGGGATCTGAGGAGCTTTTTGGAAAGCTCATGGAGGTCTACGATCTGCCTGCCCTCAATGGTTCCGGCAAAGAGTTGACAACTGACTTCCTGATCCAAGTCGCACGTAAGAGGGGGAGACTTGGCAAAGGCGGAGTTCCCAACCTTCACAGCGCAGCAGCGACAGTCATCAACGACTGGAGAGATGGACGAATCCAGGGTTGGACTGACCCTTCGAAGTACAAGCCTGCCGAGCCAGTTGCATCGACCAAGACCGCACCTGCTTCGAAGACTGCTGGCCTCGTTGGAGACCAGAAAGAGATCGTTACCCAATGGGCAGCCGAGTTCAAGCTTGATGGTCTATGGGGTGATGAGCCTGAGGCTGCTGAGGCCATGGAAGAGTAAAGCATCTCTGACTACAAGGTTGAGTACGGCGAATCGGCGTTTGGTATTGATAGACCTTTATGCATTTGCTGGGTCAGGATCTCATAGGTATATATCACGACGATACCAATGCATGTTGTTTCCAGGTCACTTGAACTCCGACGATGCAAACCGAGCTGCTACTCCGTTCAATCTCTTACACAAGGCCTGTGCTTTAAGTGGAGAATTTTCTACCAGCCCTCAGACCAGGAGCGTAATCGCAGTCGTTCATCCGACTCTGACCGCATGCCACTTCTGCGACATCGGCTAGGGTTTGCACTTTTCCTCTGGTCATGCCAAGGCTCAGTCCAGGTGTTGGCCGCCCCAAGCTCTCTCCGCTTTCCGCCCCACCGCGGTTAGATGCGGTAGAGTTACTGCGACCATCGTCACGCAGCTTGTCAGCTCCAGATACAAATAATTAAGCTGCCCGCATTGTAAAAGCAATTTCTCAGTAAGGATCAAAATGAGTTCTTCCAGGAGCCTCCAGTCCATTCGCCCGGTCTCCAAGACATTCAACGCGGTTCATGCTGCGTATGCTGGCGCACAGGTTGCATCGAGAAGGCATGCTGGTACAATCGCGAACTTCAAGATTCCTGCCATCAACAACGAGCCTAATGTAAGTATCGGTATAAAATAAGAGTTCACATTGAATGCGCGCTTACTGTTGGGGCAGCAACACTACGCCAAAGGCTCCGTGGACAGGCAGAAGCTTCAGGATGCTATCGCAGCATTGAAGAGGAAAGGAGCTGTCACAGTTCCCCTCGCAATCGGCGGCGAGCACGTAAGTACATCAGAAGCATGAATTGCCGCTTCATTGTTGACAAAGCCTAGATCAACAACTCTTCAATCCTCACACAACACGACCCCTCCTCGCACGCCGATGTAATCGCCAAATACTCGAACGCCAGCACTGCGGAAGTCAAGAAGGCCATTGACTCAGCGCTCGCAGCCAAGGCTGACTGGGAGGCCCTCCCTTTCGCTGATCGCGCTTCGGTCTTCCTCAAGGCGGCTGACTTGGTATCTGGAAAGTACCGATATGAGATCATGGCAGCAACCATGGTTGGTCAGGGCAAGAATGCATGGCAGGCTGAGATCGACTCGGCTGCTGAGCTCTGTGATTTCCTCAGGTTCAACGTCAAGTACGCCGAGGAAACATACGGCGAACAGCCCGTGCACAACTCGCCGGGTGTCTGGAACCGCGTTGAGTACCGACCTCTTGAGGGATTCGTGTACGCTGTATCGCCATTCAACTTTACCGCTATTGGTGGTAACCTCCCAGCTGCGCCAGCTCTTATGGGGAACGTCGTTGTCTGGAAGCCGTCTCCCTCGGCCATTGCCTCGAACTGGCTCCTGTACCAAATCCTCATCGAAGCCGGTCTCCCCCCGAACGTCATTCAATGGGTGCCTGGTGATGCCATTGAGGTTACCAAGGAGGTCCTCTCCCACAGACAATTCGCTGCCCTCCACTACACTGGCAGCACAGCAGTCTTCCGCCAGCTGTACGGAACGATCGCCAACGGTGTTGCGGACGGCAAGTACCAGAGCTACCCTCGCATTGTTGGCGAGACTGGAGGCAAGAACTTCCACTTGGTTCACCCCAACGTTGACGTGAAGAACGCCGCCATCCAGACTGTTCGCGGAGCCTTCGAGTACCAGGGTCAGAAGTGCAGCGCTTGCTCGCGTTTGTATGTTCCCAAGTCCCAGTGGGCTGAATTTCAGAAGATCCTGGTCGCGGAGACAGAGGCTCTTAAGATCGGCGAGCCTTCTCAATTCGACAACTTCATCGGCCCTGTCATCCACGAGGCTAGCTTCAAGAAACTTTCTGGTGTTATCGACGAGGCCAAGAACGATAGCGAGCTCGAGCTCCTCGTTGGTGGCAAGTACGACAGCAGCAAGGGCTACTACATTCACCCCACCATCTACAAGACTACGAACCCCAACCACCCTCTCCTGTCTCGCGAGCTTTTCGGTCCCATCCTCGTGGCGTACGTCTACGACGATGCTGCCCCTGGCGCTTTCGAGAAGATCATCAAGCAAATTGACGAAACCTCTGAGTACGCTTTGACTGGCGCAGTCTTCGCTAAGGAGAGGAAGGATCTCAACTTCGCTGAGAACAAGCTGAGGAACGCGGCTGGTAACTTCTACCTCAACTGCAAGTGCACTGGAGCGGTGGTCGGACAGCAGCCCTTCGGTGGCTCAAGGGCCAGTGGCACCAACGACAAGGCTGGTAGCGCCACTCTGCTGTCTCGCTTCGTTAACATGAGGGCGATCAAGGAAGAATTCGTTGCTACCGAGAAGGTCCAGTACCCTAGCAACGAGGTCTAAGAGGCTTGTGGGCGATTGTTTGTTTTAAACGGATCTGCGGCGCATCTGAAGGATTCACGATTTAGCATTTGGCACGGCGTTTGGGCACCTCTGCACCACCCACGGGTGACGATATCAAAAGCTTGAGTAAGATACGTATTCGATATAGGAATGAAACGATAGCAGCAAAGCTTGCGAAACATCACACTCTTGCAATAATAAACAGAACGATATTGGGCCTCGGCAATTGAGGCGCTGGGATTGCCAATTTCATGATACGGCTCGACGTGTCTTCCAGAACACTCATGAATCGTATGAGGCTCCACCCGCTCGGGAGCCCCGTTCGCTCGTGGCTTGATAGCCGGACCTTATTTGAGCCGCCTTGTCAAAGCTTAAAGACTTTCGTGGATGGTTGATAAGCTTTGAAGTGATGTTGATGAGTGTGCAAGTCGAGTAAATGCAGAACCGATAGTCCCTGAAGTTTGCGTGAATATCATCAAGTGTTTTTGTTGCCATTCTGCAAGCACGATCAATAGCATCGCCCTTCCTGGTCTCAACGTGACCGGAATCGGTACTCCTTATCGCCTCCGAAATCACTGGTTTCCATCGAAACTCCACGCAGCTTCTGGTATTGGAGTAAGCATTGCGTGTACGTACGAAAGAGCCCCTCATTTTGTAAGCAGAGGCTCTCCACCCATTTCCCCAACCACGCCTCGCAGCGTCCGATCCTCCGCTGCGTGTGTTGTCCGCTTTGAAACGCTCGACAAACCCAGCAATCTTCGAGTCGCGTTGCCTCGGCATCTCGGTCCAGGTCACGTTTACGGCGACACCATCAGAAAAGCCCTATGGCGCACGGCCCAGATCGGCAACCGGGAGCCAGATGGCGCGCAACGCCTGAGCAACGCTCAAAAAAGAGCTTCAGGATCCAGTTTTCCAGTGGCTGTTTCACGCTTGCGGCGCTGCCATTGGCTCTTCTCGTTGTAGCTTTGAGCACTGAGATGCGGCAGTGGTACGAGATGCGGTCTAGTCTTGTCCCTCGGCCGAACAGAGTGAAGACTTTTGGACAAGCTCAATTCATGGTGTCATCGCCTCATGGGGAGTAGGAGACCCGTGCGTGTCCCTGGCGGGTGGGAGTTTTCGTGGTAGGGCTTTATATGTGGCGTGTCCCGCTGGGATCGTCCTGATGTTTGTTGTTGCGCTGTGCCTCCCTTACCTTACTACCTACTAATAGTACCCGTCGTCCATTTCCGCCCTTCATACACTCACTTCATTACACGCACACCATAACACACACGGCTATTTACAAACGATATAGTCAAGATGTCTGAGAAGACGGCCGCAGAGCCGCAAAGGTCCTCTGTGGATGTTGAGTCGGGAAGAGAAGGCATTTCGCACTGGAAGATGATCCTTGATCAGGGCGTCGTTACCGAAGAGATCAAAAACTGGGACTACGAAGGCTCTGGTACAGAAGAGGATCCCTATGCTGTCGAATGGCTACCAAACGATCCCCGTAACCCCATGACATTCGCGAAGACGAAGAAGTGGATTATGGCCATCGCTGTCGCCAACTCCGTTCTGGTCGTTTCCTTCTGTTCATCGGCTTTCTCTGGAGGCATCCAGCAGATCATGGTCGAGTTCAGCGTCAGCCAGGAGGTTGTCACGCTCGGTGTATCGCTCTTCGTTTTGGGTTTTGCTCTTGGACCGCTCCTGTGGGCTCCTTTCTCCGAGATGTACGGACGACAGATTGTTTTCGCTGGTACTTACCTGTGCTTCATGGCCTTCAACGCTGCCGTTGCCGGAGCTGGAAACATCTGGTCTGTTCTGATCCTCCGATTCTTCGCCGCTGCTTTTGGATCCAGCCCTCTCACCAACGCTGGAGGTGTCATTGCCGATCTATTCAATGCCAACGAGCGTGGCCTGGCAATGAGTATCTTCTCGGCCGCGCCATTCATGGGCCCGGTTCTTGGTCCTATCATCGGAGGTTTCTTGGGTATGACTGAAGGTTGGCGCTGGGTCAACGGCCTCATGGCCATCTGGTCTGGCGTCCTCCTTATCGTCACCGCCTGCATCGTTCCCGAGACTTACCCTCCTGTTTTGCTCCGCAAGCGCGCCGAGAAGCTCTCCAAGATCACCGGAAAGGTTTACAGGTCCCGCACCGACATCGACCAAGGCAAGATATCTCTTGGCGAGGCATTCTCTACTGGTCTCAAGCGTCCCTGGATTCTCCTATTCTGCGAGCCCATCGTCCTGCTGCTGTCGCTCTACCACGCCATCATTTACGGTATCCTCTACATGCTTTTTGGTGCTTTCCCTATTGTTTACCGCGTCGGCCGTGGCTGGAACGAGGGCATTAGCGGTCTTCCTTTCGTTGCGGTTGCCATCGGTGTCCTGCTTGCCATCACCTACGTCATTGTCGTTGACAACAAGCAATACATGAAGAAGGTCAACGATTCTGGCAAAGGCTACACTACCCCCGAGGCCCGTCTGCCCATGTGCATCGTCGGTGGCATCGTCCTTCCCGCCGGTCTCTTCTGGTTCGCCTGGACCAATTCTCCCGATCTCCCGTGGGCCGCCAGTGTTTGCGCCGCCATTCCCTTCGGTTTCGGCATGGTTCTCATTTTCCTGTCCATCATGAACTACCTCATCGACTCTTACACCATATTCGCGGCCTCCGTCTTGGCTGGTAACGGTATCATCCGATCTGTATTCGGTGCAGCTTTCCCTCTGTTCACCAAGCAGATGTACGACGGCATTGGTATTCACTGGGCATCCTCCGTCCCCGCTTTTCTGGCCGTCGCCTGCATTCCGCTGCCCTTCCTCTTCTACAAGTACGGAGCCAGCATTCGCCAGAAGTGCAAGTATGCCGCTCAGTCCGAGGCTTTCATGGAGAAGATCCGAGGTCAGATGGCAGCTCGCGCTCAGCAGGAAGCTGCTGCTGGAGGTGACTCGGCCGATACCTCTCGCACCGCCACGCTTGCCGCCGAAGAGGAAGCCGAGCACGACGCTTACGATGACAGCGCTCCTCGTTTCGCTGAGATGAAGACCGAGAAGGAGACGGAGAACCCCCTCAAGAAGGTCGCGACAGGACGCTCGACAAGGAGCAGGAGGTCAGTCAACCCCGTTGAGGAGTACTACGACAACCCGTACGAGATCGATCGTGTCCACACACGAGAGAGCTTTGTAGGCCGCAACAGGGCCAACAGCACACGGAGCAAGAAGTCGATGAAGTAGATTCGTTTCTTGCATGTCGTTTGGTTTGATTGAGCGTTCTCGCATTTACGGTCGCATTGCAATGGATACCCTCCGAGTCGTCTATAGTCATAATATTCAAAAGTTCATCAATTTGATATGATTACTCAAGCTCTATTGCTGCAAGTGTTGTGCCGACGTATGAGTTCGAGGTGGTGATCCGTTATGCGCTTACTAACATTTAATATGGAACCTCGTTTCATCCTCCGGCTAGCAGCACCTAGCATTCCAGGACACATTGTTCGCTCGGCTCCTCAACATGACCGCTCTGGATCGAAATTGCTTCTGCATCGCTCTGCGTCCAATGCTCGCGTCTGGAGCAATGTGTGCTGCAGCTACCCACTCCTTATACAGCAACACCTGAGCTCAACGACAATGGCTCGACTGCGCACACGTCACATTGCTGTATGCGCTATCCTTATCCTCGGAATATACCTTTTCCTGCCACGAGACGATGCTCCGTCATATCTGCCGCATTTCAGCTACGGCTCCTCGTCTCGAGCAGGAACGCACGCGCTCGCGCAGTACATGAATGATCTCGCCCATATCCCAAACATCACCACAAAGAACAGCAGCTTCGACTGGAGCTCTGTCAAGTTCGCGTATCCGCTGCCCCAGACGCCGCTGCTGCCCCCGCCTGTCGCCCACAGGCCTCGCATCCAGCACCGATTCAAGCCCGACCGCGCAGACGTCGCCGCCGTACAAGAGCAGAGACGCCTGGAGGTGAAGCGTGTCTTTGAGAAGAGCTGGGCGAGCTACAAGTCCAAGGCGTGGATGAAGGATGCCCTGAAGCCTATAAGTGGACAGTATGTGGACCAGTTCTCGGGCTGGGCCGCCACGCTGGTAGATAGTCTAGACACACTGTGGATGATGGGCATGAGGGAAGACTTCTACGAGGCTGTGGAGGCTGTCGCCACGATTGACTTCGGTAAGAGCACCTCAGCTACTGTCAACACGTTTGAAACATGCATCCGCTATCTCGGTGGGTTCATTGCAGCGTATGACCTGAGTGGGCATCCGGTGCTGCTGCAGAAGGCCGTGGAAGTTGGTGATCTGTTGTATGCGGGCTTCAATACGGAGAACGGCATGCCTGTGGACTTCATCAATTTTGAAAGCGCGAAGGAGGGCACCGGCCTGCGAGTGGAGAGCCAGGTCGTCAGCGCCAGTCCGGGTACCATCACGCTCGAGTTCAGCAGGCTGAGCCAACTCACGGGCAACAGCAAGTACTACGCGGCGGTGTCGCAGGTCATGGATCTGTTTCACGAAAATCAGAATGCAACCCGGCTGCCAGGGATGTGGCCGATGATGGTTTCGATGAGCAAGAAGGATGTGACATTTGGCTATCAGTTCACCATCGGCGGCAATGCAGATTCGCTGTATGAGTATCTTCCTAAGGCGCATGCACTGCTTGGTTCAGCAGACCCGAGTTCAAAGAAGTACGAGGCTATGTCTCGCTTCTTCATGAACACAGCCATGAACAATATTTTCTTCAGGCCCATGATTACAGGAGGGGAGGACATTCTCATCTCAGGTAACTGCGATGTTTTGCAGGATGGATCACGCCTCGACCCCGAGAGTGAGCACCTGTCATGCTTCATTGGCGGACTCTATGCGCTAGCTGGCCGGCTCTTCAACAGCGATGAGTACCTGGATGTAGGAGCGAAGCTCGCTCGTGGGTGTGTCTACGCATATAAGTCGTTTCCGACGGGAATCATGCCGGAGCGCTACAACATGGCTCTGTGCCCTGGTGAGGATCATAGAAAAGGTTGTGCCTGGGACGAAGCTGCCTTTGCCTTAGCAGCTGCGAACCGTCCACAGTATAAGGCAGACCTCCCCAAAGGCTTTACTACTGCAAAGGACCCGCGATACATCCTCCGCCCTGAGGCTATCGAGTCGGTCTTTATCCTCTGGCGCATCACGGGCGATCCGACGTGGCGCGACATAGCGTGGGACATGTTCCAGGCTGTAGCCAAGGCAACGGACACAGTGTATGCGAATGCAGCGATCCTGAATGTCAACGCACCGGGCGGAGGCGAGAAAGAAGACTACATGGAGAGCTTCTGGATGGCAGAGACGCTGAAGTATTTCTACTTATGCTTTGCGGACACTGACCTCATCAGCCTGGACGAGTTTGTACTGAACACAGAAGCGCATCCTTTCCGATTGTCGAAGGCGAAGCAGAGTTTCGAGATCAAAGGCATAGACAGGAACTAGCATTAGACAAGAGAGAATTCAAGAGTCGTTGTCCACATTCTCAAGATCTTCGGCATGGTCATGCACAAAGTTCGACAGCGCCGCTAACTCCGCAGTCCCACTTGGTGTCCTCGGAGATGATTGGTGTTCCTGAAGTGGACGTTGCTCCAAACGTCCAATTCTGGTTTGGAACGACGGGTCGCTAGCGGCGTCTTCCCCTTGAATCAAGCTTCGCCGGGAACCCCCAACGCTTCTTGTCTTCATCTTTACACCCGTACAGTCGCTGTACAGTCGCTCTTTTGTGTGTGTGTTATTCTTAATCAAGTCATTCTTTAGACAAGCTATCGCTACCGTCCCACACCTCTCCACCTCCCCAGATCGACCCCTGTCTTCCACGCGTTTTCAGGCCTCACACCACCATGCGCTTCTCCACCGTCGCTGCTACCGCCCTTGCGGCCAGCCCTGCCATTGTTGCTGCCGCCAAGGGTACCATGGGCTTCGCTCTCGGTACCAAGCAGCCTTCTGGCAGCTGCAAGACCCAGGCCGACTACGAGGACGACTTCGATGCCATCAAGAGCGGCTCCGGGGCCACCATTGTCCGCGGATACTCTGCCTCGGATTGCGACAGCGCAAAGAACATCCTGCCCGCTGCCAAGAGCAAGGGTTTCAAGGTCGTGCTCGGTATCTGGTGAGCAGGCCGCATAGACTGTACGTCGCACCGGTACTAATATACGCAGGCCCGATGTCGAGGACTCGTTCCAGAAGGACCTCAAGGCCATCACCGACGTCGCCAGCTCCTACACCGACTCCATCTATGCCGTCACCGTCGGCTCCGAGACGCTGTACCGCGGCAATTTCACCGGCCCCGAGCTGAAGGACAAAATCAGCACCGTCAAGAGCAAGCTGCCCAAGGGCATCAAGGTCGGCACTGCGGACTCATGGAACAAGTTCGCCGACGGCACCGGTGACGCTATCATCGGCACCGCCGACATCATCATGGTCAACGCGTTTGCCTTCTGGCAGGGCGCCAGCCGCGATAACGCCGTAAGCCAATACTCAAATCGCCACCATTGATAACCCGCGTACAATGCTAATGAATCCAGACCCACACCTACCTCGACGACATGTACCAGGCGACAACCCACATCGAGAAGATCGCGGGCGGCCCCGACAAGGCGCCTGAGGTGTGGACTGGCGAGACCGGCTGGCCGACTGCCGAGGGCACCGACTACGACGAGGCCAAGGGCGGTCTGGATAACGCTAAGCACTTCTACCAGCACGGATTTTGCGCGCTTCTTGACTGGGGCTTCAATGCTTTCTACTTTGAGGCGTTCGATGAGCCCTGGAAGCCGGCGTCTGTTGGTGATAATGGAAAGGCGGCTGATGAAACGGCTTGGGGTGCTATGACTGCGGATCGTAAGACGAAGTTCTCTCTTACATGCTAGAGGAGAGCATTGAAGGCGACGTGAGTGCGAAAGAGTGAGTGTAGGAGTTTGCATAAATAGGGGTATAGTTGGCATAGATCGATGTCCACCCATTGAAGGTGGACGTAACAACGGCGTCACGTTTCTTGAGAAACCTATGTTTCAGTCTATGATTAGTGTCAGATTTGGGGAGGTAGTCAATTATGATCTCGCTTCCCTCCTGGAGGAGATTCATGTCTGTAAAGAGTATTGGCTGTGGTAAGTTGATCGATCACATTGGATTCGGGTTTGACTCCGCTATTTACACGAGTGCTTCCCTGGACAGCGTTAAATCGGCAAGGAGTCCTTGCTTGGCAGCCGAGTATGATGTAATAGATCTGGCCTGTTTGGTGCGCAATGTGGGCAGTGGCCAGGTCATGAGTCTGAGGATTTTGATCCCTTTATGGCTGCTTGTCGACTGGTTCAGGCGCGCAGGATTAATGGTTAGCTATGGTCCCATTGTGACAAGACATTTTGCGAAGCGATGATTGATGCCGTCCTTTTGTAATTGCACGTATAGGAAGAGATTGAAACTGCCCGTCCCAAAGACCCGTCTTAGAATGAACATCTGCGTAGCGCTTCGAAGCCACCCTAGGAGTGCTGTCAATGATCTGAGCTCTTTGACCTTACTTGACCTTGCCTTCTCGGTCGGATTTGAACTCGGTGCGTCCACGGCAGCTTTCGGAGAGCTGTTGCTCGAGAATTTTGTTTTGTCCTCTCCAAGAGGTCCGTCGATGATATGGTTCGTTTGCTAGACTGACTCTGCTCCACCGTCTCTTCTCTTCAAACGTTCCCGCAAGACATAGGGGACAGGCGCCCGTGATCATCTTTCAAGTCTCGCTCGCAGACTTTTTGAAATCAAGGGCTGTGAGCTTGTTCTTAATATCTCCACCACTTTTGATGTTACGGTAGAACTTGTAGAGTCTTGACGAAGCAAGCCTCTGTCCCGCCTTGCGCCAGCGAGTGTCCAGAACCTTTGTTTGAGAATGTCGCGTAAGTATGCCGTCTGGAGTAGAAGCTTAAGACCTAGCAGGTCGCTGACTGTCGCTGCGGCGTTAGGCGAAAGCCCAAGAAAGGCTATCTGGAATCTTTCTTCAACACGTTCCACAGACTCGTCTCCATAATCGGGAAAGAGGCAGTAGCGTGGTAAGACAAGGACCTGCGCTTGACCAGTGCTGCAGAGCCGCCCGCGAAACATGTGCCCTCGTTCTCCGCCGAGCTTGCACCATTCGAAGCAAGGCAGAGACTTCGAAGCGGCTGCTTGCTATTCGGATAGAAGACTTAGGTGAGGTAAGATATCTGGTCTGTGATGACTCTCTCCAGCTCGTCGCTTTCTGCTAGTCCGTGGGTATCTTGACGAAGTCGATCTAGTGCAAGAGCTGACAGGTTGATAGCGTTGTGCTCACCAGAATGTTTGAGAGCGAGTCTCCAAGCCTTAATGAGAGCGGCAGCAACGGTCTTAATGGGCATGGACTGAGTCTGTAAAAACTCGCACTCAGCATGCACTCTAAATTTTCCAAATGGACGTTCATTGTCAATGTCGCGTTGGTCATATGCGCTCGACTGAAAAACGTCAACGGCAAAGCTAGCCTGCGCAGCCCGTGTGGAAGGATTCAACTCATATTTGATTATACCAGGTGTGGATCTTGCTGATTACGCAGAGAATGGTAAAGGCCGAGTGAGTGTGGGATCCTCGTTCGAGGTAATTTCTCCATATTCCGATTCCGTGAACGATAGATGAGATCCATTATCACCTTGATGTGTTACAGGAGCTACGTGTTGGTCTAGAAACTCGTGCAGCATCTCAACAACAGCAGGCCGAGCCTAGTCACTGCAGGCTGCGAGAAATTCCGTCAACAGCGGGTACAACTCGTCCAGATCTGTCCCGACGAAGGGCACATGTGAGCATTGGTCTCAATTTACTAACTAATTATTTCCTTCGGCTCAAGAGGATGCGCCTGGACGTGGATTTGTTGATTGCGTATCTGCCTCCGGCAGGCGCTCCAGCCAAGACGACGACTGGGGTCAGATCCCAGCGAGGGAAAGACGTTTCCCGCTGCCATTCTCTCCGTTACGTTGCTGGCTCATATTTAGTGATGAAATTGTGACTATGCAGTAAGCATTGCTTCCCCAGAAGAACAAGATGATGTTGTGCAGCAATCGTGGACCTGATGACCCGCCGACGGATGCCCATGAGTTGAGCATGCCCTGACCCTCTTGTAGTCATCAGCGATCAACCTGATTCCCAAGTGATTTGCGAATCAGTCGTGACTGTCTGCGAATACTCGGAGATCTTCTCGTCCATCTGGTCTCTTTGACATGCAGCATTTGGAAAAGCTGGATATTCCAGCGCAAGGCCAAATGAGAAAGCCGAGAATA
Source organism: Phoma herbarum (assembly GCA_001599375.1). Taxonomy (NCBI): domain Eukaryota; kingdom Fungi; phylum Ascomycota; class Dothideomycetes; order Pleosporales; family Didymellaceae; genus Phoma; species Phoma herbarum. The sequence goes on along the minus strand of BCGR01000008.1, from coordinate 388,733 downwards.
TTGCTAAGATGCAAGTTGGAGGGATGAGTTTGAGCTTGAAGTATGCTGTAAACTGAATGGCGAGGCGAGCTTTAATGCTGTCGAGAACGGGGTGCTGTGGTGAGCGAACAATCTCTCATTCTCATGTTCATGGGGCCACCGGCTCAGTTTGCGTGAGTCAGAGCCGGTCAGGGGATCAACCAGAAAACTCTTCGCGTCTACAACATTCAAGCCAATAGTCATCCGCTCCGACTCCTCGAGGCCAGGCATTAAGGCTCGTGAAATACCATTTATATTACATATATAATTGTGATTATTTCTGCTTCTTCCATCAAAGAATCATCCAGGTCGCTTAGCTCAGTTGGTTAGAGCGTGGTGCTAATAGCTTTCATCCTTGATACGCCAAGGTCGCGAGTTCGACCCTCGTAGTGACCAGTTTCTTTTTGCGCTTTTCTGCTCGTCTAGGGATTGGATCCAGCCCGGTTCTTTTGCTCTCCTGGCTGACTTGTCGTGCGCGAGGCTGATTTTGCCTTTCTGCTTGGTAGGGTGTTGCATGCTTCCAGATAAAAAGCAGTGTTAGATGCAAATTTTGGAGTCCAAGAAATGTGACAGGCAATTAATATTCAGCTGAATAAATCCCGCGGCTGCACATGTCTGCAAGAGACTACAACCCTGCGACGACTCAGTGGTGAGTCCGACTCTGTTGTGTCCCCCAAGGTTATAATATGAAAGCTCCTTGTCACTTTGCTGTACTAATCAGTCTGGCTCTCGCATCAGACATTCGTGGTCAACTCTTCTCGGCGCGCGCAGCCTTTCTTCGATAGAAGAATAAGACCCAGAAGACCTGTACGGAGGACCTGTCCACATTCCCCAAAAATTCTCCTTGAAACATGTTGACCTTGCTGTGTTGTCAACATGGCGACTGTGCTGCAGCTTTACGGAGGCCTCCAGTCGGTCTCTATGCACGGCATCGTTGTCGAATCCTTTTTGACGCTGTGCTCTGACCTTCGTACGAGGCCGTCTCAATCGAGTCGTCTTGAGCGTCTCCAGCTTCATGGAAAGCATTTGCGGGAGATGCAGGTGTCGGAATGTGGGGAATCGATGAGGCTCGAAGAGCGAGCTAACTCCGCGCGGCATCATAACCGGCTTGCCTTCGAAGCAGGAGCGTTAGCTGACTGAGCGGCCCAGGTGACTTGTCGAGAGGTTCGGCTTCGATGCTGGAGAGCCATACCTGATTCGGCTGTGTCTAAGCCCGAAGCGTGTCAGCGCAGTCACCGTCTTGGCAGCAAAAGTGCCGTGCAGCAATTCCGCCCGCACTCCCCGCAACATGACGGCACGCTTGGACGGTGCGTCCACCCAGGTCCATCTTCGCGATCTCCTACAACCGATTTTATTGCCGGCCAGATTCCAGTCCCGTGTTTCTTGCCATGATGCTGTCTGGCACTAGCGGCGTCCTCACTGGACGTTTCTTAAAGCTGTGGATGCCGCTGCTTTCAAGCTGATCAGTGCTGCATACTACTCTACCAATTGATACCCACGAGCGCTTCTTTGTTGATTGCCTCGTACTCTACCGTTCTGCCCACATCCGAATACACTAGCGAATACAATGGCGGTCGAAAACTACGACGTCGTCATCGTCGGTGCCGGACCAGTCGGTCTTTGTCTCTCCACATGTCTTTCAAGATGGGGTTACAAGATCAAGCACATCGATAACCGACCTGAGCCCACAGCGACTGGGCGCGCAGATGGCATCCAGCCGCGATCGCTGGATCTCTTGCGCAACATGGGTCTGAAGCGTCAGATCATGGCTCACGAGCCTGCCAAGGTCTACGAAGTTGCTTTCTGGGACCCAAGTTCGAAGGGCGGCATTATGCAGACCGGCACGTGGGCCAGTTGCCCAAAGTTCATCGATGCACGCTACCCATTCACAACGCTGTTGCACCAGGGTCTGATCGAGAGGGTGTTCATCGAGGATATTGAGAAGCATGGAAACACGGTCCAACGCCCCTGGACAATTACAGGGTTCAAGAACGATGGAAAGGACGCCACATACCCAGTCGAGGTCAACCTTGCTCACGTCGATGGAACGCATTCGGAGACTGTACGAGCTAAATACCTCTTCAGTGGAGAAGGCGCGAGGAGTTTCATCAGGGATCAGCTCGGTGTCAAGATCAGGTACAAAGACCCTATTGCCCATGTTTGGGGTGTCATGGACGGAGTCGTCAGGACCAACTTCCCTGACATCAAGGTATGTCAACCTGAATCTTTCAGTTTGCGAGCAGTGACCAACGAACGCTAGATGAAATGCACAATCCACTCGGACGCCGGCTCTATCATGATCATCCCTCGCGAGGACAACATGGTCCGTCTCTACATCCAGGTCGCCAGCTCAACAGACAAAGACTGGAACCCCCGCAAGCAGGCAACAGCAGAGGAGGTGCAAGAGAAGGCGAAGGCGATCCTGAAGCCTTACGAGATTACATGGGACCGCATTGAGTGGTTCTCTGTCTACCCTATCGGACAGGGTATTGCTGAGAAGTACACACTTGACGAGCGCGTTTTCATGGGTGGGGACGCTTGCCACACACATTCGCCCAAGGCTGGTCAGGGCATGAACACAGCGTTCCTCGATGCTGTCAACTTGGCTTGGAAGATTCACCACGTTGAATCTGGGTGGGCACCCCGTTCCAGCCTCTCTACCTACGAGTCTGAGCGCCAGATGATTGCTGAGACTCTTCTCGACTTCGACGCCCGCTACGCAAAGCTCTTCTCCACACGCATTCCCTCCGCTGGTGAGGTCGCAGGCGCATCAGCAGCTTCCAATGAGGCCGAAGAGAATGAGTTCATCAAGACATTCAAGGCTAGCTGCGAGTTCACATCCGGTTACGGTGTAGCATACAACCCCAACTCCATCAACTGGGGCCCAGAGCACCCCGCACAGCATCCCCTTCTCCTCCAGTATGAGAAGGGCACCAAGCTGCGAACCGGCCGCATCCTGATACCCGCAACCGTCACCCGTGTTGTTGACGCCAACGTGGTTCACCTCGAACAAGAGATCCCTCTGAACGGCTCCTACCGCGTCTTCATCTTCGGCGGCGCTCTCAGCCAGACATCAACTGCGCTTAAGGACCTTGCCTCCCACATGTCCGCCCCATCATCCTTCTTTACCAACTTCCTGTATAAGGACCTTGATGCCACCGACCGCTACCACGAGAAGCACAACCCTCACTCCTCCTTCCTCTCGCTCGCCATCATCCTCAATGCTCCTCGCGCGAAGATCCACATCGACGAGCAGCTGCCCAAGATCCTTGCGCGCTACGCTGATCACGTCTACGCGGACGATGTCTGGGATGTGCGCGTTCCGGATGCGAAGGCAGCGGCTCATGCGAAGATGGGACTCGACGAGGAGAAGGGCGGTGTCGTGGTCGTCAGGCCTGATGGGTATGTCAGTGCCGTTGTCAAGCTTGAAGAGGGCAGCGGCACAGCGGATGCGCTGAACAAGTATTTCGGTGCCGTGACAGGGAAGAAGCTCGGTGGCGAGAGGGCGAGTTTGTAGGATCATCCGGGATGGCTTCTGCTGTCTGTTGCATAGCGTTTCGTTAAATACCTCTACCCGTGGACTGTATATGTAGGATAATTGATCCACGATGAAAGTGTTACCCTTTCTCTAACACTGATATGGGTCTCTCCCAATGCCACGCGAACGGTGAGTATCTCAACTGAAGTGATATGAGTACCTGAGCATGCTTTGCGACCGTTGGCACATTGCAGCAGATGTGTTGTACACGAATGATCGTTATTGAATTGGCATGTTCCTTCATAAGTCTTCCAAGCTTATCATGAATTGTCTCCCGTGTCCCAAGCTCTCCACTCGATACGTGCTTATTACCTCCTGTCTTCGCAAGAGTATTTTACATTTATATCGATCTGCGATTCAAGACGGGGAACACTGGTTGGCAGACGCTAATGAAGTATGTTTTTGTCATCGCTGATGTCACACTGCTACGCAAGAGGACATCTCGACTTTTTAAGTTTTGACATTAGCTGAACGTCAGAAGCATGGGCGGAGCACAGGATCCCAGGCCGAATGATAGTCTAATAAAGATGTACATCCTGCGGTTGACCAGTGATCGTTTAGTAGTGACACAACAATCATTGCTCACAGCAGAGGTGTACATGAGCCAAGGCCCCTTGCTTGTTACCTTCAGCTGAAGAGAAATGTGAGTGAGGACTTATTTGGGCAAAGACAAGAGGAGCCTCCAGGATATGTATATTGACTCTTCGATCCACGTACGTATCACATGCAGACTTCGAATGCAGAGCGTCATCGTGTGCGAGCTTGGTGGGCCGTGTGCCCAGAGAAATGTCTCTGACCTCAAAGAGATTAGTCGTGAGGCGGTGGGCTCACTTTTTGTCAGTGTCTGTTATCCGAATCTCTGCTGCGGAGCGATCTTCACAGGAATCTCATCCCAATCACCGTTCGTCCGGAACTATATTTCTTTCAGCCCTACAATATCAAAGTCAAAACGTTCCGTCTACCTCGGCAACACGTCTGCATCGATTGTGGAATTGTAATTTTCCATGTTCTTCCCCAGATGAGGGCAACAACGAACGCATAATGGTTGCGGGAGTGCCAATGACATTGAAACGCTTAACCGGCAGCGAATCCTTGCTGCGGGCGGTCGTCCCACCGGATGCGCTGAGGGAACAATCAAAATGCATGAGGAACAGGTGGAAAGGGTAATCTTCCGCGTCTCACAATTGTGGGCTGGCAAACGACAGCGGAGCGAAACAAACACAGAGTGCGATCATCACGAACAGCTTGACGTCAATTCAATCCTTATGGGTAGGATAGGGTTCATTACCTAACAGAAGATCAGCGACATCGTGGCGGCTCACCGTTGGAGTGTTGCGATAGGGTGATCCCAGGAGGTTTGCCGTTGATGAAGGTTCTCGAAGGAAGGGGTCCATGTTCTGCAGACGCCTGAGCCCAGACCATGCCTCAAATTGATGAGTTGCAATTGTTGCCATTTCGCCATGATGCCATGCATTGAGGAAGTCACCGCCCTCTCGTGTGTTGCTAGTCTAGTCCCAACATTGACTGTCCCGGACGGAGAGCTGCCGCAAGGCGAGTCGCCAGCGAAGCCGTCTTGCATTGGGTCCAATACGGGAGCGGCCTAGCTGATGGCTCGTGAGAGTTAAATTTGGATGCATCGATCCTCCAGTCGATAAATGCAAGCGTCGTGAGAGTCGATTATCGCAATTTACGGACAGTCACGATGACGCTGGAGATCGTGGAGGAGGGCTGACTGGAGAGTGGCAGCTGTGTTCAGCTCACCTCACTGTGCTGTCGCCAATCGGCGAGGATCGTTTCAACGCCCGGGTCCGGCTGCAGACTCCGCGCTCCACCTGCTTGCGCCCACTGCCCGAGCGCGCGCCTCCGACATTACAATTATCATGCCATCCAGCTATCAGCTGCGAATCGCTTTGAGCGCAGTGTGAACGCAGTGTGATAGCGAGTGTGACGACAATTGACAACAGTTAACGAGAGCGACTCGCCATGCAGCTCCGTCATCGCAAATCGCGGGCTCGATGAGAGGTCATATGCCCATCAGTTCGTGTCAAGGGAGCGTTCGCCAGAACTCCACTTGGGTGCATCCTTCGGCTCCAGCTTGCGCACCTTGACGACCACCGCCGAGAGGTACAGGTCGACGTGCATGCGAAAAGGTTTCAAGTCTGTTCTTGTGTTCAAGACGCCACTGTGCTTCATGCCTCTTGCGGAAAGGTTCTTGCGGATGCAGGTAGAGAGTCAAGGCAGGTCGTGCTGATTCGTGAACTCTTGGAAGGAGCGAAATGTGATAAACATCCTTGCTCACGCATTCGTGTCGAAGTTTCACGAATGCTGGAACACGAATCAGGCCCAGCAAACGAACGCTCCAAAATAAATTTTCACGATGGCTGTGCGTGGGCCGTGTTCTACAGATACAGTTCGCCGTTGACCCCACAGTTGAACTGTTCAACAGAGCCACCGAGGCCACCGTCAGCGCAGCTGGCCCAGGACGATGTTCCGACAGTCGATGGTGTGTATTCCTGCAGGGCGAGGAGATGCAGCTAAGCGTTAGGTCGGGCATGGCAGGGGGAACCGGGCTTTCATTGGGCTGTCTCACTGTTCGCCCCTGAGTGGTCCGCCTGCTAGCCCGTTTCGAAGGGATGTCCACCGCAGCCACCCTTGCACGACCATGAACGCGGACGGACCCCTTGCGAGGCCTCTGCGGACTCCTCGCAGTCGCTCAGGCTCACGTCTCTTCCCCAGCCGCTGCAGACCAGTGTCTGGATAGCCTCACCTTGACGGCACACCACCGCGCACGCACAGCTGTGCTGCTTTCCCTCTTTTTAGCACATCCCTCGCTCGTACCATCTGCTCTCTTTGATAGAGGGTACTCTGATAGCTCGCTGTGCATTCTCCAGCTGCCTGTCTCAGGCCGACACTCGTTTGACAACCACTGTCGCGCTCCATCCTGGCACCTGTCTTCCATTCGAGTACGTTTATCGCAATCCGGATTGAATCAACAACACTGACTTCGCGTCTTGCTCCAGCTTACCTAGCTGACGACCCTCGGACGCGATCAGACCGTCGCAGTATCCGTATCTATTCTCGTACCTCGCCTCCACCGACGGACCTGGTACCTAGGACGACGCTGTCGACCCTCATCGCCCCATCGCTTGGTCCGGTCACCTCAAACCCCATCGCACTGCCTGCTGTTGTCTTGCATACAGCCACTGCATCCTCAACACTCACACCAGCTTTCGTTTCTTGATCTCTCCCGTCGATATGCGCAGTCTGTCTGAACAATAGTCATTCATCGTTCGCTATTGCTGGGTTCTTGACTCGGTACTCGGGTACCCTGTCCCTTACTTTCGCCTACCTACCTTTCGGATACATTAATTAGCCGTCTTCATCATGGACGACAACATGAAGGCCAAGGACGGCCACCCCACACCCGTGTACGACCTCACCGGGCATTGTTCGATCGTATACGATAACACGCTTTACGCTTACTCACCCGCCGGATTCCAGTCGCTGGCATTGAAAGAGGGGGCGAAATGGGAGAAGCTGCCCATGGATATATCGTTGACAGGGGCGCAGTGTGTGAAGACACCGGACAAGCTCTACATTGTTGGAGGGTCACCGAATGCCACTGCTGCAGACTGGAACTATCCTGGATTGATGCACTACACGTTCTCGACGAAGAAATGGGATTGGCAACGATCGGAGAGCTGGAATACGCAAAACCGACAGAACCACGGCGCCACATATCTTGCCGGATCAGAGAAAATCCTGGTGTACTCGGGCTCCCAGAAGACGGGGGACATGGGTCCCTCCCCAGAGACCTTCTTGTTTTCCACGAAGGAGCCGTATTGGGTGCAGAGCTTCCCCTCGAATGGCGTGCCTCCCTCTGTTAAGCCTATGCTTATGGCATGGGACACGACTTCCGCTTTGATGATTGGAGGTGGCGCAACAAATTCAGCTGCTTGGACATTTAGCGAAGAGAAGGGATGGCAAAACCTGGGCGTCTCTTTGGAATCTGGCATCGTGAACCAGGATTCTGTCCAATGCACCGTTCAGATTGGTACAGATGGAAGCAAGGTTCTGCAGAAGTTTGACATGGGCGTTTCACCGAACAAGGTCGAGCGCATCGTGCTCCTAGGCGCAGGCGGAGTCGTGGCCAAGACCGGTACGACAATTGGCGACAAGGCGAAGCGAAACACCATCGCCGACTGGCCAGCTTACAACGCGACTGAGGCACCTTCCTACACACGGTCAGGCTTCACGCTTGCAGAGGGTGACGACGGCATGACCGTCGCTCTTGGAGGTAACACACAAGACCCACTATGCCTGTTCAATGCGAAGGAAAACGCATGGATCAATGCAACAACCTTCTTCGGTGGACAACAAGTCATCACTGAGTCAACATCGTCATCCATCTCGACCAGCAGCCCCACAGCAACAGCCTCTTTTACTGCGCTACCCAGCGCATCTGCTACAGACTCAACTACAGCAGCCGCGACACCACCAAACAACAAGTCCAAGATGCTGACAGTCCTTGGTGCCACTCTCGGGACGATCTTTGGTATTGCTGCTGTTCTGATTTTGATCTTATTCTGTCTGAAGCACAGGAAGAACAAGGTCAAGAAGGCACAGCAGGCTGGATATGTAGAGCGTGAGAAGGATCGTCTCAGTTTCGCCGACCGCGGGGCCGACTTCATGAAGGAGGCCGGCGGTTCGGTGGCTGCCTACAACCTGGCCCAAGGTAATGACTCTGTGACATCGCTAGCCATCATCCAGGGCAAGGGTGGCTACGGTCACAAAAAGAACATGGCCAGCGACGCCAGCACAGCAGGCCTCGTCAAGAAGCCCAGCCCGCTTGCGTATTCGCAAGAGCCCTACGAGCTGGCCAAGTTCGATCTGAAGCCTGAGCCCGTTGAGGAGAAGATGGTCCGTCAAAACTCTGGCCGCAACCCACCTGCAAACAAGGGCAATGGGCGCAGTCGCAGCTCTGGCTGGAGCCGGTACTTCGCCAACAACGAAGCCACCAATCTCGCCATGCCAGCCAACAACGACAATCGATCCACATTTGCCTCTGACAGAAGTAGCATGCTCAGTCAGTCACAGTACACCAACTCACGCATGCCGAGCCAACATCCTTCGACATACGTTCCCCCGCTTGAGATTCCTAAGTTCGACGGCCAGCGTCTCAGCCGAGTAGCTAGTGGCAGTCCCACCTTGGGTAGCGTCCAGAGTCAGTCTCTTCCGCATCAACCCATGCAAGCAACCCTTGGTCGCGCCAATTCGAACGGCAGCTCAAGAAATTCTGCATTGAGCCTTGACGAGCCGCATTATTTCCGCAAACCTGTAGACAGCTGGACACCAGTTGGCGATGATGGCCGACCACCTAGCAGTGCGTACACTGGCAGCATGGTCATTGAGCCAAGCAACAATAACCACAAGTTCGATGGCGCCAGCTCGTATTACCCTGACGACGGTAACTCCTTCTACCCGAAGAGCAACTTCAGCTCGTTCTACCCCGGCCAGGGGAAGAACTCGCTCGACGTCCCCGACGTTCGGGACAGCACATTCACCATGTTTCCCTCAGCACAGGCATCAAGTGCTCATATCGAAGAAATGCCTAAGAGCAAGTTCAGCTCCATGTACCCCGTGCCGCCTCGCCTGGGTCTGAACCTGAATCCACAGGACCGTGAGAGTACAGTTACCGTCTTCCCTGGTCCTCATCAGCCTCAAAGCGCACAGATCGAAAATGCCATGCCGAGCCCGATCCAAAATTCTTTCCACCCGGGTGTTCCACGCATAGGCCACGAGAGCACAGTCACGATGTTCCCAGGTGGCCCCCCTGGTGGACCAAATCCTCCTAGCAATAAGGAAAGTGACAATATGTCATGGCTCAACCTGGGCGCCAGCCGATAAGTTTTCCCTGTCTCCACCCACCTGCCCCTACAAGGGCGCACGCATATACACAAACGGTTCCGGAAAAGCATTACCATCAGTCAGCGACAGATCTCCTATTGCTTGTACAACCAGCTGTTCTCTTCATTGATCGAGCATGCATTCTTAGCGCAGGGCGTCTGCTTTCATTGAAATTTCTTGCACCATAGAAGCTCACGCTTCACGACCACGTACCTGGTCCTACAGATACCCGACGCAGTACCCTCTTGCGCCAACGCACCCTACCACCCACCCACCCCTACACCACCGTATCTGTAAATACTCTCCATCCTTTCTCTTCTCTCGTTGACCACTATTTCCTCTTCTCTTGTCTGCTTGAGCTGCATTCATTTACCTGTGCATATGAGTACACATTTCCTTATCCGAGAGTCGAAGGCGACGTAAGATGGAGGCAGATTATCTGCGTGTAGCTAGTAGATGCTGCTTTCTCGCAGCAATGCGTCCAAGATGGACGAACAATAGTAATGATGAAAGTCAAGTTGATCAAACGTCCTGTTCATAATATGGTGACATCTGAATGTGATGGAGGACAGTGTTGAAGTGTCTGAAGCCAAGATGAAAGAAGCGGACGACTGGCGCATGAACGTCGTGTTGATTGAAGCATCGGCCGAGTCACCCTCCTAGTTGAGGCTCAAACCTCTTGGCTGAGAAAACGCCAACCACACGCTTTTCTCCAACCAAACGATTGCTCTGGGCCTCGGCAATCGCGACCCTTGCCCCGAGCGCCATCTAACAGTCGCAGAGCCGCTCACCGACTCAAAACGCAACACTGCTAGCGGCCGGCAATTTTCTTCTAGGCGCACGTAGCCATGTATACCGCCGCAAGGTTCGCCGTATCGAGACATGTGGGACTCGGGATTGCGCGTGGCAGGTTTGCGCTTGCGCCTGCACGGGGCGAGTTCGGCCGTGGAGGTGTCCAATGTATAAAAGAGATGTCCCCAAAACGCGTGGGTCAGGTTCGATATCAGAGCCGTAGTGCTGGTGAGTACCCCTGTGCCCCTCCTGAATAGCAGTCTGTCGGAGACGAAACTGCAATTGAACTGCATAGCTGATACTTCCCAGCATCAGAAACTCCCACCAACACCCAAATCCCTACACCACCTACCGCTACCAAAAGACCCCTCTACATTCGCTTCCCGATCGCACTCGCCCTTACTCTCTTCACCTTTGGAGCAGGCTTCATCATGGCCGGCGCCCCAGCAGTAGAATCCCTTCGGGCCCTCGCGAACCCACCCAGCGACGAAGAGACGCTCACGCTCTTCGTTCCCTCGACAGCCCAAGTCGCAGAAATTGAAAAGTCAATCTTCACCCACTCTTTCACAAAATCGCTCCTCGACGACCCCACCTTCATCGCCTCACGCCCGCACCTCAAGATCCCCGAGCAACTGCGCGCGCAAAACCTCACGGGCGGGACACTCCTGGGCGCAGACAAAATCGCAGTCCCGCCGCTGCAGTTCAGCACCAGCGACGGCAGTAAATTCGTGTCCATACAGTACCTGGGATCCGCTCTATGCGGGCACCCGGGCATTGTGCATGGCGGGCTGCTGGGCACGCTGCTGGACGAGGGGCTCGCCCGGTGCTGCTTCCCCGCACTGCCCAATAAGGTCGGCGTCACTGCGAGTCTGAACATCACGTACAAGGCGCCGTGCATGGCGAATCAGATCGTTGTGTTGGTCGCCGAGACGACGAAGGTCGAGGGCCGCAAGGCGTGGGTTAAGGGGCGGTTGGAGACGCTGCCAAAGAGTGAGGACGAGAAGCCTGTGGTGCTTACTGAGGCTGAGGCGTTGTTTATTGAGCCTAGGCAGGCGGCGCAGTTAAAGAGGGTTGTTGTTTAGAAGGGTCGGGAGGCATCGGGTGGAGTTTGGAGTTGTGATCAGGACTGAGGGAACCTACCCAAGTGGGTATGGGTATCAGCTCATCCGAGAGACCTATTAGATTTAGATCCGTTGCTTGTATGAGATGTGTACAGTTGCTGTTACCGCGTTTCGAAATCCCACCTACCTAACACTCAGCAATCTGAAGTTAATTAGCTCCACAGTACCCAGAGCTTCCGCTCCCTGTAATGTGGAGTCTCCACCACGACCCATAGAAGCAACCTTCCTCAAGCAGTAGATCAACAGAAGACCGTAGATAGCAGTGTGCTAAGTGGATATGTCGAGTCTCCAGCGGCTGGACGCCAGCGAGCGTGTATGGCTTTCCAAGAGATGTAAGCGGGGAGAAGGGGAGCAATGCAGCCGTGGTTCATGACGCTGCCCTAGCAACCGCGCAGCATGCGTGCACGAATGACTGAATCGTGCGGCTGGGACGAACCGATCTTATGACTGCTTGTGAGATCCCCTTCAGGCCATGGTGAAAGGTGCATTGACCCAATACATCAAGTAGAGGTGGCATGTGTAGGATCAGTACAGCACGGTCATCTCAGCGCAACGTGGTTGGCTCGACCCCTGTACTGAGAGAGGCTACTTGTAAATGATCGTATATATTATCACAAGAGTCATATCATGCCGTACACACCAAAACCCTTGATTGTGCTAAACTGTCCGAACAATGATGCCGATATTGCCGAAGAAGGAAGGAGTATCGAAGCTGCAGAAGATTGCAGCTGTGGTCCACTTAAGACTACGAGGAGACATATCAAGAGTTCGTGCCGGAAGGTGGAAGACGTTCTGTCTGCTGTGAAGTGACAGTATAGCTACAGACCGCAAGGATGATGTGTGAATCGCATTTGGGCAAGTTGTTGCTTCATAAGTGATTCATTTTTCGTACATCGTACAAACTTGAATCCCACATCGTCCTTGGTGTGAGTAAGTGCGCAATCATCAGCATCGTGCACGCAGCTCTATACTTCGACCTCTCAGACCTTAACGTCCAACTAAAAGAGCAATGCCGCGGCACGACCCGTCAGGCCTGCAAGCACAATCGAGCTGCTCGCGAAGATGTAGAACCTAGTGAACACCTTGTTGACCAAGCTCTGGAAGAGGGAATGGACAATCCTCAATCCCGTGTAGCCCCAGGCCGCGAGGTAGGTGAACTCATGGTTGTCGCCAAGGAGCGTCAGAGCGATGGCCACAGAGTAGAAGACCGTTGGCTGCTCGTGAAGGTGGTTGTAGTTGTCGGCGATGCGGCGAACCTCAATGGGGATCTTGGTCTTCATCTCATCGACAATCTTCTCTTGGTCGGAACTGACATTGTACTTGGAGATGGCAGGGAGACGAGTCGCGTACATCCAAGCCTGTAGGGCATTAGAAATGGAAATGCAATCGGGTGGTCTATTTACCTCCTGAATGAAAGTCCATCCGGCTAGAACAATAAGCGGCTTCAAGAGCCTAGTGCGGTCGAGGCCTACTGCGACGGAAGCCATGTTCGAGAGGGTTTTAAGGGGTTCTGGAGCTGCGAAAGGGGTGTGGCTTGTGTGCTCAGCTGGCCCAAAGGGGTAGTTGTGGTGAAAGTGTGGATTGCAGCCAGCGAGTCCAGGGCACCTGGTTGAGAGGGGAAGCTCAAGCTCCAGCCATCCGGGGAAGGCGCCGAGGCACGCCTTCTCCACATTCAGCCTTGTGCTGGTTCTGGCTAGCTCCCGCAGCCTGCATATCGGCTCAATCTTTCTTGCGCTTAGAAACTGCGTCATCTTCGACATCCACAAACAAAATGGCCGAGTACTGGAAATCGACAGTAAGTCTCGCTTGTTGGATGCACAAATTCCAAGCTGACACCACTCTAGCCAAAATACTGGTGCAAATACTGCGAGGTCTTTGTCAAAGACACCAAGTTCGAGAAGCAACAGCACGAAGCTACTGGCCGCCACCAAGGCAACATCCGGCGCTCACTCAAGGGCTTACACCGCGAACAAGAGATCGAAGCGCGCAAACAAGCGCAAGCGAAAGCAGAAGTCGCGCGCCTCAATGGACTCGTTCCGGGTGCCAGTGGCGCGGGTCCGTCAGTCGCTGCAGGCGTTGGCGATAAAGCAACGTTCGCGAAGAAGGAGCCTCAGAAAAGGGCGACAGTCGAAGACAGAAAGAGACAGTGGGAACAACTAGCGGCTATGGGTGTTGCGCTACCTGAAGAAGCACGGCAGGACATGGGCATGGCCGGAGATTGGAAGGTGGTGACCAAGAAGGTGGTAGGAGAGGTCAACGAGCAGGGGCAGTTCGAGGAGAAGCAGCTGAACAAGGGCGTGCACAAGAGGAAGATCGATGAGACAGAGGAAGATCGACTAGCTGCTGAAGGCTTGATCACGAAGAAGAAGGGCTGGGGGCATACGTACAAATCTTTCCCAGGAAGTAAGAGCAATGACGACGACGATCTAGATGCGCTCCTAGGGGCGAAGAAGACATCGGAGGTTGAGGAGCAGTCGAGTGTCAAGATAGAGGAGTCAGTCAAGAATGAGCAAGACACGAAGACGCTGCTGGACATACCCACAGCAGAAGAAGCTCAAGCGAGCGCTGCTGCGGCGCCAGTAAAACAGGAGGAAGATGCACAAGCTGCGCCACCTGTTGTGTTCAAGAAGAGGAAGAAGATCAAGGTCTGAGTCGGCGTACGACATACCTCGCTCGAGAGAGCGAATCCACAACATTCCACAACATACACACCAGGCTTGCCCTGTGTCAACGGCCCCAGATCTAAGTCCCTCTGCGTATGACATGCTTTAGCCAGGATTGCAGACGGACCAGGAGGCAAGAAAAGAATCAGTATGCAGATTCACGGGGCAGCAATGCAGGCCAAATGGAGGCTGTGGAAGGTAGCAGTGGAAACAGATGGCTTGGAAGCACAATATCGTTTGCAGGATGTTCAAGCTGTTCAACCTTTTCCACTGAGGGTATGCAAAAAAGGACATGAAAGGCCCAGAGGTCCATGAACACTCAAATTATACATCAGAATGCTCACCGTGAATCTAATGGCGGCATGTGATAGAAAGCCAGCCCACTTTAAAGATCGGCGCATGCACCTAAACCTTAATGGACCCCTGCCCAACGTGCGCCAACCGCGACCTCGAACTTCGCGTCTGCCACGCCAGAGAGCTGTCGCGACAAGCCCAACACCCACCACGCGCCTCCACCATCTTCCCTGCTTCCAGTGCTCCTTTCATGGTTGCGTCATAGCATGCTCAATCTGCCAAAACCTCACACGCAATCATGCATCTGATCAAGCCGCAGTGGTTGACCCATTCTGGTGAGTGCTGCGCGGCATTCTGCAGCTACCCAGAGCTTCGACTGCGCATTTGAGCCTTTTGCTGACCACTTGCGCGCATTCTAGGCGATCTGAAAGACCACGAGGTGTACAGCTGCCACGTCTCGCCTGATGGAAAGCGCCTCGTAACCGCCGCCGGAGGTCCGTAAACCAACGAGCGCAGCGCGTGTCCACGATGCGCCCTGTCGGCCACTATGACTGACAAGAGCAAACAGACGGCTACGTGCGCATCTGGTCTACTGAAGCTATCCTGAACTCGAACAACGCCGAATACACCAAGCCGAAGCAGCTCGCTGCCGTCAGCCATCACTCAGGCACGATCCACGCCGTGCGATTCTCCTCGAACAACAAATACTTGGCTTCCGGCGCGGATGACAAGATTGTCTGTGTATATGCGCTGGACCCCAATGCCCCCACACATGCTGCCTTCGGTGGGTGGAGAGTCTCAAGAAGCATGGAAGGCATTGCTAACCACAGGTCTAGGCTCAAACGAAGCACCTCCTGTGGAGAATTGGCGCGTCATTCGCCGTCTCATAGGGCACGATAACGACGTGCAGGACATCGGGTGGTCGTTCGACTCGTCCATCCTGGTATCAGTGGGCTTGGACTCAAAAGTAGTTGTCTGGTCGGGACACTCGTTCGAAAAGCTCAAGACGTTGTCAAACCACCAGAGTCACGTCAAGGGCATCACATTCGACCCTGCGAACAAATACTTCGCAACCGCGAGCGACGACCGTACCATCAAAGTCTACCGATTCAACTCGCCGCCCACGAATGCCACCCAGCAAGATCAAGTAAACAATTTCATGCTCGAGCATACCATTACCGCGCCTTTCCAGACCTCGCCGCTTACCACGTACTTCCGCCGATGTTCTTGGTCACCGGATGGAGCTCATATCGCAGCCGCCAACGCGACAAATGGACCGGTCAGCTCTGTAGCGATTCTTGCGCGAGGAACGTGGGATGGCGATATCAGTCTGGTTGGACACGAAGGCCCTGTCGAGGTCGCTGCTTTCTCTCCTCGACTATTCTACAAAGATCCACCGAAGGAGGTCGACGGGACAGTCTACCAGCCGACAGTCACAATCGTCGCATGTGCCGGTCAAGATAAATGCCTCAGCGTTTGGAATACAAGCTTTCCCAGGCCGTTCATGATTTCGCAAGAGCTGGCCGGGAAATCCATCTCAGATTTAGCTTGGGCACCAGGGGGAGAAGTCTTGTACGCCACCAGTCTCGATGGCAGTATCCTGACGTTAGTCTTCGAGCCCGGTGAGCTTGGCTACCCTGCATCACTGGACGAGAACGATAAGACACTCTCGAAGTTCGGTGCAGGCCGAAGAGTTGGAATCGTTGAAGGTACAGACGCTCTATTGCTGGAAGAGAGCGCTAAGAGCGGGGAACTAAAAGGCGTGCAGGGTCGCATGGGCGCTTTAATGGGAGATGGCGGTGCTGTGCAGGCTCCGACAATTACGACAAATGGAACCAACGGCGCGACTACATCAGCGAACCTGACAAACGGTACGACAACACCAGCGGCGCCGGCTGAGCCTTCAGCAGATCAACGCGTTGAAAAGCTTAAGCAGCGAGTAACTGTAACGAAGGAGGGAAAGAAGCGCATAGCGCCCATGCTCGTTTCCTCATCGTCTGGTGTTGGCGAATCGTCATTACCGCAGACCCAACTCATTTCCGCAGCTGCCACATCGGTAGGCAGAAGCGACAACCCACACAACATCCTCGACCTGTCAAAGCCATACGACGGATTTCCCAAGGGTGGCCTCGCATCAATGCTGGTTGGTAACAAGAGAAAATTCGCCGAAATTGAGGGCGATGAAGACCGCCAGGTCGAGCGAAGGCTTGCTGCCACAGTTCGACCCGGCGGTGCAGCAATAGTGCTGAACAGTGAGAATGGCCTCGTCCCGCCCGCCGCTGCTACCTCGAAGACCAACGAATACGAGGTCCCGAAGGTTCTACGACCTGCAATCGTCAACCCGTCGTTGAGCGTTAGCCAACTGAGACTGTCTGTACCGAAGGTACGAAGCGTCATCATCCGCACTATGGACGGCAGCGAGCCGCCACATCAGAACGGAGTAGATCCCAATACAGGAAAAGCAGAGCTCTCCGACACTGTCATGCTTGAGGCACGCAATGCTACAGGTCCGTCAAGGACGGGTCGATTTCAAGATCACGACCCTGTTAGGATCAGCTGCACGAAGAAGGGTCAAGCGTTATGGCAAGATTATCTTCCGAAGGCCGTCCTCCTGGTAACGGGCAACACAAACTTCTTTGCAGCAGCATGTGAAGATGGCTCTGTATACGCATGGTCTCCAGCAGGTCGGAGGACGCTCAACGCTCTCATCTTGGAAGCGCAGCCGGTGATCATGGATTGTCGTGGATGGTGGCTTATGGCCATCTCAGCGGTCGGCATGTGCTACGTATGGAACCTGAAGGACATGTCTGCACCACATCCACCGATCTCGGTCGCACCGATCCTGGATGTTGCGGCGCACACTCAAGGTCCTCACTTAACAAGATCTCCCGGTATCGTCTTTGCTCGCCTCAACACCGAGGGCCGAATCGTTGTGGCTATGTCCAACGGTGACGGCTATACATACAACCCTAGGATGTACATTTGGCAACGGATATCGGAGCCTTGGTTTGCTGTCGGAAGTCAGTACTGGAACACCACAGAATCATCCATCGGTAACATCAAATCGTCTACTGACAAGGGTGTTCCGAAGGAGAAAGACGATCAAGTTTCGCTGGAGAATATCTCGGCAGGCATCATCCCATCGCTGGAGCGGAACACCACAAATCAATTCTTGCTACAAGGCCGAGCATTCTACCTTCAGCGACTCATCAAAGCTCTCATAAGTGCTGAGGGCTACGAAACCTTCGAGAGTTGCGTCAGTGTTGCACATTTAGAAAACCGAGTCGCTGCCGCAAAAACGCTGGGCGCAAGGGAGGAATTCAAGATCTACCTTTCTATGTACGTCAAGCGCATTGGAGCAGAAGGCTTAAAGGGCAAGATCGAAGAACTTCTGCGAAGCTTGTCTGACGACCTTGTCGCGGAAGACGAGGATGAGAACAAAGAAAGGGAGAAGGCGGATGATACGGTCTGCGGTTGGAAGAAGGAAGAGCTCCTGAAGGAGGCAGTGTTAATCCTTGGTAAACTCAACTCTCTGACCACAAGTGACTGCTCGGCTAACGCTTCACCAGGCAAACACCGCGACCTCCAGCGCATCACCGTACCATATGCACGTCTTCTCGGTATCGTTCACGAAAACCAGCAGCAGGACGAGGCTATGGTCACAGATCTCTAGATTGCTGACGTCGCCTTGTGGCATATTCTTACGGCGTTCTTTCTTGGTTTAGCGTTTCTTTGGGATGGCATTATATCAAAAGCATGGATAGCGTGTGAGATGCCTTGGGACTAGATGGATCATGAGGTGAATGGTGTCCGGCGTTACCGTAGGCTGCAGGGGCCTGGTTGGAGTGATGTATTTGTAGCGTGTCTGCGTGAAGAATGGAAACGTGGGAGCTTGAAGAGGCCAGTTCTACACAAGCATCGAACTGCGAGCTTTGGACTTTGTCTTACTTGCGCATCGCACTTGCAAAGGTTGCTGCCTGGTCGAGGCGTCATCGAGGCGGTTACTGACTGAGCCGCAACATGGAAGTCAACTTTGGAAGTCGAAGCAGTATCTCGCTGTGATTATTTTCCTGTCCATACGAAACAGAAACTCATCGTCGTGCCTTTACGTTTACCAGAATTCGTCCTGGCTCACAATGGCGCGAACAAATGTGGAGCCTTCAACACGCAATGAGAAGTGGATACTGGGGTCGATCGCCGAAACAGATGGTTGCCTCCAGGGCTCGGTGGGTTCCAGCGTCCGCGTCGAGGGGAAGCACAACGTGTCAATATTGTAGCAGGCGTTCATAAAGGGGAACTCAGGCGCAAAGAACATTTTCGATCCTGGCAGTCTCACCGCCGACACTCCCATCCACTTCGATAAGCAATTGTGCCACTTTTGTCACGTGTCAGTGGCGCCGCACGGACTTTCCGAGCAAGTCCACACGTCTCATCAACCCAGCCCTTTCCTGTGCATCAATTAGACTACATCGTCAACCCACCCACACCATCACCAGCACGCACAGGCTCTCTTGAACATCGTCCGTAAGTCAATCGCTGTCGCTCCGCGCCGCTCCACGGTCTTTGTATACCTGCCCAGTACATCTCGGCGATTACAGGCGTGCACGCTGCTGCAGCCCCCAGCAGGCGCTCAATACTGTCCTGCGCCGACAACGCACCCTCGACACGCCTCCTTGCCGTCCCTGACGCCCACCGATTGTCTTGGTACTTGAGTCTGACTTGCATGCGCTATAGGTTCGAGAGTCTTTTCACCGCTTCTACACCTCCACACACCACCCGCCGCCAATATGGGTCTCACATTCTCGAAGCTTTTCGATAAGCTATGGGGAAAGAAGGAGATGCGCATTCTGATGGTCGGTCTCGACGCTGCCGGAAAGACCACAATCCTCTACAAGCTCAAGCTCGGTGAAATCGTCACCACCATCCCCACCATTGGTGCGTTGCTGCCCGCTTTAGCGCGACCAAAAACAATGCGCTGACCGCCGCTCAGGTTTCAACGTCGAGACAGTCGAGTACAAGAACATCTCCTTCACCGTGTGGGATGTCGGAGGCCAGGACAAGATCCGTCCTCTCTGGAGGCATTACTTCCAGAACACTCAGGGTATCATCTTCGTTGTCGACAGCAACGATCGCGACCGTGTCGTTGAGGCCCGCGAGGAGCTCCAGAGGATGTTGAACGAGGACGAGCTGAGGGATGCCCTCCTCCTTGTCTTCGCCAACAAGCAGGATTTGCCCGTAAGCACATGCTCCTGCACAGAATTGCTGGCGACACCTCGGCTGACAATGAAATTCAGAACGCCATGAACGCCGCTGAGATTACCGACAAGCTCGGCCTCCACAGCCTCCGACAACGCGCCTGGGTAAGTTCATTTGAGACTTTCTTTGTTGACCATGTGCTAACAGACCCCAAAGTACATCCAGTCGACCTGCGCTACATCTGGTGATGGTCTGTACGAGGGTCTCGAGTGGTTGTCCAACTCCCTCCGCAAGGCCGGCCACAATTAAGTCCTCTCACCCGTACGTAGCGACGCGACAATGTCAACGTCTGCCAGCCCAGACATACCACAAATAGTACCCCTCTCCGTGGCCGTGGCCGAGACCGGCCTCGGCCACGGCTTCCTCCAGGAATGCGTGCATCGATGTTTAACGAACTGGTGATGGAGCGGACACATTCCCTTTTCACCATTGGAGTTTGTGTGAAATGCAATGCGATGCGATACGGATCTGATTTGCGTCTCACGGATCGTTGGTGGTGTCATACGGAAACAGTCTCTCTGGTTACTTTACGTGTTACTATCCAATTTGAGCCTCATTTGCTATAGAATTGTCCTCCTCTAATCGTGCTGAGCTGTGCGCTACACCTTTTGCGAGCTGACGACATCAGGTTCAACATAAATCAAGGTGGCCCCCGCACTAATTCTAGGGTCTGGCTCTAACAAGGAGGACCTGGTCCAATGGGCCGGATAACGTAATGACATTGAGCAGTCCCGAGGTCAGGACTCGACTGAGCAGCAAGCAGGCGACATTTACCAAACGGAGATAGTAGTGCTCATGAGTTCATATTTCTTCATTGTTCTTATGCTGTGCATGCTTATATGATTCCAGCACGCCACAAAACATTCAACGATGCCGTGCACGAGCGGCACAATGCCATGCGGTCACAGACCACAAGTTCGCCAGAGCGAACGGCCATACTCTCATCTCACCCCACCTCTAGCTCTCAAGCAGAAGTAACCGCTCAAGCAGCAGCAGGCGCCGCACTCTGACCGCCCGAGCTCCTTGGCGGACCCTGCTCTGCTTTGACAGGCGCAGGGAGCAATCCCTTCTCCGTCCACAGCTCGATCAGCGGCTGCATGGGCTCGATCTCCTTGTCGCCAATCAGGCCGTACAAGCGGCCGACGTTGATGAAATGGATAAAGCACGTGTTCAACTCTTTGTACGCGTTCACGTTCCAGAACGGCTCCAGCCAGTGCCCGTGGTAGATGTGGGCGTAGCACCGCATCATCTGCCGGTAAATGCTTTTGATATCCCCCTCGAAGGTCTCGGGGAACCCGGAGGATTTGCCGAGCCATTCGCGCCCGGAGAGCTGCGAGAGCGGTGCATTAAGGCTGGACGGGGGAAGGGCTTGGGGAGTAGAGTTTCCTGGAGTCGCGGAGCCGGAGGCGTAGGTTGACGGGTTCAGGTTCATGGGTGTGGTGTCTGTAGGGAAGATGGAGGGGTCGTTGATCTTGCCAACGATCCATTTTTGAACCAGGTTGATGTATTGGATGGCGGGAATCTTGATGGGTTTCTTGTTGTTGTCGAGCCAGGTGTATGTGTGGCTGCACGTGTTAAAATTGGTAGATGACAATGATGTTTGGTCGACCTACCCGCTGGCTGACATAGTCGGGCAGACATCTGGGTTGCAAATTGGTTTGCCCGTTCGGTCGTCGATGACCTTGATGACTTCAATCATCTGTTCAAGGAGTCGGTATTGTTCGACGACTGGTCACGAGATCAGCTGAGTGCACTACTAGACAGTCATATTTGCACGAACCTTGATGTGCGAGCCATTCACCCTCCTCAACAAGCTTGGGCTTAGCAGCCAGAGTCATGAAGTTACCCTTGACAATCAAGTTGGAGTACTCCTCACGGAAGAAGAAAGGCGGTCTGCGGTTGCCAGATTGGGCGGGACTCTCCGCACCAGCATCGAACGACATAGAGGCCGACATTGCTGGCGAGTGCGGCATAGGAGGTTGAGTTGCCTGCTGGGATGTGGGAGACTGAGAGTATTGTCCAGTCGGCGGAGGTGTGCCGCTTTTGCCTGGTTGCTGTTGCTGATTGCTCTTGTTGGATCGACCAGCTAATCCTTGGCGTCTGGTGGATGTACGTTAGAGAGGAAGCACACAATTCCGAGGCCGGACGTAATTAATGTGAAGGAGCAAACAATGTCAACAGAGAAGAATGCGGGAATAACGGTGAGTGTGAAACATAGGCAACCATGTGCCTGTATCAGATACGCATACGAGCCCCAACTATGGGGGGACCAGGAGCATTTGGGGAAGGGAGCAACGCCAAGACTTACACGCTCGAGAAGAAGGACGCCATATTTGGGCTGCCGAGGGGTATGCTGTGAACTTGAGGGCACGCGGAGCTGTCTACAGCGGGCTGATGGGCAAACAAGTGCGTTATGCAGAAGATCAAGGGGCGTTGAGTTTGGTGATACACGTATCGTTGTCTCGAGCGGCCAGCTTTTTGGGCCCGCATTCGAGAAGGGGCCAACGCGCTAGTGTCCACGTTGGGCAAGCGCGACTCTCCAGAGCTCATTGTCGACAACTTTGTCACCCCAATCATCACTTCGACGACGCGTTTCGTAACTCTCGACTGACTCGGCATTTCGAGCGCTTCACCATCACGATCGCAGAAGCAGCTCTACTCCATCTTGACGAAGGTCACAACGAATTGCGCATTGAGGCGCTTCATCCACCGCGCCCATGTCTGACGCAGGTAGTGATGTTGGGAAAGGCCTCTCAGATGATGAAATTGGCGATGCAAGCGCGCCAGTAGAGAGCGAAAATGGGGGAACGCCACGCGACACAGTCGAAGAGAACGGTCTCGATGATGAGGACGATCTGTTTGGTGACGGTGGAGATGCAGAGGAGGAGCCAGCACCGTAAGTGCGAGTGATTGCAAGAGGTGGTGCCTCGGTCTAACACACTCAAAGCGAGCAGCGACAACTTGATGACGAAGAGCTTGACTCTGGTGACGATGAGGGACGCGCCGACCGGGCACCAGCAGCTGTCGAGTACGAGCAAGAGCAGCAAACACTATCCTTCATGGAGACGGATATCGCAAGACACGCTATTCCAGAACCCAGTGACGGCGAGTTGTATCTTCTGAAAGTCCCACGATTCCTGGCATTCGAGCCAAACGCTTTCAACCACAAGACGTTCCAGGCGCCGACGACAGATCACCACTCCAAATTCGCTGCATCTGAGCACTTCTCCGCTTATGACACCGCTATGTCCACAATTCGCTGGCGACGATCTCCTTCGAATCACTCCGAGCTGCAGTCTAACGCGCGCGTCTTGAGGTGGTCTGACGGCTCGTTCACCCTACAATTCGCCAACGACCCTACCACACAATTCGATATCGATGCGAATACACTTGCTCCGCCGCAGGTCAACCCTAGAATACCCACACCTACTTCGTCGAAGAGAAGCGCCAAGGGCGACAAGGAGAGCTACACATATCTGGTAGCTCCGTACGAGGAGGCCCAGATCATGCGCGTGACTAACAAGTTCACCACTGCCCTCAATGTTGTACCTGCGGTGAACATGAAAGATGCAGCGCTTGAGAAATTGCAGAACGACTTAGCAGCTGCAGCCACGCGTGGTCGTGACGAAGCTGATCAGGCCATTTCCTTTGTGAACGTTGACGAAGATCCAGACCTGATCAGACAACGAGAGGAGGCCACCTTCAAAGAGAGGCAGCGACAGCAAAGGGCAAGGGAGAAGCATGCCGAACGACAGGCTGAGCGCGCAAACCGTGGCGCCGGAGGCCGTGTACGCACCGCAGGTCTCAGCATCGGTGATTTGGAAGACGACGATGGTGCGCCACGGGCAAGGAAGCCAAAGCCAAAGTCTGGTCTACGACGGGATTGGAGCGACGACGAAGACTACGGCCGTGGTGCTGGCAGAAACCGCGAGGATGATTACGATGAAGAAGACGATTTCATTGCCGGCAGTGACGAGGAGCCAGAGATTGTCTCGGATGACGACGATCCAGACGAGGGTATCGTGGCGAGCCCCAAGAGGAAGAGCGGCGGTAACGACGACGACGATGACGACGAAGTGGTCCCCAGCAACCGCACAAAACGGAGACGAGTTGTTGACGATGATGAGGATGATGAGTAGACACTCACATGCATTCATTGTCTTGTCAGAAACAAAATGTACCATCTATACCAGCTTTGAATATCAGGATAGCCAGGCGTTGTGGCCCTCGACTTCTGGATCGAGCTAGTACTTCTGTACCCACTCTTCCGATGATTGGGCTGGGCTGGCAATCGTGACGTGCGAAGCTCTTGAACTGACCGTCTGGCTATCGATGCTTCGAATGAGCAAACGTTGTGCCCCAGACATTGAGCCACACCATGGCTTTCCTACCACCCACTGAGCGTCGTTTCACCACAATGCTCTGGTCGTATAGAAAGGAGCGGTTCCCGAGACGTCAGGAGAACACATCTAGCAACCACCACGCAAATAAACCGCATGAAGCACATCTTCAAAGACATTCTTGACACCCAATCAACATGTCCGGCAACAATACACCTACCAAGCCTCGCTACATCGATGCTACCTTTGGGGATCGCATCCAGCAGACCGAAGGCCTCCGAGCTAAGAACAGAGCTAATGAGAAGATTCCGACCAAGGAGACCGATATAGAGAAGCACAAGCGCGGCGTACAAGTTCGCCATAATGGAGGTTGAGCAGACTCCTGAAGAAGTGACTGAAGCCATCTATCTAAATCTTCGAGGACATACTGGAGTCTCAAGCATGGCGAAAGAAACGCAGTGCCATGTGTCTTAGCGAAGACGATAATGAAAGGTTCTCCCACATGTCACCTGAAATGCCCAAAATCGAGAAATTCACTGCTCGAGGAGGATACTTTCACTGATCTGCTGACTCCTGTCTTACTTACTATCGTCCAGTAATGTTCCTGATGTAGCCTTTCACCACTTTTTTAAGCCGATTCGAACAATTTGCACACCGCAGCCACCCTTCCTATTCATCGACACTGGCCATCAAGAGCACGCAGCTGACGAATAAACTAACATCGTACGGCAGTCATTCAGTAATCACCTACACCATGCCATTCGTGCCTCGTCCCGCAAAATCCTACGCACCTACGCCCAGCCTCCCCGTCTTCCACATCCAGTCCTCCGAATGCCTTCACGCACATATCAAGCATAAGGCGCGTGAGTAAGCCACACGCCCATCCTGGAACCGCTTCTATCCCAACAGTAAGTTTTATAGTCAGCACTTCAAGCAGGCTGGTGGATCCTTGTACGTTGCAGCTCAGTTGAGGCTGAGGTCAGTGGCTATGAAGACTATCAGGTGTTTCTATGATCGGCAACGAATGAGGAGGATGTTGTCAGGGCATTGGAGAGGTTGGAGAAAGAGCTTGGTGGGAGGGGAAAGGAGTATGAGAAGAAGGTCGAGGAGTTGTTGGGGAGAGCGAGGATTGATGAGTAGATGTTGTCGCGGGAAGGAGAGCGATTGTGGGTATTCGTGAAGCGTGAAGCTTGTCTACGCCTACATGACAAACATCGTTTTACACTTTAGAGTCTTTCGGGACGAGGTAGATTTTCTCCACCGTTTGGATCAATGTGGATCTTCAAGACATCACCCGAGCGAAGGATCTCAAGGAACCTGTCGTTTGTAGGTCATGTTGAATATGAGTACCAACACGTAACTCACACGCTACAGCGCAGCTGGAGAATATCTATGGACCAACTTTGGCTCAATTTGTGTACCAACGAGCTGACTGAGCAATGGATCTGAGAGAGATCGTACTTGGGAAGTCGAGGCCTTTGATTGGAGTTTGCAAAGTGAAGAGGTTCTTGATGATGACCAACTGAACTATAAAGCGATATTGGGTGACAGCGGGTGGAAGTTCGTCCACCCCGTTGCGGAAGGTTACGCTGGCCGCGCTATTGTGGAAGGATTACTCTAGGGCTGGTTGGACAATCATGAAAGACGACGTGGCCTTGCGAACAGTGACATTGGACAAGTCCGTTCCTAGCACTCAAACATCTTTGGTACCAACCCCAAATTTTGAATTCGATAGAGACAAGTTAACAAGAAGAAAAATGAAGCACACAACAGTGATGTCATGTGGCTCGCTTACTCTGCAAGGTCCTTTCCCAGCCTCCCACGCACCTGCGTCTTGCATTGTGATACGTCGTTGCTGATCATCGAAATTTCTTGTGAAATAAGGCCCTTTCGAAAGCCATCTACGGGCTATAGATAACGGACGCGATTCTCCGCGCATTGGACTGGAGAGACGCGTCCCACACCTTCTGCGCGAGATTGGCGGGGCACTCGTTCAACAGAGCAGAACCTCCTCGGCTCGCCTATCCAATATACGTACAGCTCCCACAGCATACTGACCTTTCACAAATCACTGAGCGGGAATGAATTCGGCCTTATCGCTCGCCCAATTAAAAGACTGTCGGCCTGCAAGTTTGCAAGCCACAAGACAAGTCGCCAGCCGGTCAGCATGGGCGGCCTCGGGACGTTCACGGAACAAAGGGCTGTACAACACTCCTTACCTCGATGTGAGCCTCCTGCAGAACCACAGGGGGCTCAGTCGTCCTTCAATACATCCAACCCAGGCTATTCGCAATAATCGACTTTCGTGTGAAGGGGGTCGGCTTCCACGAAACTCGACGTTGTGACGACCTTTATATAGGATTTGTTGTAATGGCGAAGAGATCCTCGCAATGGGCTCCAATTCTGTACAATACCTCATGCTAGCGCATTCCAGGCACCCCGTCGAGCGGTTGGTAGTCAGGCCCCACGTAAGAGTGATCACTGCAGCTTTCGACTCAGCTGACACAGGTGCAACATCACGGAATCTTGACAATGCTGTTGAAAGCATTATGGCTGATCACCCAACAGGATTGAGGGCACCGACTCAGGGCACAAATCTGAAAGATAGTGAAACATCATCAGCGAACAAATTCCAAGAGCATCAAGCTGATGATGAACTGAATGGCAACGCTTGACCACTACCTGATCGACCCTACATGCGCGCCACGACACACGACACCCTACATCGTTGGCGCTGACGAATGATATGAGAGAAGGGCCTTTTGCGCGGCTAAGTACAGACAAGCTACATTCATTTTAGCCTTACTGCACGAGAGCAGGCTGATACAGGCCAGTGGATCCCCAATATCGTGTCCGCCTCTCGGCTTGGTCCTTTCAGCTCCCCGTTCGAGACCACGCGGTCAGACGTGAACAAAAGCCTGACACCTCGGTGGTTCCACCTGTTCGACGACTCTCAAACCTACACCCATCCAAATGGCCCTCCGTTACCTGGTCACCAGTGCGGTTCTGGCTGTGACAGTCGCACAAACAAACATTGGAGATCCTATCAATGATTTCTGTCGGCGGCACTTACATCAGACATGCATAGTCGACAACAAGCTGTACATAGACGGTGGGAAGATCTACTACGGAGGATCTGTGGACAACGGGAGTGTCGCTGAGCAAAGTGAGTCTGCAGCGTGGTCGCACAGGAATGGATGTGGCTGATCCGTGTAGACACTCGACTCATGTGGGAGAATGTCCTGGATACTAAGAACGATTACAAGTTCCCGCCACAAAACACCAACCTCACCAAGGTGTGTTGCTTGCTGGGAGTCCGGTACCCACCACGAAGGCTCGCAGATGCTGACTATCTACAGGATCCAGACGTGCCTTCGGTAAGCGGCGGAGTGCTATGGCCTGACTCCACCAACAAACTGTTCTACTTGTTTGGCGGAGAGTACGACAACACAAATGATGTGCAGTCCTTCACCACACTATGGCTATACGACATCATCTACAACACTTGGAATCGCTCTAGCGCCTCCGATGGCTCCTTGACAGGCATCAACTGGCCTGCTCTCGGCGCTGGTACCTTTACGGATGTAGGAGTTGCGTACTACTATGGTGGGTATCTGACCAATCTATCGATGCCAAAGTGGTCTGGCGACCGTCTGATGTTAAATTCCTTGATATCGTTCAACATGAACACACGCAGCTGGCAGAACAATACCTATGATCAGACACCACGTGCTGAAGGTTCAATGCACTTCATCCCGGCTTCAGATGCAGGTATGCTTGTATATTTCGGAGGTGTGGAAATCGACAATGGTACGACTAGCTATGTAAGTCTGAGGTTGATACCGGAGACGACCATTGCTAACATGTTGCAGGCAAACATGAGTGTAAGTTGACCGAGAAAGGTACCGTCGGCGCTTTCACTGATTGCAACCATAGAATATCCAGCTTTTTGACATAGCCAACAACCGCTGGTTCACTCAGACCGCAACGGGTGACATCCCATCGCCAAGAAGAGGCGCCTGCGCAAACGTGATTTGGGCCAAAGATAGATCCTCCTATAACTTGTAAGGTCGATTGTCCGGGTCATTTTCTGAGACTGACCGTGCGCAGTTATGTTTACGGTGGTATCAATGCCGAAGAGCAAGCAGTCGATGAACTGTACATCCTCACTGTACCCTCGTTTCAATGGACTCTAGTATATCCAGCGACTGTTCCAAACTACCTCGGGGGCAAAGCATGGATGTCTTGCGATGTGATTCGGGATTCGCAGATGCTCTTTGTTGGAGGACAGATTCCGAATGCCTCGCTGACAGAGTGCGATGTTCCAAAAATTGGTGGACAGCATGGTCTTCTACTTGGACAAGAAGCCGTTGAAGAGGGTGTGTGGTGGCACGCGATTCAGGACAACACGACAGGATACAGGGTACCTGACAAGATCGTCTCTCTTGTTGGTGGCAAGTAAGTGTTTGGCATGCCATGGAGGTTCTGCACGAATCCTGAGCTATGAATAACATGATGATAGCGTCGATGGACACGCTACAGCGACAGCACCAGCAGCAGGCTTCGCCGCACGCGACCTATCTGTATACTTCGGCACCACGGCTTCCGCAGCACCACGGACCGCATCAAGGGTCATCCCAACAACTGCCACAGCAACCCAAGAGAGCGGATCAAAGTCTGAATCGCATACTGGTGCCATAGCCGGTGGAGTCGTGGGAGGGGTAATTGGCTTGGCTGCTATCATAAGCATCGTAATCCTCATCCTGCGGCGGAGACGCAAGAGCAAAAAGACAAGTATCGAGCCCAGTCGAGCCGAGTTAGCACATAACCCGGCAATGGACCATAATGGACCTAAGACGGGCGGCGCCTACTCCGTGCAGGGCAGCTCGATGCACTCTCCGATGGCGGAAGCACCTGCGTACTCACCACAGGGCTGGAACAGCGAACATCACCACCAAGGCTTGTCAGCTCAGCAGGGTGGTTACAGTCCGTCTCAGCCCTACTATCCCCCGCCTCCTGACCCTTCGCAGTCTCCCGCGAAGCACCAGCAAGAGGTAACCCACGAATTACCGAGTGCTGCAACGCCAGCGATTTCCGAACTGCCGCACATTCACAGCCCGGCGCCGAAACGTGCAGGCTTGTGAACTGATACCGGGCGTGGAGAATTCCTAAAGGCCTTGTTTACGACATGTCCCCAGGCACAAGATGTATACCCCCATGTAATGATTTGATGAAATGCAAATAGCTCCAAATCGTATTTCTTGATTATATCGGCCCCATGCGAAGATCGTAAGTTCAGGATATCGTCTCCCAGATAATAGGAAAGTCGGCTGCTTGCTATGAAATCCCAGCACATTGGGAGGCAGCCGGTGGCCACGTGTGAGCGTTCGCAATCTCATAAAGCTTCTGGAGGCTACAACTGTGCTGCTGTTACGACCGATCTGAATGCTGCACAAGAGATAATCTACCCTTGCCACTTCGTCCTCCTCTGACGGAATTGGCTTACCATACCAATGGGTAGCCAGCCAGGATCGACGATATTGAATCCGCCGAACCGGGCGATCATGTCTGGCCCATACATCTGCGCGATCCACTTCCAATACGCGTCCATGCTATACCAGCTCGACAGAATGCCGCGCAAGTTGCTCTGTCTGAGCTCTTGCAGCGCCTGTTGGACCTGGTTGCTCGGTTGTACAGGCTGCTCTGACGGACGCTTGAGCAACTCGAGGTACACATTGCGTAGATTCGCTTTGCCCATACTGGCGAATGCCTCACGGTACTGCGTGAATTCTTCGAGGCCGAAGAACACGTCTGCGTCCTCGGGGCGGAAGTCTGGCTTCTCGGTGGACCGACGCATGTGCTCCAGGTCGCCTTTGTCGAAGCGGCGCTTTGCATCGGCATAGTCGTCCTTCTCTTTCTCTTCGTACTCATCCATCAAATCATAAGGGTTTGCCTTGACAGAATCGCGGATCTGCAGCAGGTCCACGAAGGGTGACTTGACATCGAGGCCGCCGAGCTCGACAGGAAAGTACAGGAAACCGTCCGGTAGATCTGACACTCCGAAGCGGTCGTTGATCATCTGCTTGAGGTGCTGCACAACGTTTCCGCCGTCGAAGACGCTCGCTTGGATGTGGCGGTGGGTTGCAAGCATTGTGTCGATGTGTTCGCGGCCGAAACAGTTCGCAGCTTTGCCGAAGTTGGCGCTGAAGAAAGTAGCAGCGTATGAATTCCAGGCTAGAGAACGTCAGCAATCGTCCGCTCGACTGGCAACGTAGGCTCTCAGTGGCAGAGGAAGTTAGCTGTAGGCCATAAATTCCTCAAAATTTGAGAGTAACTACATGTAACTCTCTCTCAACTTAACTATATTCCGGATGCTCCAAGAGAATCTGCAGCCTGTACTTCTTGTTCTGGAAGGGGAACGTGTCTTACCTTGAACCCAGTCAATGACACTCTTTGATTTACCTTGCAGCTGCTTTCGCAGCTCGGATATGTGGGAATCGACCATCTTTTTGTCGATGTCAAAGCGGCCGTTGTAGGGATTCAGGTAGAGGAAGCCCCAGCGAATATCACCTTGAGGCAGACGTTCGTCGATGTCCAATTCGCCCGCTTGGCAAACTCGTATACTTCCCGATTTGACGTCGTTGATCTAAAGCAAGAGTCAGTACAATCGCTCAACACAGAGTCCTCAACAGTAAGTTTCCGAGGATCATGGGAGGTAGTCAGAGGCTAGGTGCGCATCACTTGGAACGCGACAAGACCTTTGGTGGTTACAATAATGTCTGCTTCACGGCCGGCTTATGAAATATTAGAGCTCGACATACCTGCGTTCCAGTGACGTTCGCAAATTCCTGGATGCTGGCCCAAGCCATAGCGCAAGTTTCATAGTCTTTGTTCCAGAACCAAACATCATCATACAAACGGTGCAGCATCGCACCATTGCAGTTCTGATTGACGGCGAAATCCATACAAAAGAGAACGACTTCGCCGAAGACATCGCTCAAAGAGTGAGAACCTGGCGTACCTCGGCGCCTCAAGCGTGGTTTCTCCATGTCTTCTGCAAATTTTAACGGTGCTTCAAGGAACGCCTCGAAGAAATTGCGCCACCTGGTTGAGACGCCAAAGAAGTCGAGCACTGTCAATATGGTATCGTGAGGCAGCAACGGGTTCCAAGACTCGAAGGCAGTGCGGAAGCAAGCTATCTCGCCGTTAAGACGAGTATTGAGGACAATTTCAGCGGCCAGGATGTGGAGGAGTCCCTGCTTCGCTTCCATCGGGTTCTTGTCTGCCTGCTCATCTTCGTTTGACTCCGGATCTGAACTGTCAACGTCCTTGAAGAAGCGTTGCGCAATGTCGTCATCGGACTCTTCTGCTTCTTCATTGCACTCCTCCGTTTGTGCTACTCTTCGCTTTGTTATTGGCGCTGAACGCCTGGCAGCCTTCGACGCCATCTGCATGGCCATCACAGGCCGTTGCACCGGTGGCGCGTACCTGTTCACCGCTTGCTTCGCCTTCTTCCGGGGTCTCTCTTCCACAAAGTCTGCATAGTCGGCTTCCTCTTCGCCTTCGTTGTGTTGGACTTGTTGTTCCACATGGTCTAGGAGCTGGTTTGTGAAGTACCGCTTGCGTTGGATCTTGCTACGCTTGGTGTCAAGATTACCATGGACCTTCTGGCCCTGATCTCCGAGAAAGTAATCGCGACGCATTCTGTCAGACTTCGGCACGTCCGGACGGTTGCTCTGCCATGCTTTCGGATTGTTTCGCAATGCGAGGAAAGCAGACTTGAAGAAGACCGACCACTTCACCCCGATGTAATGCAGGAATATTGCTTGAAGAACATCTTCGTGCATGTGAACCTGGAACTGACCGCCAATCGAGCGTCGTTGCTCTAAGAGAACATGGTCCCCCCATCCCCAACGGTCTAGTGCTTCCATACGCATGTTGAGGACATCTGCGATCTCTGCCAAGATGACATCATTGCTGAGGAAGTCGCTGAGTACCTCCCGCTTATCATTCAAAAGAAGATCAGAGCCCTGAAGGGACTTGATTACCCAACGCATAGTATGTGGGGTGAATTGCGAGCTGTTGGCTAAGTTGACCTCGAAATCCGCGACTTTCCTCCGCAACTCCATTATCGCAGATGCCACAGCCTTCTTGTCGGAAATGAACAGACGCTCAAGGTACGCATTCAAAGCTGGCAGATTGACCGCGCCAGATTCGAAGACAGACTTCTCCCATTCCTTTCTAGCTTCGAGCTTCTTTGCGCTGGGAAGCTCTTCGAAGCTGTCGTCCATCTCCATATCTCCGTCAGCAGGGGCGCTCTCCTCTTCCTTCTCGGAGGTGAGCCACTCAGTGACCAGCTTTGCGTAAAGGTCGGCGTATTGGTACTTTGTAGCCTGAACATTGACGTAGCGCAGAATCTTATTTTCCCAGTCTCCCAATACGTCAGGAGAGACCGAAGGGTCAAAGCGCGCCTGGTCCAGGAAGCGGTCTAAATTCTTCAAATCGGTCTCAAGCCGACCATTGCGCGTTCCACCGCTTATGACCCGTCCTGGGCGGCCGTCTCCGTCGCTGTGTGCAGCTGTCTTCACCCCAAGACACAGCTTCGTGCCGTCCGCTACACCTTTGAGACGCTTCAGAGGGTCTTTTTCGGCTTTCGCCGCTGATAGTAGAGCCTCGTGTTGCTTGTTAAAGATCGTGCGTTGTTTCGAAAGCTCCTCGAGCTTCGTACTAGTGATGGTCTGCAAAGTGCCCGAGAACACGCTTCCGGACGACATGGCGATTTGTTTTGAGTAAGATTTGGACGCCCGTGGGACTTGAATGCCACTGTTTGATGGCTACGATGTTCCTGTGCGGCTACTTCGAAGATATTCTATGCCTGTATCGTATCCGTGCGAGATGTGACTGTATCAATTGGTGTTGTGTCCCGATGAGCAGACAGACGAGTGAAGTGTGACTTGTGGTGGAAGAAGAAGCAAGTTTTCTCATGCTCTGTTGAGGGATCGCGCTTCATGTGGAGAAAGCATGCTCAGCCTCGTATTCACAACAGGCAGCAACGGCCAAGCTTGCCAAGCAGGGATTCGCCGTCACGTTGACTGTATACTGCGTTTAACGATGCCCAAGTGATTCCTTTTCCCTCGTTCTGAAAATTGAGCACCGTAAGACCAGTCATAAGCAGTGGAGAGTCATCTCATGCCCAGTTGAGAGCATTCACGGCCTTCTGAAGTGGTTCAAGCAGCAACATTGAACGCCTGATCGACTGAATGACGTAGCGTTGTTTCGTGCTCTACAAACATATCAATTCCTCTGAAGTGCGCAAGGGTTGAACTCTGGTGTTTCGCAGGTATCGACATTCACGTCTGTCAACCCTCTCCAAAGATGACAACGATAGCAGGGTAACTCTATCCATCACCAGCAGCCTGCTAACTTTCGAACTGATAAAAGAAGAAGGTAAGGACTTCCGTAGATGGTGGCTGGACGCTCGTTGCGTGCTGCGTCGGGCACTTAGCCATGATGTGCGTCGATGCTTTATTCTATCTCTTCTCGTTGGTGTCCATTACACGGTTACACGGCAGTTTTGTGAGATGCATCGTAGCCTCTTCTGGGTCTCAGTAACCTCGATGAGATGCGCATAGGGTTTCAAGAAGCGCACAGCTCGGGTCGATGGATGTTCTGTCTAGAGGAACATTTTGAGACATGTGTAATCGATAAGCTTCAGTGGGTCATGTAATCAGGAGAACGCCGCTTCCCTCTGCTTCTCTGTTGCTTACCTCGAGTCCAGTTATAGGCCTCTGACATAACAGCCACTAAGATCATGTCAACTCCTGTGGTACGACACAAAGACCATGAGGTTGTTGCGATGTTCAGC
The DNA here is from genome assembly GCA_001599375.1 of Phoma herbarum. Taxonomy (NCBI): domain Eukaryota; kingdom Fungi; phylum Ascomycota; class Dothideomycetes; order Pleosporales; family Didymellaceae; genus Phoma; species Phoma herbarum. The sequence continues at coordinate 354,939 of BCGR01000008.1, read as the reverse complement.
ACTACCGATGCAGACACCCACCCAGCCAAGGCATGCGTTGCAGGTTCTTTTTAGAAAGCCTCATCCTGGCCATGATTATGAGATGATGGCCGAGCGTAATCTGACAAACAAACCCCGGACCTTGGGTCTTCACTTGCACGACAGGTATCATGCTCTGCATCAGCATTGGTGGGAAATTAGCCGTTCGCCTGTCCACGAACCGCGACACCTTGCACAGACGCCCACCTGCACGATTTCCGAGAAAATGACCCTGCCCACCAAGCTACCCCAAGCTGCCCCAAGCTTTGTCCAAGGATGCTTCGCGTGCTTGAGGTTAGTGCGCGGGGACCCCGCATATATCGATGCACCGTGGAGATGAACAGCGGTCGACAAGAAGAAAAAAACGCTCGCGGCGGAAAAACTCATTGCTTGTCGTTATGGAGCCAAGAACAGCCAAGTCGTAGCAGTTCAATGAGTTAGGTGAGACAACGACTATAAATTGCTCTGGAGGACGTTTGCTCTCGAGACCCGGCGATCAAAAACTATCAGTGAATGATTGACGCTATGAGGTCCATCTCCGTTCTCCTTACCCTCGCAGCTTCAGTCACCTCCGTCTCTGCATCAAGTCTCAACAATGACTTAATTCCAGCTGGTGCTTCTATATGGGTCCCTCGCTCGGACTCACTCCTGCCCAGGAAACCTCGAGAGAAAGACAACTGGGGCAACGCTGTTGCACACGATCGCAAGAAGATCACGATCCGCGCGTCTAAGAACGACACAGACGACATCAGTGACGACTTCCTCTGGGCGTTGAAGAAAGCTAACAACGGTGGTCTCGTACATCTCAAGAAGAACCACAAGTATGTCATTGGCAAGAAGCTGGACCTTAGCTTCTTGAAGGATGTATACGTCAGCATCGATGGAGAACTGAAGTACACCAACGATATCAAGTACTGGCAGGCCAATAACTTCTACTACCCGTTTCAGAAGAGCATCACCTTCACAGTCTGGGGCGGAAAGTGAGCATTCCAATATCCTGCACCTCATCTATAAGCTGATATATGCCAGGGATGTCAAGATCTACTCCGAATCTGGAACTGGCGTGATCAATGGCAATGGCCAAGCCTGGTGGGATGGATTTTCGGGCGCCGAAATCCTGGATCCAAACAATAAATTCTACCGCCCCATCCTCTTCCTAACCGACAATGCAACCAACGTCGAGGTCTCGGGCCTGCATCTCAAGGACTCTCCCTGCTGGACCACCTTCCTCGTGCGCACCAAGAATGTCATCTTCGACAACATTTACATCGATGCTGTCAGCACCAACGCCTCATCGCTCCCCAAGAACACTGATGGGTTTGACTCGCTCAATGTCGACGGGCTGACCGTGACCAACACGCGCGTCAACGTGGGCGACGACTGCTTCTCCCCAAAGCCCAACACAACAAACATCTACGTCAAGAACCTGTGGTGCAACGGCACGCACGGCGTATCCATGGGTTCAATCGGCCAATATCCCGGCGTGAAGGACTACATCAGCAACGCCTGGCTTGAGAACATCACGCTCCTGAACGGGCAAAACGGCGCACGCCTCAAGGCCTGGGCCGGCCCGGACGTCGGTTACGGCTACATCGACAACATCACGTACAAGGATGTGATAATCGAGAACACAGATGCGCCTGTAGTGCTGGACCAGTGTTATTTCAACATCAACGAGACCACGTGTGCGAAGTATCCGAGCAAGGTCAACATCACGAACGTAAATTTCATCAACATCTCGGGAAGCTCGAGCGGCAAGAATGGCAAGGTGGTCGCCGATCTGACGTGCTCGCCTGGCGCGACGTGTGAAGGAATTCACCTAGAGAACATCAACATCACGAGTCCTGCGGGTTCGCCGTCGCAGATAGTGTGTGAGAACATCAAGGGCGATATTGGTGTTGATTGCATCCCAGCAAGCAAGGCAGATGATTAGACGGATTCAGATCGTTATTTTAAGAAACAGAAGCATGTATCAAATGCATCATCGCAGAACGCTAAATTATGCAGAATTCATCATGTAACTTTTCACAGCCGTGCTTCGACATTCGCATTTACGCTCCCCGACTGGACCTCGCTCTGCTCAGTCTTGGGCTGCAGCGCATTCTCAAAGATACTCATGAACTTCTGCACATCAGCGAAGGTGTTGTACAGCGGTGCAGGCGCCACGCGGATGATGCCCGGCTTCCTCTTGTCGCAGATAACACTGTTCTTCTCGAGTGCTGCAGCCACATCCTCCATGAGATCTTCCTGCAGAAGAACGCTGAGTTGCGCGCCGCGGAAGCGCGGGTCAGATGGCGAAATGATCTTGAAGGGGAAGTCTCCTTCCTTAATGTTCCGTGTGGCAATGGCGGAGAGCAGATGTTCAGCATACGCGGTCAGCAGTAGGGACTTTGATCGCAGATCCGCCATCTTGGTCTTGTTGAACACGCTCAGACTTCCAGATAGGCATGTCAGATCCACGATGGAAGGGTTTGAGCACTGGAAGCCTTGCGCGCCGGGTGTGGGCTTGAAGTTGTTGTCCATGAGGAAGCGAGAAGACTTATCGTGGCCGTACCAGCCCTTGAGACCGACGTTGTGATCGTTGTTGCCGTGCTTCTCGTGTATGAAGGCGCCTGCGACTGAGCCGGCACCGGTGTTCATGTACTTGTAGGTGCACCAACAGGCGAAGTCAACATCCCACTCGTGCAACTTCAGTTCGACATTTCCAGCAGCATGTGCAAGGTCCCAGCCAATTGTCAGACCGTGCTTGTGCGCGTGTGCTGTGATGGTAGGGATGTCGAGGAGCTGCCCAGAGTAGTATTGGATACCGGGAAGCAAGACCAGAGCAATCTCGTCGGCATTGTCGGTGATAAGCTTGCAGATGTGCTCAGTAGTCATGAGGTAGCCCTCGTCCGGCTCGACGGTCAACATAGACTTCTTAGGATCCAGGCCGTGCCACTCGATTTGCGATTCGATAGCGTACCAGTCGCTGGGGAAGGGCCGCCACTCGCACATGATCTTGTGCTTCTTCTCTGTAGGCTTGTAGAATGCGGCCATCATCAGGTGAAGGTTGATAGTCAACGTGTTCATGGCGACGATCTCTGAGGGGGATGCACCGACAATGTCGGCCATCTGCTCTGAACATTGTGCTGCGAGATCCTGGTATGCGGGTAATGGCGAGTCCTCGAAGTTTGTGAAGTGGCCGCCAACAGCGATAGATCCCCAAGTCTTCAGGTAAGCATTCAGGTGCTCGCCGACAGCCTTAGGCTGGAGACCAAGCGAATTGCCGCAGAAATAGATGCCCTCGTCATCGGCGCTGTTGGCTTTCGCAGCGGTCTTCGCATCATCCTTAAGCTGTTTCCGCGCAAGCTGGGCCTTGGTCGGGACTATGAACTCGTCGCGGAAGGTCTTCAGGATCTGGTTGCTGTTGTCGAGAGACTGCGCGAATTCCAGCGTGGCGGCATTTGCTGGGAACTCGGGCTTCTGGCCTTGCCGGAGCTGGTTGATTGCGGTGATAGCGTCCATCGTGATTCAGCACTTGAAGTCGATGAGAAATGTGCAATGCCGCAGACGAATGTGAGATATAAATGAGCAGATGGTGGGGTGACACGTTGCTAATATATATACACTACGTCTTGTGAAAATCGTGGATGTGCTTCCGTCTCATGTTCCTTCCGACGGCCCAGCGCCATTGCCACTAGGTACATATCGAGTGCGAACAAGACACTAAAAGCGCTAGAGCATTTCTGGAAGTAAAGACATCCGATACCATCCGTCTAGGCCTCCGTTCCGACAGCTTTACTTCTTCACCGTGCCGCGATCATGAGATTCATGGGTCGTAATATGAAGTGGATCCCTGTTTTTGCGTGTGAGAGCGGTGTCAGGGACCGTTAAGTAGTGGTGATTTCCTCGCAACCTCAATTGAGTCTTCACTTCTACGAACCAGATCCACCATGAGCCCTCACAAAGTCGAAGCTCTTCCCTCTGCGGCTGCTCTGCCGTCATATGGCATCTCTAAAAACGGCTTCTTGCCTGCAAATGTGCCCTTGACCCGTCTATCAAATGACTACTACCAGCCATGGGAATCCATCATCGAAGTGTTGTCAACCCTAATCGAGACACGACAAATCCGCCAACGCGTCGATGAGCTTCCCATCCTCTCCACGAGACACCTCGAGACCGAGGCAGAATGGCAGCGAGCATACTCAATGCTGGCCGTCATCACACAAGGCTACGTCTGGCAAGGGCCCGAGCCCTCAGAAGTAAGTCTCTTACAAACCTTCTTTCGGGGTGACCATTTGCTGATAAGCAATCTAGCGCTTACCTCCTTCCATCTCCGTGCCTTTCCTAGCAGCTGCCGAGCGCCTCGAAGTGCACCCTGTCGCGACCTACGCAGCTCTGAACCTCTGGAACTGGAGGCCGCTCTCGAAGGGTGCCAACCTCACTCAGCCGGACAACCTGGTCGCGCTGCACACCGCCACCGGATCTGACGACGAGTCGTGGTTCCTGATCATCTCGAACGCCATGGAAGCCCGGGCCGGGCCACTGCTTCATATCATGCTCGCCGCCATGGAAGCCGTTTCGCAGCACGACGTACCTGCGATCGTCTCGGGACTGCGGTATTTCACCGCCAGCATGGCGGACATCGGGCGCCTGCTCGAGCGCATGGACGAGCGCTGCAATCCGCAGAGATTCTACTACACCATCCGCCCACTGCTGGCCGGGAGCATGAACATGGAGGCTGCTGGTCTGCCAAATGGGGTGTTCTACGACGAGGGCAATGGGAAAGGAACGTGGAGGAAGTACCGCGGCGGCAGCAACGGGCAGAGCTCGCTGCTACAGTTTTTCGACGCCGCGCTGAGCGTCACACATACGCGATGCGGCGACTTCCACGCTGAGATGCGCGAGTATATGCCTGGCCCGCATAAGCGGTTTCTGGATGATATTGAAGCCGTCGCGAATATCCGCAGCTACGTCGAAACGCATCAAGGAAACACCGAGCTTCTCGAGGCTTACAACGAGGCTGTTGCTGCGTTGAGTCGGTTCCGTGATATCCACATCGCCCTGGTGACGAGGTTTATCATCATCCCTGCGCGCCAGGGAAGGCCAAGTCAGTTCCCGGAGCGCAATGACATCGCGTCCATGAGCACGAAGATGGCCGCGGAGAAGGGGCAAACGCACGAATTGGTGGGTACGGGTGGAACGAAACTCATTCCATTCCTGCGGACGTCCAGGGACGAAACAAAAGAAGCCACTGTCTCGTGAGCGAATCTGGAGTGTGGTGACTTCAGTAAGGCTCCGCGGATCGAGCCTGGTCGCGCCAACATTTCCTGTTTCAATGGCGTTGTTAGCACTGCATGGGAAAAGGCGTTTGGTTTGATGAGCTATTTCGTAGCAAAAAGGTGGCCGCAGGGCAAGCATTGCTAGAAAATGAGAGGCAGCCAGTGGCGCCATTTGTCAGCGTCTCGCAGCTTGATAACCCTTCTGTACGCTGCAATCCTGCTGAATTAAAGCTGACTTCGTCCGCTGCCCCAGGGATCAGCTTATAGAAAGCCCGCACCGCTTTGCTGGTCATACATGGGGAACAATGGTATATCCGCAATGGATGCTCCATCGAAGGTGTGAGTTCCTGGTTGTAAAAAGTCTTGCAAGCCCTGATCATTTTCGTTCATCCACGGCATTGAGAAGAAATCGGCGTCGTAGATGGTCCAGTCAGACGGCGCAGGAGCAACAGCGTTCTCCTGCTCGGGCACCGATGAGGTGAAGGACTGCACAGTTGAGTGTCGGCGACGGTGGATGACGTCCTGTCGAGGCGTGGATGTAGTCGAAGGAAGTAAGCCAAACAATTGTGACGAGGCTTGCTTCTGCTGCAATCGCAGTTGTTCTTCGCGTTGTCTGACGTGGGTGGTAGTTGTCTTGAGTAGAGACTGCACAGTGAGAGAGTATTGCCGAGCGTGCGGATCGACCTTGCCAAAGTAGTCGAGACACCGAATCGAGGCTTGACAATCATCCCTGAAATTCATTCCTGAGTGGCCCAGCACGCCGACTGCCAAAACAAGGGACGTGGTAAAGAGCCACGATCTTTCCATGTCAGCTGTGCGTGCACATCACAAGGGGAGAGAGAGAAGCGTCTTACACTATGAGCGGCATCCTCCGAGGCATCTTGCCGGTATTTATGACGGTTTGTAGCGTGTCTACGAACGATGATGCGGCATCGAGTGCGGCGTCGGCATATTTGCGCTTCTCCTCATGTTCGACTTGGGTACCGCCGCCTTTCAGTGAAGCGCCCATGTACTCGTACAGCTCGTAGATCAAGAATGGTCTTGTCAATAACATGATACCATAGTAATAAGAGCATAGCGTAGAACAAGCCCCGATAGCTGCTTCCGGTGACGAGTTGCTCAAATTCGCCCGACTGGTAGCTTCGTGCAATGGCTGGAGCCAGTTCGATGCCCACGTCTTGAGTTGGCGGGATACGTAGTTGGCGATACGAAGCGAGATTCTCTTGCGTGAGTAGACTTCTACCACCACACGCTCGATGATCATGAATATTTGCACGCTTGCGTCGAGGATCTGCGCGTCCACATCATCACCAATTCCGTCAACCCCGTACTTGACGGTGCAGTCAACGTCTGAGGTGGATGGCGGTCGGCCCAATAAGTTACTGATGAGCTGATCGACCACGCGGACGCTCTTCCATATGCGATCCCTAATGATCTTGATTGGCTCCCCGAAAGAGGCGTTGACTTCTGTCCGATGCAGACCAATTGCATACGCAGTGCGAGCGGCCAGAGCTACGCTAGGTCAGCTATAAATTCCAAAGGTTGCGGAGGTAGTCGATAGATTTTTGCGAGCGCCTCGCGATCAGAAGAACCATCTGGCCAGATGAACATACGACTGGCTTCCGCGAAACCTGAGAGTATGAACCCGGACACACTTACAAAAGTAAAGGTACGCGCCATTGGGCTGGAAAGCGCGAAGCATGTAGACGGCAACAAGCGCAAACCCTTGCACCGTAGAAACGTTCATGCTGTTGACAAGATGTTTCAGGAGCGTATCTCTGGCAAATGTAAACCATGCTTCAGCCTTCACTTCGTTCGTCTCCTGCGCGCCAATGGCAAGCACGAGATGAAACACTGCGGCCGCCGACTCGTGAGGATGCGCAATGGCGCCCGTCGTCCACGAGCTGATCTCGCTCATCAACTCGTCGTGTTCGAATAGGTCGACCAGTCCGCTGACTGCTACGGTGTACTGCTGAACGAGTAGCCGCACTTCTTGCACAGACACGGACAGGGCTTGTTGCTGATCGGCAGATCCAGGCCTGGCAACCTCGATAATGGAGTCTCGGGAAGACTGGGCAGGCAATGCATCGGCGTCAACAGCTGACGCGATTAGGTGCCTGACCGTCTGCAGGAAGGACAGAGGCGCACAGTCGCCAACAAAGATCACTTTGCCTTGCGCATCACGCAGGATGCGCCCTTCGAGAGGTACGGCTGTGTCTTCTGGGTGTTCGTCTCGGCTGACGGTGGGCGATAGAGATGCTCCGATGGCCGGGACGCCATCATCATGGCTCCTTCTACGGGGCGTTGAGTGTGCATTTCCCTGCTCGTTGCTGTTGCCAAGTCAGATATGCAACACAACTCAAGACAAGGGAGGTATGCAAGGCCTGTCTACGGACACCCGGCATCCTCTTGTATCTTCCGTTGGCTACAAGTTTCTGAGACTCACCCTTGCGAAGATGCCTGACCATTTGGAGTGTGCCCGGCAGATCGTGGTGCGCCGCGGACCTTGGGAGCAGTGAAATTGCACGTCTCTGCTCGGCTCTTCCGTACACAGTACGCACAGGGCTGCGAACCGTCACATTTGACTTTTCGCTTCTTACAAAGATCACATGCTGCGATGACACGGTCTACTCTGCGGCGCTTCTCTGGAGGCTCTGTGTGGCCGTCTGAAGTCATTTGTAGATTCACAGTTGCGTCACTTTCTGTGAACTTTTCTTGGTGATGAACTCGCACTTTGAAGACGACGGAACGTCCAGTTCGCGGTGCAACGTAGCGGCAGCCAAAGAGCCTTCTACAATGACCGCATGTGTTCCTAACGCTGCAAGTATCCCGTCAGTCTATACCGATTAATCGTGATGCTTACTTGAGAGATCGATTGTACCTTCGTATTGTGTAACGTAAGGGCAACCCCAGGTGCGGATGATGGTTGTCGGAAGCGCTGACGTTCCGACAGAGATGGAACCAGACGGAAGCACAGACGCAATGACGTGGAATTGCGCTTAGCGGAGGGCTAGGTTCGCCGGCGGTTTCCGAAGGCTTCTTGCCGAGGGTTGGACAGGGTGGTTCCCGCTCGAACTTTCGGTATGATCGATGCTAATACGCAAAGTTGCCGCATTTGGTAATTTGAGAAAGACCTTCTTGCTCCGCTGCCAAGGGGGCACTTTCCGCCGCGATTAATGCAAGTTACAAATGTACCCTATATGGCAAGCTTTGTGTGTAAGTCGCGGTTCCTCTATCCGCTACCAACCATTGATACGTGACCCGGAGTCCACGTGCCCGATCAATAATAGCCTTCTGTTCGCACGAACCTCACCTCTTGCTTGGGAGGCCCTGCAGTGAAATGGTCCCTGATCCCATTCCAGTACTCTTCTGCTACGAAGCCCTCCGGCAAGACGACATCAAACTCATTGATCACTCGTCTGATTACACTCCGCAACTCCATGTAGGCCAGCGTCTTGCCTGCGCAGCTATATGGTCCTATTAGGAATGGGAAGAATGCTGATCTGTTGAGGACAAGCTCTGGCTTGGTTGTCCATCGTTCGGGTATGAAGTCATCAGGCCTGGCGAAGTTGCGAGCGTCGCGATTCAGCACGAAAGGTGGTATCTGCACAATCGTATCACCCGGGATGAAGTGCCCATTGACAGTGAGCCCTTCGGGAGGGGTGACACGTTGCGAGGCAAAGAAGATGGACGGCCAAAGGCGCATCGACTCGTTGATGACGGCGTCGAGAAGCGGCAAAGGCGTGGAGCAATGGTAATCGGATAGGTTCGCGCGGTGCTCCTCGCGGACTGCTCGCATGTAGAAAGGATGCGTTGCGAGGTTCATGAAGACGAAGGTTAGTGCCGAGGATGTGGTCTCGCTGCCTGCGCTGATGATGAGACGCGAATCGCCATAAAGCAGGGCACGACCTGCGTCGTCGTCTGATGTATTCTCGATGAGCTCCCCCATCAAGTCAGGATGGGCGTTTTGAATCTGTGAAGCGTCAGTACATCCAGACGATGGAGATGCGTTTGCGCGACTCACTGCCATGCGAGCTTTCATTTGGCTGACGCTCCAGTCCGTCCAGTCCTTCATCGGGCCTGCAAGAGATGTGAGCACGCCAAGAGCGTTCATCATCCATGGCATGTGGTACATGAAGCCCATGGCGCTCAAGCTTTGTGTGAATGTGTTCAGGATGCTGTCTGCGACTGCACTGGAATCGCCAGTCGTGAAGCCCATTGGCTTTCCGAAAGCAAGTGCGGACATGACGTCGTAGCTGAAGTATGTCATGGTCTCCAGGAGCGGAACTGGCTTGCCCTCAGCGTTCCTCAAACGATTCAGGAGTTGATCGCATATTTCTTCGATCTGCGGGGTGACATGGGGCAATGACTTCTTCACAGCGTTGTCCCAGACGTTGCGCCTTTGACGATGCCATGTCCGGTCACGATTGAGATGCAGTGACTTCTCCAAGATGTCGTAGAACGGGCCCTTGCTCGTCCTTGACTGGAAGCCTAGGAGCGTCTGCAACGCCCCAGGGTCAAAGATGGATAATTCACGCGGCCCAGTTCGGACGTAGTCCCCATACTGTCTCTGCAGATCCTGCTGCACGCGGTGCCAATGCCATCGCGTTTTGAGCACGCTGTTGACGGTGTACCATTTGGACAATCTTGCTCCTAGCGGCCCTGGATACTTTCGAAGAGGGTGGAGGAAGAAACGATAGACTCCGATATATATCCAGAGGGAGATCCAGAAAGTCAGGAAAAGCGCTGTCGCTTGGAGCAATCCTGCAAAGTAAGTGACAACCAGATACGCGATGCTGCTCACAGCCAGGATGGGTAATGTTAGATGATCGATCTCGACTCGTCGAAGGACGGTCTCGTGGATGACGATAGCTGTCAAAGGCAGGACAGTTAACATCGTAGTGGATAAGGATGCCATGACTTTGTGCGCGCTGGTACGTCGTGATGGACGAGGGGACCGGCACGCTCTTCTAAAGTCGAGGACTCGAACGGAGAAAGGGAGAACGAGAGAACGAAAGAAGGAGAAAACGAGAGCGTGATTCCGGGCAACGTCAGCATGGTTCTACCTGGCGGCGAGCCTAGACCCGTCAGGTTATGCTTGCATCTCTGTATCCATATCGCAGACACTAGGGTCGCCTCTGGTGTTGCGCAATCGCTGTGTCGCCTCGCCGTTGGCTGACAGGACGGCCTGCGGTCCACCAGGCTGCGTCGGAGCGTGCATTAGCTCCGGTACGGTGCCGTGCAACTTCTCGACTTCTACATTTCTCTGGCACTTCTTCGCCAACGCCCATACAACACAACATGGTCGACACAACCACACCGGAGGCTGCGCTGGCCGCAGTCGTCAGAGCGGAAGACTCCATCGAAAACACACCTGCCGACTCAAAGCCCGATGCGGAAGCCACAGACGCAGAGCCCGCCACAGAAGTCACAGCGACGGATGCACCCACCGACGCAAAAGCCGCCCTCGCCGCTCGCATGGCGCGATTCAAGTCGCTGCAAGCGGCCAAGGAATCTGGGCGCAAGGCAACGGAGCGCGAGGTGCGAGATGCCGAAGACCGCTCCGAGCGCCTGGCAAAGCTCTCCAAGCTGGCGGACGCGCACACCAAAGCCTCGTACAAGCTGCTGAAGACGGACGACCCGGACTTCGAGCGCAAGCGCAACTGGGACTACACGGTCGAAGAGAGCGAGTCGTGGGACAAGCGGCTGGCGAAGAAGGCGCGCGCGCGCGACAGCAACGCTTTCGCCGACTACCGCGGCGAGGCGAACAAGGTGTATAAGCGCCAGGTCGGCCAGATGAGCAAGGTGGACCTGGCGGCGTACGCCGAGGAGAAGGCGACCAAGCTGCAGCGCCAGGTGCAGGCCGGGCTGCTGCAGCTGGTCGAGACGGATGCGGGCGAGATTTACACGGTGGATTCGCTGGGCCGCGTCAACACGGCCGTCGAGGAGGAGTATGCGCATGACCACAGGCCGAGCAAGGAGGCGATCGATCGGCTGGTCGGGGACATTGAGAAGGGCGAGAAGGCGAGGTTGGAGGCGAGGAGGAAGAGGGGGATTCGGGACGAGCAGGATCAGGGCGATATTACGTACATCAACCAGAAGAACAAGCAGTTCAACGACAAGCTGGGGAGGTTCTACAACAGGTACACGACGGAGATCAGGGAGAGCTTCGAGCGGGGAACAGCGATATAGAAGCTCGAACGGACGGAGGACAGAGGACAGGAAGAAGGAGATACCCAGGCATTGTACGATTGTTGGCGTTATTGGACTGGAAAACATCATGGGTTGGAAAGCATCATGGTTTGGAGAACACCAAGGCTTAGAAAACATCACTCGGCACAACGGTGGCATGCGCCGAGTCCTGCATCGAAAATGCATCGTTTCACACATTGGTATCATCGGTCTGCACGCTCGCTCAAAAGATGCTGCTCAGCGCCCTCAAAAGATGCTGCTCAGCACCCTATGCACATCCTGCCCAGGCTCAGGCTTCTTCTCGCTCTTGCTCGTCGCCGCATGCTGCTTGAACTCCAGCTTCCGCTTACCCTTCTTCTTCCCCTCCGCCGGCGCACTCTCTTCCTTCTCACCCTTCCCATCCCCTCTCTTCTCCCTCGTCGCCTGGATCCCGCTCTCCATCTTCCCCCTCTCGACATTCTCCAGGAACCGCTTGTTCTCCTTCTTGCTCTGCTGAATCTCGAACCGCAGCCTCGCCGCGCGCTCCGCGTTCTCGTTCTGGATCTGCTCGACGAGATGCGCCCACTTGACGCCGCTGAGGTACTTGATGTTCCAGACCTCGTCGTGCCAGCGCCCGCGCTTCTTGCCGCCCATGGTCTGCGCGTTGAGGTTCTCGGCGACAAACTTGGCGTCCCGCTTGTGCGTGAACTCGACCCACCCGTCCAGGAACAGCTTGCGCCGTGTGCCGCCGCCGCGTAGCCGCTGCTGCCGCGAGGTCGTGTCTTCGGGCGTGAGGAAGATGCGGCCGACGGCGCCGTAGGGCGTGAGGAGCGAGCGCATGACGGTGGGTTTCATGAAGGGCGGGACGCGGGAGATGTACACGACGCCGGATTTGTCCTTCTTGGGCGCTTTGAGGTCGATTGGTTTCCCGGAAATCTTGTCTGTGGCGAGTTTCAGGTCTTGCGGGAGGCCTGCGGCGATTTCTTCCAGGCGCTTCAGCTCGGCGTTCTTGCTCGACACGGGGTCATGGTCGTCGTCTTCGGGTTCGGCGTCGTCTTCGGAATTGTAGTCTTCGTCTTCGTCTTCGTCGTCCGAGTGTGCGGTTTTCTGGCGTTTTGCGGAGGGAAGGGTTCGCGCTCTGCTCTCTTCCTCTGATTCGTAGCCGCGCTCCTCGTCCTCACTTTCGTCGGCTTCGAGCCATTCGTTGCGCTTGCGTGTGGACATTGCGCAGTTGAGCCTCACTTCTAGAATTCGGAACGGCTAAGCGGTCTTCAATCTGTAATGTAATTGGTAGGACTGAGTTCCGTGGGTCGATGCAGTTATTGTGCCAGAGAAGCCACAAAATAATTGTTCAAACGCGCAACCTTGGATGATCGTGAATTTTAGCGGGGCCGCACTAGCGTGCCAAGGTGACATGGGCGTAAGAATGCCTGCCCGCCTTCCCTCCCGCCTCCAGGACATCGTCTCGCACACAACACGTTATTCACCAACAACACGCGCTGTTCACTCCCACACACATAGGGCCCGAAGCTCTCAGAATCTACTCGAGACCGCTTGTACTCAGTCCCGAACCTTCTCCGCGCGCCCCCTCTCACCTCGTCTACGCCGCTTGTAGGCCTCTGGCGATTTTCTCAACTCAAAGCCACACCTCACGTATTACCTTACGCCAGTCATAACCACACGCCGTCAACATGGGTGGCGATCTCAACCTCAAGAAGTCGTGGCATCCCCACCTGCGCAAGAACCAAGAGCGCGTGTGGAAGGAAGAGAAGTCCGCGCTCGAGGAGCGCAAGCAGATCGAGAAGCTGCGCAAGGAGCGCGAAGAAGAGCGCGCACTCGAAGAACTGCAAAAGCTACAAGAAGCCGCTGGCGGCAAGACCGTCACAAGGCGCGTTGATTGGATGTACTCGGGACCTGGCGGCGATGGCGCAGGCGTTACGGAAGAGCGCGAAGGCTACCTGCTCGGCAAGCGCAGAATCGACCAGCTTCTCACGTCCAACGACACCAAAGACCTCCAGAAAGGTGCTGCCGTCGGCATCGATGCGCTCGGAAACGCAAACGCAAACTCGGCGCGCGACACACAGAAGAAAGTCCTCGAGGATCCACTCCTGATGATCCAGAAGCAGAAGATGGAGATGCAGCTGAAGGCTATGAAAGACGCTCAGAAGCAAGCAAAGTACGAGGAGAAGCGCAGTAAAGAGAAGAAGCACCGCGAGCGTCGACGATCGCGTTCCCCCCACCGTGGAGACAGTCACAGAGATCGCGAGCGTCGACGATCGCGTTCACCATACCGTCGAGACAGTCATAGAGACCGCGAGCACCGCAGTCGTCGCGATAGGTCTCGGTCGCGCGACCGATCTCATAGGCACCGCGATGACCGACACCGTCGCCGTTCACGCTCACCACACCGTGGAGGGAGCCAGAGCACCCGCGAGGAGCGCTTGGCAGCGATGCAGGCAGACGCGGCTGAGACGGAGAAGCAGCGCGCCGACCGCGTCCGTGAGCAGGAGGGCAAGGACGCTGAGGAGGAGAGGCGCATCCAGAACAATCTGAATACTTCCAAGCGTTTGAATGCTGGCATGGGTGACATGGGCCTGGGCGACGCCCTTTCAAGGGGTCGCAGGAGGACGGAAGTGGGTGCAGAGTAGACAGTAGTCATTGTCGAGTTTTCCAGAGCAGCATGATACCCAATGAATTTTTTCCGCATTTCTCTGAAGTTGTTCAGCTCCTTCCCAGTGATTGCACGTTTGTGAAGTTGAGGTCAATACGTGCCCGCCTGCATCGTAACCTATCTCTCTCCAGCCTGTCCTCTAGACCGAGAGACGACGATGACATCTGCTGCAATAAATCACTACGAGGCAGTCGACAGCAGAAAATATCCGCGAATGCGACTGTGTGAGTATTGACAAAACAAGTGGTGTCGACGAGGAAAGCTCACGGAGATAACTGATCTAGCGTGAAGCTTACCTCCGCCCCCGCCTTCAGCTGCATGGCTCATGCCAGCTTCAAGACAGCTCTAACCACACACCAACTGACGTCTCCCACAATGTCCGTCGCCGCCTTAGAAGAGTACAAGGCGAAATACGCCATCCATGAAGCCTGCCGCGAAGGCCAGAGTACGCTCAACACCGCAGCTCTACACTTTCTCAGCATACTCACCTCCTCCAGCATCCAAGGTCGAATCTCTCCTCGCCGCAAACCCCAAGCTCGCCTCCCTCCGCGACCCCGACGAGCGCCTCCCCCTCCACTGGGCCGTATCCTACAACCACCTGCCCATCGTCCAGGTCCTCGTGCAGGCCAAGAACTTCGACGTCGACGCCACCGACGGCTCCGGCTGGACGGCCTTGCACATGGCATGTTCGCGGAAAGACGGCGAGCAGATAGTCGAGCTGCTGCTCTCCAAAGACGCAGACCTGAACACAAAGACCAACACGGGCCAGACGGCCCTGCACTTCTGCGCCTCCAAGAACAACCTCGACATAGCGCGCACCCTCATGGCCCAGAAACCGCCCGCCAGCGCGCGCGTCAAGGACAAGAGGGGCCAGCTTCCCCTGCACCGTGCGGCCGCGGCGGGCAACGTGCCGATGATGAAGGCGCTACTGGACACGGGGAAGAGCCCGCTCAACGCGACGGACGTCGATGGGCAGACGGCGCTGCATCATGCGGTCAGCGAGGGACATGGCGACGCGGCGATGCTGTTGTTGCAGCGGGGTGCCGAGTGGGATAAGAAGGATAGCTGGGAGAAGGCCGCGCTTGATTACGCCCCGGATGCGAAGACGAAGAGTTTTATCCTGCAGAGCGCGGAGCGGGAGGGGATTGATCTGGAGTAGGTCAGGGGTGGGATGGAAGAGGACCGAGAAGGAGGGGGGGGGGGGGGGGAAGAAATATATACCCAGCATCATCGGCGTTCAGCATAGCACTCTCGATCCGTTTCAATGGCTTGACGAATTCATTTCTCTCATCACGCCTCTCCGTCATGGCCCCTACGACCGTCCCATCGTGCTAACAAGCTCTCGATACATCTTCCTCACCTCTCCCAGATCCTCCTCCAACTCCTCGACCCGCTCCGTCTTCTCGCCGAGCATCTCAAGCGTCGTCTCATACCGCTCCCTGACCTCGGCAAGCTCCTTCTCCAATTCCTCCAGCCGGCGCTTCTGCTCGCGGTTCCCCTCCGCCTCGCGCATCAAACTCACAACCTCCTCTCTCGCCTCGTCGCGCTGCGCACTCAGCCGCTGCAGCTCCTCTCTATGCGTCGCCTTCTCGCTCTCCAGCCGTCTGACCGCCGCACTCATGCGCTCGACGAGCTGCACGCTCGGGCCCGCCCCGACGGTCGAGACGGAAATCATGTCGTTGATGGTGCGGTGCGGGCTGCTCATGCCGTCGAACGGCTCGTCGTAATCCACCGTGTGGATGCTCGGTGTATACGCTGCGCCGCCTGCACCGTTCAGCGACGAGAGGCCGGATGGAATGCTGTCCTGCCGCGCCGGCGTCCCGAGCTCCGGTGTGCGCACGCTGGGAGACGACTTCTGCCGCGACATGGCCGCCGATGGGCGACGCGCGTCTTCGAGCATCCGGTCGATGGGCGACAGTGTCGTTTCCACCCGGCTCGTCCGCGACGGCGCCCGGCGGTCATATATGCCTAGTGGATCAGGCGAGCGCTGGCGATTTGACATGGAAGGAGAGTCGGTGCGGAGGTGAGTGGACATGGTGAGAGGGTTGTGTTGCTGGGTCTCGAGCTGCCATTGGCGTTTTTCTTCTTCGAGTCGCGATTGCGTTTCGGCTTCCCAGATCTTCTTGGAGCGCTCGAGATCCGCTTTGGCTTCTGAGGCAGCTGTTTCGGCGGATGTAAGCCGCGCCTGTAGTTTTTGAGCTAGAGAATGTTGCTCAGTCAAGTCCTGCTCGAGGGTCCGGGCGCGCTCGCTGATGGTATCCAGTTCCTCCTCAAGCCGGCGGGCTTTAGAATTGACGTCCCTGGCCTTGCGTCTGATGTCGGACTCCCGCTTCGCTGTTTCATCGCGGTCCTTCTCGAGTGCCGTCACCCGTGATGTCAAGGTGGTCTCAATGCCTTGCCAATTCTCTGAAGCAAGCGAGTACTGCGTCTGCAGTGTTTCGATCTGCCTCAGCAGCTTCGCCTGAGAGTCGCCAGTCGCAGAGGACGTGGCTTCCTCGGAGCGGCTGCGCAGCAATTCAAGCTTCGACTCGAGGTTCTGACGTTTCTGTTAGTGTGTACTCTGTTACGAAGGCCACATCAACTTACAGCGATCTCTCCGCGAAGCTCCAGTTCGGTGACATTGGCCTTTTCTTGCTGGCTTTTTGCCTGCTCCTGGGCAGCCTGGATCTCCTTCTTTGCGCGGTCATCAGCGAGCTTCTTCTCGATCCGCAGGTTGTCAAAGTCTTCCTGCAACGATGCCGTGACCCTCTTCTCGGCCTCCAGAGCCCCGGCTTTGACTCTTTTCTCGGCATCTTCTGCTCGTGACAGCGCTTCTGTCAACTGCTTGCGTAATTCTGTTATCGTGAGATTGGCCTCTTCTCGTTCTGCCCTGATGGTGCCGATATCTTTCTCGATCTTATCCACAACCTTGAGCTTCTCCTGCGCAGCCTTCTCATTGGCTTCCGCTCGCTTCGCTCGCTCTGACTGCTCTGTGATGCTCTTCTCAGCCTTGGTCAGGCGCTGTTTCAGGGTGGTCAGCTCCTTGCTCTGTTCCTGCCCTTTTGCGCGCAATTGCTTGATTGTCGTCATATGCTTCATCTCGGTCTTGGACAGTTTCTGCCCTTCTTCCATGAGCGCCGCAATCTGCGCATCCTTCTCCGCTAGCTTCCTGTCCTGCGACGTTGCATCTGACTCTGCTGCCGCAGCCTTGGCAGAAGCAGCCAGCTGCTGCGAGAGGTACGTCAGCTTGGACTGTAGAGCATCGATGCGCTCAAGGTGCGAATTTAGCTCATCCCTGTGGCTGCGGACCGTCTCTTCATGTGCGTGCTGTAAGCTCGACAGCTCAGACGCAAGTTCGTCTGGGTCTCGCGTGGAAGGTTCTGAGGGCTCAGATGGCGCTGAGAGGTCGATGGATGGTCTCGAGGGATTGCTGTCGATGGATGGTCTCGGGTGATTACTGTCGATCGATGGCCGCGGCGACGAGGTCTTCGGGGTGACGATAGATGGTATGGACATGGACATGGAGGGCATGCGTGTGGCAGCTGGCTGTTCGGAGACGAGAGGTGTGGTGGGTGGTGATGCCACTGGAGGCGAAGCCACAGGCGCTGCAGCATCAGTTGAAGCCTCGACTGTGACACGCTTCTTCGCCTCGTCCTCTTTGGCCAGGTCCTCTTCCATGGCGGGCTTGGGCGGCTCTGCAGGCTCTGAAGCCTTCGAGTCAATGCTGGATCTTCCCACGTCCGCGACGGCTGTGACGCCTGGACTCCGCAGCGCCGGGCTTTCGGGTCGCGAACCCAAGTCTGACGATGTCCTCGAGTTCTCGGTGCCCTTCGTCACAGCCTTCGCCAGACGCTCCTGCAACCTCGAGTTCGGTCTGCTGCGCGATGAGTTGCGCGACAGGCCGCCCTGCTCGACCGCCAACTTCTTGTCCACGGGCGGCTTGTCGCTGCCATCCTGCTTCGCAGCGCCGTCTGCCGGCTTTACGGTGCCATCCTCAGCCAAGATCGTGTCGAGCCGCGACTCGAGCCCAGACAGGGCGTTGTTCCACCAGCCTTTGCTCATCTTGAGGATGTGGCGTTTTCGATTTTGGTGCTTGCCCAGCGGGTAGGCAGCTCTTTCAGCGGTCACCGTGGGCTGGTTCTCCGTCTGGGTCTATGCATTGCTTGCATGCGCCAAAGGCCAGCGTGGAGCGTGTGTATGTGGTACGCCCGAGTAGCGCGTTGCGGGGACTTCGGAGGTGAGACGGGGATCGTGGATCTGGAGTGCCAATTATAGATGGGATCTTGCATCCGCAGATGGGCAGCGTGTCTTGTGAGAAGCACTCCAAGAAACGGCAGCAATCGCAGCCTGAGTAGGTATAATTACAGTATACGTGGACAGAGCCGTCGTGGCCCCAGAAGCCGCGCAATGCTGAGATTCATGGCGCGCTGCCAGATGCTGCGCCTAGGCACACCCCGGTCACCACCAGCCTTGCATGCGCTGCCGTCATCCGGCGGGCTCTCCCTGCAGTGGTGCACCACCTTACATCATCACATCGTTCCTGACAACTCGCGATTTCCACGATAGTACTCCTGAGCTGCACGCAGAATCCGCGGGACCGATGCTGCGAGCACACACAATGTCAACAGATCGTCAGGCACTGCCGCGGACATCGACGCGTGTGCCTCGATCTGGTTTAGTCTTCCAGCTGATAGTGCGTTGCCGCCATCGCTGACGACGTGATTGTTCGCTTTTTGTGTCTACCTTTCCTCACCAATTAATTTGCAAATTCACCTTTCAACTACCAGGTAACTCAAGCGACCAACATTGCATGAAAGCTCTCAAGATGCCTCTCGCAGTAAGTCCAATTCTTCCAGGTTAGCTAGCTCAACTCCGTCTTCTTCCAAACTTGCTATTCCGTCGTTCTTAGTCTCACTGCTCTGTGGTGGCGCACTCCGACGACATCGTCAAAGTAGGCCAATCAAGTTTCAAACACTGATATATCCCAGGCAGTCGGACAAATTCGCTCCACAGCGAACCTGACCCACAACCTACACCAATGCCAATCCCTTGTGAAGAAGGCCTCGGAAGCCGGCGCAGCAGCCCTCTTTCTACCTGAAGCAGCAGACTACATCAACACCAATCCATCCCTGAAGCTGTGCAAATCGGTCGAAGACTCCGAATTCGTTCAAGGCCTCCTCAAATCCGCCAGAGAACACAAGCTGCCGATCCACGTAGGCATACATGAGCCCGCTTCAGGAGACAAGACCAAGAACACCCTGATATGGATCGACGAGAACGGCGAAATCACGCACCGCTACCAGAAACTGCACCTCTTCGACGTCGACATTGCCGAAGGCCCATCTCTGCAAGAATCGAAATCCGTCGAGCGCGGCTCCGAACTGCCTCAGCCGTTCGACTCACCGCTCGGCAAGATCGGCCCGCAGATCTGCTTCGACATGCGGTTCCCTGAGCCGGGGCTCGCTTATGCGCAGCGCGGCGCGCACATCGTTACGTATCCGAGTGCGTTTACCACCGCGACGGGGAAGGCGGGGCATTGGCATATGCTGCTGCGCGCGAGAGCGATTGAGACGCAGAGTTATGTTATTGCGGCGGCGCAGGTCGGGAAGCATGATGATGAGGGGAAAAGGCATAGCTATGGGCACAGCATGATCATTGATCCGTGGGGTAAGGTGGTTGCGGAGTTGGGAGGGGAGGCGGACGAGAAGGGGCGTGGGTTGGACGAAGGCGAGATTGCGGTTGCGGAGATTGATACGGGGTATGTTGAGAGGATCAGGAAGGAGATCCCGCTCACGAGGCGGACGGATGTGTATCCTGCGTTGAAGTAGGTGTGTTTGGCGAGAGGAAGAAGGCTATGAATGGACCGAATCACGCCGCCCCTTTTGCTGCTCCTCTTCGGCCCAGGCCCAGTTTCGACCAGACATCAACCGCGCCTTGCCGTACAGGCTGAGCTTCGATAATGGGTGGTCTGAATTGTTGGCCTCCTCCTCTATCCTTAGCCGCACCTCATCGAGCGCGCACTTGGAGCACTCCGCTAGCCTCTCGAGCAGAGTTGTGAACAGACTCCTTCCCATGCTCCCATCCGGTTTCTTCGGCCCCTGCGTCCTAGGCGGGTTGAACTCGCCCTTCCCCTCGCCCCACCCTGGCCACTCCCAGTCATGTGTCCCATGGTCATGGTAGAAGTTAAGAAATGTCGCCTCTGCGCCTGGTTTTGTGGGTCGCAGCAACAGGTCCGAGATGAACTCTGGGCCTAACGTGAGTGCGGCCTCAGCGAAGCAAAACTCGAGTTCATTGCGCAGCGAGATCTGGTTCGCGTCCATGAAGCGTCCATATGTGCGTTGGTGAATCCAGCCCGAACCGTGGTAGCGCGCCGTGAGTGTGGAGTGGTGGAGAGTGAGGTAAATCGCGGTGAGAGGGTCGCGAGGGAGCGATTTGATGAAGGCGAGCTGGGCGTCATGATGTTCTGCGCGCGTATCAGTACTTGTATTCACGAACAGGTCATTTGTCGAGCAGCTCACCCAAAGACGCAACACGGTATACCAGCAACAACCCAGTGTTTAGCAATGGCACGTTGTGAGGATCCACTGCGTAGTAGTTCTGCCGCGATGATAACGCATCCATAATATCGTCTACGATGTCGTATCTCCGGACGCACTCCGCCAGACATCGATAGCCGAACTTTGCGCAGCATGGAAAGTCTGTCGAAGCGTGTGGAAGCTCCTGGTTCATGAACGTCCGTGTAAGCGACCGTTCATAATTTCGGAGGAGATCTCGTAATCGCGAGTGGACTTGTTGGAGCCTGACCACGTCTTTGCCGTTCTGGAATGGAAGATACTGTATGATCTTGAGGATGATCTCTGGTGGTATGTTGGGTGAGACCAGATCTAGCGCAGACTTGAGAAGAGCAGCTGAAGCAGCCATACTACTATGTGCCTGTAGGATGCTGTATCAACGTAATGAGTGCGCTGTCGCGAAGGAGACAAACAAGAAGATCTGAGGTAGATCTGCACTGACTGCTCATGGATTGTGGGAAAGTGCCGTCTTTGACTTGATAGCTGTGTCGAAGACAGAATTCTTGATGCGGCTGCAAGCTCGCAAACGGCGCACATGACGGCGTTGCATCATCTTATACCCATATCAGTGACGCGTGAAGGCTGAAGACCATGATGGATGATCGCGACCAATCGAGTACCTTGTTGTCCGGTCGTGTTGACGGTAATGGTGCACTGTCGCAATGGCACTCAAAGATTCCGGTCAATATGAATACCGTCAATGTAAGCATTTGTTGCAAATTCAATGTGACGCTGTGACTAGACGTTGTACAATTCGTGCGAGGACAGCAAACGCGATGTCAATTCGGAATGCTTCGAGCACCGAACCATCACTGGCCATCGCTGACGAAGCCGAGCCGTTGCTCTGCAAGATCCCGCGGGCCTAGTGGGGCCGTGGGGTTTCAAGAGCGATTGCGCCATGCCTCGGCGAAGATAGGCTAATGAAAGTTGCAGGTGGGAATGGGGAGGTCGTGGAGGTAAGAGTTGCATTACTGTAGTATTCAAACCAACCAAACAACCAACCAATCATTGGTCATGGATAGGCCCCGCTCGAGTGAGCAAAGACCCACAACAGCCGTAGAAAAGGTCGATGCGCTGCCTACGGGTTGGCGATTTGCTGGATGATATATCATTGGGTACATAAAAGAGTTAAATGAAAGATCACGTTACCTGTAATGGGTCTTCGTCAGAAGGTTCACCGTTATCCACGCACACCTTTCAGTGCACACCTTGGCAGGAGCCCAGTTCGAGTCTTGTGGTGTTCGCTTCACTCCCTTAGGTAACTAGGGATGCTGGACGAACCTAAGCAATGAATGCAACCGACGAGTGAAGAAATTCAGCAGTCAGGTATTCACCATGAGACGGCGGCGCTGGAATACTCCCGCCCGGGTTGAAGGGCGTGTGTTGGGCTGGTGGCTCGACTGATATTTTGCTCATAGTTTTTCTTTTTGCTCCTCGCTTAGGTCTGCCGCTGTCCGCTGGGCCAGCAACACTACCACACCTTCTTAAAGGCTATGCGTAACTCTTTTTGCTTGCACATGTTTATTGCAGCCTTGCTCTTTAATACAGCATATCTCGCTGCTCTGTTCTGCTAATGCAAGATACTAGTCCTGCACACAATTGTGACAAATATTGCTGC
This sequence comes from Phoma herbarum, assembly GCA_001599375.1. Classification (NCBI taxonomy): domain Eukaryota; kingdom Fungi; phylum Ascomycota; class Dothideomycetes; order Pleosporales; family Didymellaceae; genus Phoma; species Phoma herbarum. The sequence continues at coordinate 332,649 of BCGR01000008.1, read as the reverse complement.
CTGCTCGTGTCTCGCATTGACTACGCGTCTGTATCCCGTGCACATCTAGATCAGCTGAATACCAATGGCTGCTGCCTAAGGCAGGGCTATAGAAGTGCAGGGAAGCTGGTATACCGCTGTAACGCAACAGGGCACCTGTTACGTTTAGTACACCACAATGAAGATCATCATCGTTGGCGGAGGTATCGCAGGGCTGTCCACCTTCCTCCATTTGCGCAAACATTTTCCGCACGACTCTGGGCACGACATCACCGTCTACGAGTCACACCGTCCTCGCTCAAAAACATCAAGCTCTTCTTCACAGTATCATCCCAATCAGTCGGTCGACCTCGATGCATTGGCCGAATCGACCGCGATCGTAGGTGGTGGGCTCGGCATCGCGCCAAATGGCATGAGAGTCTTACGTGACTTGGATCTCGACCTGCACGATCGAGTCATCGCTCAGGGGTTTCCAGCAGAGAAGTTCATCTTCAAAGGTGCAAATGGCTGGACGCTGGGCACGCAAAGCACAAGCGACAAAGCAGTAAGAGCCGAAACCGAAGCGGAAGAAGTATGCGTCGCGAGCTCGCGGCATGGACTTTGGCAGACGCTGAGGCTGTATGTGGTTGAGAAGTATGGAGGGGACGTGATCAAGCACAGGAGAGTACTGAAGGTTCGGCCCAACTACACCAGAAACCCGCAGCCTTTGCAAGTGCAATTGCTTGACGAACAGGGTACAGAGAAGGTAGAGTTTGCGGATCTAGTAATCGGTGCGGATGGCGTCAAGAGCGTGGTTCAGGAGAGTCTATTTGGCTATGATGGGAGGTACAAGCCTGTCTATAGGTGAGTACACGATATCCTCTCTCCCGTTCGAATCATTGACAGACCACTGTAGTGGGCAGTCTGGCGTCGGGGGCTTTCACAGCACTACGATTCCTCCGATCGTCGCGGACAGTAAAGCTATGGTTTTCGAGTTTGGTGGCAACGGCTTTTTCGGCTACTCCTCGGGTGGCCCAATATCCGAGAAGCAATTGATGTGGTGGTCGACCTTTGAGACCTCCTCATTGCTCGACATCAGAGATGTCGATCCTCGGGACATCAAGTATGCCCTGATTGAACGACACAAGCACTGGAAAGACCCCATCGTTCAGGACACGATCATCAATGCAGATGTTGAGTCCATCTACCCGACGTGGATCATGCCAGAGCTTCCGAATTGGGGCGAGAAAGGCGTTGTGCTGGTGGGTGACGCAGCGCATGCTCTGGATCCGACCACTGGGCAAGGCGCAAGTCAGGCTTTAGAAGATTCGCAGACTCTCGCATTACTGCTTGCGGAGGTGTTTGATATGGAACGACATGGGAGCGTGCATACAAAGTGGGCCATCAATCAGGCCATCGAAATGTACTACAAGATCCGCTCACCAAGGGTTAAAAAGATCGTGGAGCGGGGAAAGAAGCTTGCGAGGAGTAAAGCGAGCGTAGGCATTGTCAAGGAGTACTTCATGTACCTCTTCTTGTGGATGCTGATGAAGTTCCCTACATTTGGTAAGTGCAAATGCTTCGATACCGGGTGTGGGCTGATTAATGACAGGTAAAACCATGATTGGTGATACGAATCAGGAACTATACTGTTGGTCCGCAAAGGAACATATCCGAGAGGCTTTGAGAACCTCCCAGTACTTCGCCGAGCCTTGGCCTGGCGTGAGCGAAGTGTCGCCTCGCCTTACATGAAGGCATACGCAGACTGAATTTGCATAATCGCTGAACAGATGTCTCTGCTCCTCTCACGATCGAGTCAACAGTGTCTCCCTTGGTCTTGATCAGCACCAATATCTTACTCCGTGTCTTCTGAAACCTTTTCGCGACAGACTGCTCTCACTATAAGCTCCCGACTCGAGGAAAATTCAAGTTGGAGTAAAAGAGTGTTGTCTGTGTCTCACCAGCTTACTATGTCGACAGAGGCATACTTTATAGACACTGCTATCGACTTCTGCCACCTCCCTCCACGGAGAAAGACATTGACACTATTGTACTCTTGCTGTGGACTGAAAAATGTACCGGCAACAGCACGAAATTTCCTAGTGAATATGAATTGTCTAGCAAGCTTCCGCAAGAAGTCGGGGCTGTAATAAGTTCCTGCCACTTCTCGTATGCCCAGGCCTTGGTCTTGCTGGATCGACCCTGGATATTGTATATGCAAAGTACCGCTTCCGATGGCTCAGCGCTAACCCAAAGCTATTATCAGAGCGTGCAGCCTCACAGGAAGTCATCGTGGCTGATGTCGAGTGGAGGACCTCGGGAGAAGGCTGCGTGCGAAGATCGGTGACGCCAACACATGCCCACCCCGTTCTGTCCGGAAACATGCCAAAGAACAATCGCTGCTCCTTTGGTTGGAGGCAGTCAATGAACAGACAATTTGACATTGTTGGATTGTGAAACGGCAGGAACGCGACGGGCGCTACCCGGTATGTCCTCACGAGCTAGGAAGGTGGGGCTTCGCATGGTTGATGCTGACACCACATCCAGATCTCACCAAGCCAGACCCTCTCAAATCTTATCTCGTGCCGTGTATCTCGGCCGATTTGGCAGCGTTGTACATACTGAATACCTCCAAGCCCCTCCAGTCAGATTTTGACGCCCGCCCTATGTCCCAATCAAGGCCCGCAATGGCGAAACACCCAATATTCCCAACCGCTCATTTAATCCCGTTGACTGTGACTCATCCTCAAATATCGCTGATTCATTCACATAAGTGTAGTCTAGCCCGAACATCCCGTGTACCAAACACTGATCATTCCTGAACTGATATGCCTCTTGAGATTCGCCCGCTTCGTCCATCAGACTCGCTGTCGTGGATCCGAACACGTGCGCTTGCATATAACGGACCGACCCATGACCTACTCCATCGTGGCCCTATCAGCGAAACATCCATGCGAGGTGTAGCAGAACACCGCAAACGCGAGATAGGCAATGCCAACATCTGGCATTGGAAAATCGTCGATACGGACCTTACTCCAAGCAAGGACGACCCAGAAGACAATGGCGGCCGAACCATCGCCGTCGCGGTTTGGAAGATGATGAATGCTGAGAACGATCGTGTAGACGGACACTCGTACAATAGCGAACAAGAGGGTGGCAGCCCTGGTACGGTGAGAGAGGAAGCGCTCAACGAGCATGCCTCGGTTCCGGCGGAGACAGAAGCTCCCGCCAACAACTCGCTGGGCCCACGCTCCCCATCGTTCCTCCCGCCTGAAATACGTCTTGACGCCTTGAAGTCACTGTTCAACCCGCTTGATGCTTCGCGCAATGGAATCATGGGGACCGAGAAGCCGTTCTTCATGCTGAACAGTCTAGCCACGCATCCTGATCATCAGGGTCGTGGAGCTGGAAAGATGCCGCTGGACTGGGGAGTGAAGAAGGCTGATGACGAGCAACTTGTGACATACTTGGACGCTACGCAAGTCGCAAAGCCGATCTATGAAAAGAGAGGGTTCGAGGTGAAAAGAGCTGTGGAGTGGGATCGGACGGTATGGGGTGGAGAGGGCCTAGACATCCACTACTCTATGGTCAGACGACCGAGAACTGGGCATGGACAGTAAGCCCAAGATATGCACAATCTGAATGTTCAGTTCAACCTGGCATGTTCTCACTTCGTCGATGTCTATATCAACGTCCGCTACATGTCCGTACTCCTATTGCTGATTCAATTTTGGGTTATCAATAGCTTCGTCCATGACCGTTCCTTTGCCGGCCCGCATCTTTGCATCCTGAAATGGCCCCGAGGTCCTCAGTGGGCTTCAATCCTATGAATGCGTAGGATGTTGTTTGATCCGAGCACTTGTTCCGCCACCGGATACACAACATCGTTTCTCGGAATCAGATTCGCGACAGCAAGAGCATTGATTTGGGTCCCGACTTGCGATGGGTCGACATCCAGTGGCTCGTCTGTCACCCGCCTCTCAGGTGGTACGTCCTCGATATGGAAGACAAGATCTACCTCGTCGTGCGTATCGCCCTGTATTCGATCGTTGCGTAAGACCCGCACGCTACTGATGTATTTGTTCCCGAGATCTTTCTTATGCTGCATTAGGAGAAATCCTATCGTAGCACCGATAGGCGACGCTGAGCAAGTCAGCAATTCACTTATATCGCTATCTTGTGTAAGCAATGAAACCAACCTATCAATGCAAGACCATCGGTCGAGTCAGTGGCACAGTATTGTCCTGGTCAAGACTCGTAAGCGTTCCTGCCATGGCTTCTCATGACCCTTGCCATTGTTTCGAGTGTGACCGCGTTGTGTATAGCGTAAACTACATACGTCTTGAGATTGTCGACACGCGTCCCGGCTGGCTTAATCAGAGATCGCCAGTAAAGCCAAAAGAAGGTCTGAAAGTTGTCAAAGTTCCGGTAATTGATCGTCTGTGGGCGTCCATCCCCACAAACGCTCAGCAGCATGACCCACAACCGCTATGACATATGTCAGCTTGCGTAACACTATAGCAGAGTAAACGAACCTCCGGCTCTAGTATCCATGGCAAAGAAGTGCTCAGCGTTTGTAGTCTAGTCAGAGTCGTCAGCGACATCGAATCCATCAGCGTTCTATAGCTCGACACGTACATGATATAATTTTCCATCTACGGTGTACGATTGTTCTAGCGGAGGTCGGAGTTTACCGTTGGGATACTTCGCGTTCTCGTTCTGATGCCGGATCTGGAAGCACTGAAGACCAGTCTCTGCTTTGTTGTACTTTGGGTTGACTTTCAATGCCTGAAAGGTAGTTCCCATACCCCAGTATGCATCCATTTCGCATATGTCAGCGTTGAATTTAGCCTCGAACCAATACCAGGCAGTCATGTCGTTAAAATTGACCCATTTGCTTGCAGCAGACGGTGGAGTCCGGGTATCGAACGCTTGCCAGCCGGCAGCCGCATCAGTGCCACACATGGCGCACATTAGCGACTTGCCTTTGTTGATGTGCTTGAACCATAAAACGTCGTTTGCAGAATCGCCAAGGCTTTGGGTCGTGACTATTTCGTCAGAGCTGCGATCACTCTTCACCGTTGCACCACTTCGACTGAGACAACGGACTCGACAAAGAAGACACATTTGCAAGAGAGAATGTGGCGACTCTTCTGCTGGAAAGAAGGCTCGTAGCCTGTGGAGACTGAGAAACGTCGGCGAGAATCTCAGGCGGAAGGTATCTGTCGAGAGCAGAAGCTGCGAAGGTTGCGAGGACCGCGCCCGGAAATGTAAATCGCATCGCGCCTCATTTACGCGCATGTACAAAGTCGGTTGGGAGGACGGGCTCAGAGCAAGTGGGTTTGACTGGAGTTGAACAACGCTTAGTGGAGGAAATGGTTAAATATGACACTCCGCAAGCTGAAGGTGAAAGAAGTCTTGTATGACAACAGCGCTTGCAACGGTCCGTACTATCGTCGGTACTATCGATCGTCTATCGTCACGTGACCGATCGATCGATAGTGGACAAGGCAGGTGATACCGTAGTTGATTGATAGTATTGAGACCTACCGTAATACTGTGGTAATCGCAATATTCGAATGGTGTTTCGACCTAATTAGGTATAGTGTGAATCTGCAGCTTTTGTGGGGTAACCTCCGTGCGTCTCAACACTAGCCTCGCGCGCAAGATYAACAGAATCACCACCTCTTCCAATTCCACGCTACAACGCGACTATCTCTGTTTTTCCGCTCTGTTGACGCGTACAGACAATTCTTATATGCGTAAAGCTCTTCTACAGGCCTAAATTCCTACATGCTTAAACGCTAACGCGTGCAAAGGACCTATCCTYAGGCGGCYAAGCCTGAGCTTGCYAAATYCTGCATTTCTTGTYGGACAATAGAGACCTCGCCTACAAGTCTTAGCAGCTAGCTAGCCGACAGCAACGCCTTTGGCATCATCCCGATACACCACAACGCCTGTACGCCCATAGTCAATCGTCAACCCACCCATAGCGAGCTGCCACGCGATCGATTAAAACCCTCTATACCACCATATATCCGTATCTCTTAATAATGCGTCAATACTTGGCTAATAACAACACTCCGCACAATGCCTTGCCGCCAGCAACACCTTCGCTGAACCACCATAGGCCCAGTTCTCAGAGGCTTGGCAAAATGAGAGCTTCCGAGTGCTCGCAAGCCTCGCAAGCCTCCCAAGCCTTATTGTCGTCCTCCCAATCTAGCTCTCAAGCCTCATCTGCTATATATCTTGGCTCTCCATCGTCATCACCTTCACCATTACCTGAAGGCGCTCCCACTCACAATTACCTGTTGCTAACTAATAAGACAGCTGTGTGCGGCGTAAAGTTTGACGTCGATTTCTAACACGTATATCAGAAAGGTAAACGTCTCTAGCCTTCCCAATTAGGCTATGCTGTCAGGTACAAAGCCTATATATCCAGTCGTCGTGCGCTCTCTGATATATGGCGTTTTGGGCTTCAATTGCAGTACATTGAGGACAACAACAGTATCACTAAACTTTGGTTGTGTAAGCTTTGTCACCAAAGTCGTCAGACGAACGACGCAATAGCTATCAACGGCACTACACACATCTAAGATCACGTGCGGAAAGTGCACTCTGTTGATCCATCAACCAGCTAGCGTATCCCTAGTACGCCTGTACCTGTACCAGAATCTCCCTTCGCCGCAGCTGCGCACGTACCTGGTTCTTTAACCCAGCCGTCACATGTGCCCTAGGAAGAGAGTAGCTTCCAAGCCTCAGTTGTTGATTGGACGATTATGAGAGATTTGAGCTTCTAAGATGTCACAAGCCCTTCAACCTAAGGTCTGTTAACCTGGAATTGAGCTAAGCTGTTACACGCCTTACCTAATTCGTCAAACACACTATTGTTGTACATTAGGAAGCAATGCGAGAATCGAAAGGCTGAGGTTCGTCAACTTATCTAATTAGCTGCTGGGAAGATTGCTGTAAGCGTTGACGTTTGGACATCTGCTAATCATCTTAGCTTCTTAGGGGTAGTTGCTTACTTTGTTAACGCTAACTACAATTAGCAAGACCTCCTAGTAGGTTTCTGCAACCTCCTTAGTAATTACACAGCTAGTGCTTAGGCTTTAGTAATACTTAATGTTATGCAGAAGTATAACTTTAAGTTAAACTTTAATTGTCTTGTAGGAGACAACGCTACAAACAACAACAAGAAACTTATTAAACACCTAAATAGGGAGTCTACTACTCTTTGCTTTAGAGCTTAGCATTGCATTTGTTGCGCAGGTTATATTATCAACCTTATTGTTAAAGCAACGTTGTACAGTAAAGGAGTCTTAAAGTTTAAAGAAGAGCTTGCCTGAGCAGCTCCTATTAATTAATTTAAACTATATTAAAACTATGGGGTTGTTAGCAAGCTTTACAACTTTGTAAGAGCTGTTTGTGCCTCGCACAAACATCGTACGTTGTTTTATTCAGTATTTCGCGATCTTAGTGATAGAGACCCTACATGGAAGCTTGTCAAGCTTTAGTTACTCTAGGACAGCAGTGTACGCTGGCACTCAGTCTACCTCATGCTTCTCTGTTGCAGCGAGCTGCGTGAGCCAATCAAAGCTTTCTAACACAAATATCGACAAATTGTCAAGAACGACAAGGAGTTTAATGCCGACAATGATAGTGATAGTTCTTACTACAACCCTATACTTGACGCTCTCTCCGACAACAATTGGCTAGAGGTTGACGATCTTGTCACCTTTTTGAAGGTGCCATACGACCTCTGCAAAGCACTTAAAGGCAGCAACACAGTATTAGGCTTCGGCTCATTATAGCAAACTATTATTAACCTTTAAGCCTTGTGGTAACGTACCTCACGGGCGAGCGGGTCACACGAGCGAGCGGGTCACTTTTGCCAAGACCCCACCAAAACACCAACTCTATACCAATGCCTTCACAACAACAACAGATAGCTGCGTTAAAAGAAGCCCGGATACAGCTTGCGCTCCAAGCTATTCAACAAGCCCCTAAGCTCTCAGTAAGACGCGCTGCAGCTATCTACAAAGTCTCTAGAACTACACTAAACGAACGACGCGCTGGACGACCTTCACGCGTCGATACTATGGCCAACTCACGGAATCTGACTGATACTGAGGAGCGGGTGATTGTTGATCACATACTTGACCTGGTTGCGCGAGGATTTCCCCCTCGGCTGGAAGATGTGGCTGATATGGCCAATGTTCTGCGCGCTGAGCGCGGAATGGGCCATGTTGGCCTAAACTGGGCTAGTACGTTCGTCTCGCGTCAGGAAGAGCTCGAAGTGAAGTTTAATCGCAAGTACGACTACAAGAGAGCCCTCTGCGAGGATCCTAGGCTTATTCAGGGCTGGTTTGACCTTGTAGCCAACATGAAAGCCAAGTATGGTATCCAGGATGACGACACGTACAACTTCGACGAGACAGGCTTCATGATGGGCCAGATAAGCAACGGAGCAGTTGTAACAGCTTCAGGTACGCGAGGACGGCCAAAGCAGATCCAGCCAGGCAACCGGGAGTGGGCAACGGTCATTCAGGGCATCAATGCTAAAGGATGGGCTATTCCGCCCTTCATCATCTTTAAAGCGCGCAACCACCTGTCCAACTGGTACAAAGACGAAGATCTACCCTAGGACTGGGTTATTGGCATCTCTGAAAACGGCTGGACTACTAATYAGCTTACCTTTGACTGGTTGAAGCACTTTGATGCGCATTTAAAGGGGCGTACTGTCGGCACCTACTGTATGCTAATTATTGATGGCTATGAGAGCTACAACTCTGTTTAATTCTAGCAATACTGCAAGGATAACAAGATTGTATCTGTATGTATGCCTCCGCACTCATCGCACCTTCTGCAGCCTCTTGATGTAGGCTGTTTTGCCCCTCTGAAGAAAGCCTACACGCGCTAAGCCGAAAACGCTATACGCAACTGGATCAACTACATCACAAAGCTAGAGTTCCTGCTATGCTTCAAAGCGGCCTACAATGCAGCAATTACTCCTAGCAACATTCTAGGAGGGTTCCGAGGCGCCGGACTGGTCCCTTTTGACCCAGATCGGGTCATAAGCAGCCTTGATGTGAAGCTGCGGACTCCATCACCACAACTCCCTGTCAACGAGGAGCCCTGGCAGTCGCAAACTCCAAGCAATACCCTAGAATTTGAGTCGCAATCCACTCTAATTCAAAACAAGTATAAGAAGGATCAAGGCAGCTCCCCAAACTCTATTCTAAGCGCAATTGAGCACTACGCAAAGGGGGGAGCAATTCTATCGCACAAGCTTGCGCTTGCACAAAAACGGATCCGTGAGCTTGAAGCAGCTGCTGAGGCCACTACGCGACGCAAGTCATACAAAAGAAAGCGAATTCAGCAGGAAGGGAGCCTAGTAGTTGAAGAGGGCCAGCGATTGACAGCTCTAAAGGAGTTTGGGGCGCGTGGTGATGGAAAGAGGGCGAAGAAGCAGGTGCGCGCTGAAGTAGGCGAACTATCCCAAAGACGCTGTAGACAGTGCAACAAGACTGGGCACAATGCGCGAACGTGCAAGAATGAAGCAGAAGAGGTCTCTAAGTAATAATACAGCTTGTTTTGCCTTATGCAGCGCCAATTTGTGGTGTTTTGGGCCATAATAGAGTGGGTTTTGGTGGGGTCTTGGCAAAAGTGACCCGCTCGCTCGTGTGACCCGCTCGCCCGTGAGGTACGTTAATGTTAACTATCTCTTTGTCTCCCACCAATGCTTCTTCTTTACGCGTCCCGCGCCCGCAGCTTCCGCGCCACCTCGACCAGTAGCACGAGCGTTACCCCAATACCCCCACTTGCCATGCTGGTCCCAGAACCACCACCGACCTAGGTCCTGTGCCAACTTTGCCCATTCTGTCGCCTTCACGCCGTGCTTTACCTTGACAATCGACACAAGCTCGTCCATTGTCCATGCTATCGCTGGATCGGACTCGGTGGGATCCATCGCGATGTCAGTGAATCGCAAGGGTATGCTCGAGCATAGTGGGAAGACAAGTCGATAGCTCGAGGACGCGTCGCTGATTGCGAGGAGAGAACCCCCAGGGTTTATCGCGGAGAAGTGGAAGGGCTGGAAGAACGCCTTTCCTACGCCACCATCGCCGGTCAAGACGCTGTAGTTGAGGTTACGGATCAAGGAGTTGCCCTGATATTTCGGTAACTCAGTCTTCGCAACATCAGCAGCAGACTCCCCGAGCGAGTCAGTCTGCAGTAAAAGATCGAGGACGGTTGGTATGATGGAGAGTGGTGTGGTCGAAGCCTTCAGCTGCAGGCGTGGCAGATCGGGATGAACAAAGAGGAGCGGGATCGCAAAGTTTGAGATGTGGCCATTGTTAACGGCTGATTGAGACTTGTCCAGCGAGTTGAATGCGAGCCCATGATCCCCTGTCATGATGATAAGCGTCTCGTTGAGTGCTCCAACGTCGTGCAACATCTGGAAGATATCCGAAACCCAGTCGTCCTGATACTTTATGGTGTTTAGGTAACCATCCAGAGGATCTTCAGGTCGCCATCGTTGCTTCGATAAGTAGTCTGTGTGCCCTGCCCAGTCTTTCGGTGTTGCGAAGGGATGGTGCGGAGAGCTTGTCAAATGCGAAACGAAGAGTCGCTTCTGCTGCCGTCGAGCATCGACAAACATGTCGCGCAAGTATTCTAGACTTTCTGTTTCGGGGTAGCCGAAATAATTGACCCAGGGCTCCTTTGGTGGGTAATGTTTCGAGGTCGGATCAGACAAGACGCGTTCCGAGATCACGTTCCTGAATCCCATTTGTTCGTCTAGTATATCTTGCGAGTCGAATTGATCGGTCACTGATTGGACCATAGACGACTTCCACGACCAAGTTCGATGATCGTCCGTATGTTTGCCGTCATCGCTCCGTAGTGTCGCTGTGTGCTTTTCGCCTGCCTGAAAGCTCATCTTTTCAAGCACCTGCGGTAGGCAAATCTGATAAATCTCACCCTTCGTCTCCTCAGTGAAGTCTACTGGCAAGGGCTCGACACCACAGTGACTGCTTAATAAGCTCTTGAGAGTATAGGCCGCCTGCGTGATAGCTCCCTGCACGTTTACACCACCCAATCCGTCTTTGAAAGCGTGGCGCCATGATCCGTCAGCCACAGTATCGTCGTCTACGCCAAAGCCATTATTTTCGCCAGACAGGAAGGTTGCGACTTTGGTGAGGTTTCGGAGTTTTGTGTCAAGCTCCTCACTCGCATTGGGGGATGTGTAAGAAGATAATATTGTGTTGTACGCATGGCTCCCCTTCTTGAGTGGATACATGTCTTTGCGTGTACTTTCAAGCGTGAGCAAGAGCACATTCTTGATGATGGGCTTCTTCGCTTTAATTCCATCGGCTAGAACGTCCACGACATCCGCGTCGAGGTTGGACAGCTTCAGCGGGTCACACATCGGATCGTATCCAGGTCCAAATCCATGTAGGTATCTTGGAGGCGAATGAAGTCCGAATTCGTCCTCTGCGTCTGGTGGAGGCAGGGGTCGGCGATGGCCATGGTATCGGGGATGATCTCGGAATGGCGGTGCAGGGCGATGGTGACTGCGTGGTGGTGGCGGCGGCGGATGATGCTCGTGAGGACCTTCTCCAGGCGGCCACGGGGCACAGCTATTCGGAGCCTCGCAACTTGGTGTCGTTACCCATGGTGGAGGACCGGGTCCATTTGACCTTTCACAGCTCGGTGATCGAGGGGTCCAATCCAAAGAGTGAGGTTGACCGAAATAGTCCGTGAACCGATCCCATGGGAACAATACACGGTCAACTGGATGAGCCAGACAGAATTCGGAGTTGATTGGTTGGAATAAAGCTGCTTCTATTAGAGTGATTGGAAGCGAACCGGACATGTGGGCGTAAGGAGGTGTTCCTGGCCGAACAAACTGTAAAAACAGAGTGACAATACTGAAAATCAAGGTCGTAAAGGAGACAGCGATGGCTTTTGGTGTCTCCAACGCTGATTCGTGGTGGGGCACATGCTGCTCGCGAGTACGAGGAGACTGCGGCTGGTTTTCGAGCGGGATCAGCAGCTCTTCAGCCTCAGCAACCTTTGGCGCTATCTTGGTAAGTTGATAACTCCGACGGAACGCTTGGCTGATGGTATTCAGCACATGCTCGACAGCATCGTAGAATCTGGATGCTATGATCCACGCCACTGCGTACAAGATGGCGAAGGCAATGATCAGGGAAGGTAACCCGGATAGCAGCAGACCCAGACCTCCACTGCCGCCAAGGACCCTGCTTGCTGCCATCCATTGGATCTCGCCACCTGTCTCAAAGAAGAACGATATTTGAGCAGCGGAGCAACCTGCTGTGAAGAGGCTACGGATCATGGTCAGTACTTCTCATCGATACCCGAGGTAACTTGACTTACGCGAGGGAGATCCCAATTGTCCTTTGCACGGTACCACCATTGTGTCTATAAATGAAGACTTTGCTGAAAATAAGTAACAGAACATCCGGAAGCAAAAATGTTGGAAAGTAGAGAAGATAGAGAAGGATCGGCAATGATCCGGCGTGACTCCCTAAATGCAACAGTTTCGCTGTAAAGTAGCTGACAAAGAACAGAGCCAATTGATTCTTGGGCCTCAGGATGACCTGGAAAGGCGCAAGGAAATTGACCTGCATTGCATCGGAGCAGACGAAGGCCGTAGAATCGTGAATCGTGAATGCGCAAAGGTAACCAGGAGAGGGCGGAGAGGAACAGCAATACTCGCGGAAATCAAGTTCTGAGGCCACCAACAGCGATCACTTCGCAACGAGACATCACTGCCTCAGTAATACGGGGCACCCTCTGAACAGCGTCGCGCGTGGGTGTCGCGTGCACACATATAGGAGGGCCGGGAAAATTGCTTCGCTGCAAAGACCACTCGAGTCCACCGATTGCCCAGCGCTCAGCCACCAGAGCGACATGCCTTCAAACAACGGGACGCGCATTGTGCCCGAGAGTGGAAGTGTTGGCGGCGCCTCCAAAAGAGCACTCCACATCTCGGGAAAGAAGTTTGACAGGGCATCCAGGGACCACTGGACCTTGCCAGGAGAGGACTAGTCACCACTAAAAACGGCGGCTGGGTCAGCCTCGTGTTTTGCGCTATTATTCAAGGTGATGACCAGCGCAGCTCCAGGCGCACTGCGGCGTGAAAGGGTAAGCAAGCACGAGCTTTTTCAGGGGATCATCAGGGGTTTCTGAATCGCTGAAGTGGGCCTGTTCCGCCCGCGGGCAACACTGCAATGCTTCGTGCTGGTAGTGCGATGGAGGCGCGATTGGATGTCTGCCGCCTCCATCTGTAGGAGCTCCAGGGCCCTTGTTTCTGGACTGTTGGACACGAGGTGGGAGCCCTGTGGCGCTGCTTGGTGCAGTCTCGGTATTACGCAACGGCGCAGCTGGTCCTCATTCAGAACCACCAGTGAGAGCACCGCGCTGTGCGACAATGTCAGTGGTGCCCTTGGCTTGGGCTGAGTCGTGTGCGCATCTTTGTAACAAATGGCCGTCGCTGGTCTAGCATTGCTGTTCGCTACGGAAGTCTTGGAAGTGCCACGGAAGTCCGAAAGAACATGCCCAGACCTGATGCCTGCACCCCGCATGGCTTGATTCTCAAGGCCTCGAACATCAAGCGAAGTCCTGTTCTGCATCGCTTGCAGCAAACGGTGTGCGGTACCGCGGCTTGGACACGCAATCTGTGCGGGAGACGCGCTACAGTCGCGACTTCCGGATGGCACATGGTGGAGGATCTTTCAAATCGAGGGGTCTAAAGATCTTGAACAGTCCTTGCATTGCTTGCTCGTGGCCAAGCTTCATCAAGACAGGGTTGTCTTACCATGACCATGTTGTCGTGGGATTATGCCGAGTGCGGCGCTGATACCCAGTGGTTGCGCTCCAAGAAGCAGGGTAAATGCACGGCAGAGCTGCGGCGAGAGATTTTCGCAATGTCGAACCAGCTTCAAACGGAAGTTCGAGATGCGCAGAAGCTTAGGCACGCAATCTCACGAGAACTAGGCGCAGGATGTAGGATGGAAGACGCAGAGTCAGATTAGCTCCTGAAGAGAAGAAGTTGCGACGTTGCGATTGCAAGTCAGCTCACAGTGCAACCTCGCAGTACATCATACCAGCGTGCAACTAAGTTCAGGGAACTAGTCCACCGCAGCTATGCCTGCGTGGATTGGAAACCAACACCCTCTGGTTCCCGATTAAGTTTTGTATGACGGTTGTTAAAATGCAGTCGCTAAATGTGTATGCTTGAGTGTCAAGGTCGGTCAAGGTGCCGTCGGTCCCGCGTTCAAGGAGGACGCGCGATGAGCGCGCGAAGCCAAAGGTGGGCGCCACCGGCAGTCAGCTTAGCGCAAGGCGGTTGGCTCGAGGGGCGATGGTCACGATACATCAACACACGCAAGCACTTCTGCCTGCTGTTGGCGGCCTCTCTATTGGTGATACTGTCGAGCGTACACTCAATGCTATATATATTGATCTCACCTCCATGACATTGTGCTAACAGCTCAGCTGGACGGTTCGCACGATAGCACTTCCACGAACCACACATCACTCAAAGATCGATCACAATGACCGTCACCGAAATCGCCCTTCTCCATCTTTCGCAAGGTGTGACAATCGACGACGCACATGTCCGCTTGAAGCTCACGCATGCCCGGACTGTCATGCAGAACTACGCAGGCCGGACCTTCTACTACCTTCAGCAGGTAGAGGATCCGGCTTACATCTACATCATAGGAGAATGGCTCTCTCTCGATGAACACATGAACAGCTTCATACGAAGCGCGGAAAACCATGCGGTGCTCGAAAGTCTTAAGGATTTGCTCAGTGTTGACTGGCTGTTGCACATCGATAAACCTCACGCAGATCTACCATTGCCGGGTCCTAGAACAAACAGGGCCAAGGCTTCTATCTATGGCCTGGTCAGGCATTTCGTAAAGAGCGGGCAAAGGGAGCAGTTTCAGGAAACATATGAAAGCAAGAAGCGCCACCTTCAGACCTTTGTGACTGAGGGCAAGATAGGGGGAGGCTGGCGCGTTGACAAAGAGGGCGACAGGGAGGAATGGGTACTGCTGACTCCCTGGACAAGTGTTGAGCAACATCACGCGTTTGCTGAGACGATGGGATTCGCGGAATATGGCAAGATCCGAGAGCACATTGATGGCGCAGAGATCAAGCATGCTCAGATTTTGAATATCTAGCACTAGCTGCATGATACCTTGGTCGGCCCTTCGTTGCTCTGAAAGCTCATTCCGAGGGGCTTGCACCGCTAACGCCTCCAGAGCTCAAGAAGGAAAGAAGGACACGATATTGCAACGAACAGGGCAGCCAAAAGATCAAATATTCCCACTATAGTCTCCGGTCCATCCTTCCATCTTGCAGCGATTCACCATACTCCAGATGCGCAAAAGTGGGATGCATTTGCCGATAAGCACAAGTTCCGGAGATAACACCTGAATCAGCAAGACCCCTCACGTACATGCACGATAGCATCACTCAAGCTTGCAGTGGCATTCCCATCTTTGTTTAATTGACCCTTTATCACTGACTCCCTCAAGTCTTTGTGATACCTCTCCAGCGTCAGACCGATTGTATCAACTTCCAATACACGATGGTGGTCGTCTCAGATTTTTGGGACTCCACTCAGGATGTGCCTTTGGTGTTGGGGACGATCTTTCTGTTGACAACAGCAGTACTTTGGACGATTTACAATGTGAGTGCGGAATACTCCATGACGAATCAGGAGCTGAGCATCTCTATGCACAGCTGCTCTCTCGGACGGACATTCCTCACATTCGAGGCATACTCGAGATTCCGGGCGCGCTTCCTGTTACTGGCCATTTGACTCAATTAGGAGACGACCACGCCTCTACGTGTGAAACATGGTGGCGACAATACGGTCAATCGGTATTTCAGATACGACTGGGCAATACGCGTGTAGTCGTAGTCAATTCGTTCGAGGACTGCAAGAATATTCTTATCAAGAACACAAAAGGACTCATTGACCGGCCTAAGCTGTACACTTTCCATGGGCTTATCTCCTCGACTCAGGGCTTTACCATTGGCAGCTCACCATGGGACGAGAGTTGCCGTAATAAGAGAAAGGCAGCGTCAACGACTCTGAGCAAGGCAATGATGAAGAACTATCACAATATATTCGATCTGGAGTCATACTGTATCGTGCGTGACTTGCTCCGCGACACCAAGAATGGGGCTCTGGAAGTGAACTTTCGACCGTACATCCAGCGCTACGCTCTCAACACAACACTCACGCTTTGCTACGGTATTAGAATGGACGAAGTATACGACGATCTGCTACGCGAAATTCTGCAAGTCGGCTCCGCCATCTCCCTCCTTCGCTCGGCCTCTTGAAAATTATCAAGACTACATCCCTATCCTACGTTACCTGCCTAACAATGAGAAGTACGCACGCTCAAAAGAGCTCCGTGAGAGGCGAGACAAGTATTTGAACGAGCTACTTGGTAAGGTGCGCGCAATGATCAAGAAAGGTAGTGAGAAACCCTGCATCAGCGCGGCGATATTGAAGGATGAAGAAACTCGTCTCACTGGCGTGGAAGTGAGCTCTATCTGCCTTTCCCTGGTATCTGGAGGCTTCGAGACGATACCAGGGACTCTGGTGTCTTGCATAGGTTCGCTTTGTACCCCAGAGGGGATCAAGTATCAGGATCGAGCATACGAAGAGATCAAAAAACGTTACCCGGACATCGCTACTGCGTGGGCGGATAACTTCGAGAAGGAGGATGTGCCATATCTTAACGCGGTAGTAAAGGAAGCCGGGCGGTATTACACTGTGAGCAACATGAGCCTTCCCAGGAAGACAATGAGCGATGTACGCTGGGGCGACGCAGTCATTCCGAAGAACACAATGGTGTTAATTAACGTACAGGCTGGCAATCATGGTACGTCTCGTGACATTCAATAGACTGCGTCCGTCTGACAGTCAATGATACCGACCATTGGGGACCTGACGCCAGCACTTTCAATCCTGAACGTTGGCTTGAGCCACCTCAGTCGCCGTCTTCATTACACGTCGAGAAAATCTTTTCGAGTACACTACATTTGTCTTTTGTTGCTGGGTCAAGGTCATGTCCAGGAGCCACAATTGCCAGCAAGCTCATGTACGCGGCACTGTTTCGTTTGCTCAGCCTGTACAGGATCGAGGCCAGCAAGACCGATCCGCCAAACACAGACTATGTTGACTACAACCTCATGAAGAGCGCGCTCGTCGCGATCCCAAGGGACTTCAAGATCAAGTTGTCGCCAAGGGACGGTACTGGTGACCTTGCTAGGAAGGTTACAAAGGTCGGTCAGGAAAGAACCAAAGAGTTCTATAAGGAGTAGGCGATGCCGGAGGCATTCTGTGAGAGTGTTTCTGTCAAGAGCAGGACTTGATGATGTCGACACAAGCGCTCAGGACGACTCCTGTGACATCACGAGCAAATTTGCAGGTCTTCATGCAAGCTAAGCATCTCCATTCTTTTCTTCTTTTTGGCTGATCGGTCCTGAAGCATCTCAGCTCAGACGGCAGCACCTCTTACGTGGTAACCTATGGTACAGGATTGAAACGAACCATCAAAGCGCTGTTTGTGCAGTTGCCTGTCCCGCGCTCCCTCCATTTGCACCTTCACCTTCACTTCACCACGCTCGCGCCGCCTCAAGCCCTGTCCCGCCTCGGTTACAGGGCTTGACTGCTTCCACGCTCATTCACCAACATTCGCAAATATGCAACCCAACCGTCTCTTTGCTCTCGCAGACTTCGCAGCCTCCGCGGCTGCGCGCGCCTTGCCCACCAACGCTTCCACCTCTGGTGGCCTCGTCCCCACTGCGGGCTTCTACGACCCCAGCAACCTCGCTTCTGACGGCTTGTGGGACAAGTACCAGAAGAAAGGCGACCATTACCAGTGCCTTTTCACTGCCGACGATGAGGGTGCTGGGCGTCTTGTTGAAGACACTCGCACGCCTCCATCTGCTCGGAGCACTTGGAAAGGCAGCATGTCTGGTAAGTAGGCCTTCATGCTCCTCGATGACCACTCATCGGCTTCGCAGCTGAGCGCAAGCTCTGGAACTGGCACGAGAACTACTTCGACGAGGACAACTGCAACTTCGAAGAGCTGCATCTCAAAGATGCCTTCGACGCCCTCAAGGTAAATACGATGTGCATTGACGACGGCGGTTATAACGAAGGCTGGGCACTTGGGCACTACGACGAAAACCGAAGGGACCCAGCCTCAACGAACCCCTTCGAGTTCTTCCTCGAACCTATCAAGCAGACCTACGAAGTCCAGAGCAAGACGTACAAGGTATGCATCAAAGCATTCGCGCAGATAGGCTCAATACTGACCTTCATCAAAGTCCACTGGTGGATACTACACCTTCGTTATCAACCAACTCGACGGCGTAATTGTTGCTCTCGACATCTCCAGCCCTCGCAACGCGGTCAAGACACACTGGAAGTCCATCGGCGGCACCGCTTCCCCGGAGGATCTCCCAAAACTTCAATATGCATCAGACCTGATGTGGGGCAAGTGGGTTGACAACAACCCAAACGTCAAGAACCTGCATTACTATGTGGTCCATAACATCCTCAACGATGAAACATCGGCAATTGTCCCGCGAGCTATGCGTCACAAGCTTGCCTCCAAGCTGTCTATCTGGCCTGGTACCGTTTTCGACAAGGATAAGGATAAGGTGGAGTTTCAAGCTCTCATCGGTACGTTTGCACGCACCCTCGTGATATTGATCTGCACTTGCTTGCGTATTCTACAGCTTTCCTCGTCATTTTGGCTCTCATTCCGACTCTGGCACGCATCGTCATTCTGATGGATGAGTGTGGATCTCGACCATCCATGGAAGTGTGCTGACTAGGTCCAGGCTCACCCATCGGAGGCACCATTGCCATCATGCTTGTGCAGCATAAGGCAGAGCTCGGAAACAAGGAGATCTATCGAGTCAGTGTCATCACAGACGAGTGGTCCCAGAAGCCTGGCCGTACGGTCGAGATGCACATGTTTTTCCACATTCGGGATTCGCCTTCTGAGAAGCCCAAGGGAGACGACACTCGAGCTGTTCATGGAGCAGAGTAAGGGTCTCCGGCGAGTGAAGGTCTCCGCGTCTCATAATCATAGCCCCGAACCTATCCGGAAATCGCTGTAGCCAACATCATCTTTAGAGGTTCTTCAATCGTTCGTCCAAATGGGCTCTCTAGGCAGCGCGTAAAGTACAATGTCCTCACAAGAGCGAGTCTTCATTGTGGTTTTCCCTACAATCCCCACCAGCACATTTATTACGCATGACATACATTAGAGCCAGAATTTTGTGAAATCTCGGCGCCAGAGTCAACGTCTGTTCTTGACATTGCGGTCAACTCCTGGAGTTACCCTGGGAAATTCGACATGACTTCAAGCGAGCACAATGGCTGATGGCTTTCATGATGATTTTTGAAAATGTGCGGACCCGCTACCTTCTGGTACAGGTACATAATACCTTGTTTCTGATCAGCTGAACCACTGGAAGTAGATGCAGCTGTTGGGTATGGAACTCGCCTGAAATATATCTTCACAGCTACTCACGGCGACTACGGGTATGCGTGCCCAACCTACCTGTACCACATATAAGTCCCTAACTAATAAGATACGAAGCATAGGGCATCTGTATCAGAGGGGGCCAGGTCCGCACAGTTTGATAATCACCGAGTTAGGGCGCATGCTTCCGCACTTACCAGCTCCCAATGCGTTGGAAGCTCTGAAGGCCTTCAGAAGCGCCCGTTCAGCCAAAGGTCACCCCGTGGTTATTACCCAGCCGTCTTTTATCCATGTCAGCATACCTGAAGCGGGTAAGCTCAAGCCTCACATCAGTAGCACGCTGTAATTCCTCAATACAGTAGTCGACGAACGCGCGACAGAATTCGCCACAGTGATCAACAAGCCCAGGAAAGTGGGGTTTGAGCGACTCAACCTACGGTCAGCGGAAGAGTACTTAAATGCGGCTTCAGCAAAAAGGGCCCTTGTCTTCACCTGCGATATCGGGCAAGTGGCACACTCGCTCAACGCAGAGAAACTCACCCTGTTTGCGAAAACAACCGGCCACCCCACAATCCCTCTCAAAATTGGACCTCAGCTGGAAATCCCAATTACTATGAGGTCAGCTCTGCTCTGGGCCGTTGTTGCGACCCTTACAGTGTTTGCGACAGGCAGGCAGATCCCCTCAGAGGCACTCACAAACATCTCCCGCGTTCAACACAATTTGATATCCTCACCCGGAACCAAATTCAATTTGGCTGCGCCTGTGATCCTGCCAACAGCCCTTGGACCAGCACCTCATGATGGAACGGAAGGTGAAGAGATCGACAGCGATGAGGATATGGTAAATGGACCTGAGCCACTTGCTGACTCTGCCAACGATCAGCTTTGGAGCACTCACAAAAGCAAAGGTCAATCTCTCAATTGCGGGATGCGTGGGTCAGATATGGGTGCTGGCTGGCAGCTGTTCGACGCTCGTGACCCTCCTTCGGCGCAAAGCAAATGGGCCCGCGGCATGCTCGACATGACGGATTGGAATTGGTAAGACTGGACGGAGAAGGATATACAAACATGTTCCATGGAGGGAGAATGGGAGATGGGACCTACGCTTCGTGCAATGGGCATCGGTACCAAGTCTGTAAAAGAAGGAGGCGATTTGCGATGTTTCAGTATTACGCATTACAACATGGAGGCGACAAATTTCCAAGGCGAGGTGGAGCCTCAAGCCCAGATGTACGCGGTGCAAGGCAAGGGTTATCATGTAAGTCACGCAGCACAAGAATAATCTCCCTCGGCGTCCACAAATCTGACCCGAGCACAAAGGCGACCAGTGCTGCGCACTTACTCAGCCTGGATCTCCGAGCAGGAGGTAGCTAAGACTGAACCTGATATCACGTTTTTTGAGCTGATTTGGTCACAGTGATCTTTTGCATCAGCCTATCAGACCCAGAACAGTGGTGCAAGGAGACCTTTGGAAGAGATCCGCATCCAGAGGAGCTGCCCGAGTTTCGCCAGCTTACGGATATATAATGGGTATGCTGGGCTCACCACAATGGCTTAGCTGGCACAAGGGTCCAGAACACCAACACTTATATCGCTTATTGCATACGAAACGAGGTGACCGAAGGAATTATCGGGCGCGCGATACGAGGCCGTGGCAAGGAACAGCTTGAGCTCTGGCCTGGAGAGTATTTCATGACTGAATCCAAGGAGGGTCTTGCTCTTCTAGGTAGTTATCTCTCTACTTCGTAGGCGGAACACAGCTGCTGACCTTGTGCAGGCTCTCCCATCGGTGCAACGATCGGTTACATGCTAATGCAGCACAAGAGGGAACTCGGAGACAAGTACGTACAGGGAGTACGAGTTGTTCGAAGCAACGCAATGGTTGGCAAGGAGCTCAATGAAGCAGACCTCATTTTTGACATCGCGGATGTGCCCGCTGAAGCGCGCATTTCAGAACCGCGAGACCAACACCCACCACACGGTCAACCGGAATCTGAGCCGATTTCTAAGCTAGAACTTGGGTACCTTGCTATAAGGGACACTCGTAGCTACACTGTGGAAGAACACGTCCTTGGACCAAGCAACATACTTCGAGTCCATCATAGCATGGTCTGATTGTACAAATGGCGGCTTGCTTTCAGGGGCGAAGAGGAAAGAGGACAGAAGAGCATCATGGGAGAGGATAGATTGCGAGCATGTGAGAATCATGGACTAACATATAAAAGGTCAATCGATAGATGTACCTTCCTGGTCGTTCTGCGCCTTCACTTTGGCTTCAAATTCAAGGTTGTCATACAGCGCTTGCAACGGTCGATAGTACGCTATCGCAAGGCTTATATTTGTTATTTATTGCTCAATTTTTGGTGTCGTTATCAATCGATCACTCGAAATAGACAGAATTACGTATAATAAGCCGTAGTGCGGCAGTAAATTACTACAAATAGTTTAGCGTACAAATTAGAGTAAATCAAATTCTAGGGAATCTGCTTCTGCTTCTGCTGCTATCTACTCTCTGTCCTTTCGCTTAATTTGAGCACTGCGTTTAATAAGAGGGCACTCAACTACACTGTTCTTAAGCTAATTCTTCTGCAGTTAAATAGCCTCAACAGTTAATGCTGATAGACTATTTTAATTGTTAGTGATAGTGCGGCCGGCTGTACTAAAACAGCGCTCACATTTACAACTAGTACTTAGGATAGAAAGGAAATTAACAGCTATCTTGAAAAGTACAGGGTACTTGCTGCGGCTAACTTTTAGCTACTAGAGCTACAGGTTAGCTATTAACTCCTAATAGGCTTTATCCTTGTTAAGGTCCTTGTTAAAATTGTTAATATACTTATCTAATTAAGAGCTGCGTTTGTGCTGTTTGTAGCTGTAGTTGCTATAAAAGTACTCTTAATTAACCTCTATAATAGCTACAAGCGGATTGTTAGCGTAGCTAGTAGGTAGCTTGCATCTTTAAGGTTGCTTCTTATTTTGCGTTTTGTCTAATAATGCTTTAACAGTAAGATACTCCCTAAATGTGTTCTAAAAAGAATTGTCAGCCTTCTGCTGCCAATCTCAGTAATCACGCTAGTAGGATTTAAACTAGTTAAGGCGAAGCCTAGGGTAGAGAGCTGTAGCAATAGTATAGAAGCTTAGAGTTAGTTCCATAACTAGCTTCTCTTAGTAGGTGTTAAGCTTCTCTAGGCTATAACTAACAGCTGATTTTAAGTAGCTTGTGTTATTGTTGTTAAATTTACTAGCTGCAGCATTGTAGTGCTAACGTACCTCACGGGCGAGCGGGTCACACGAGCGAGCGGGTCACTTTTGCCAAGACCCCACCAAAACCCACTCTATTATGGCCCAAAACACCACAAATTGGCGCTGCATAAGGCAAAACAAGCTGTATTATTACTTAGAGACCTCTTCTGCTTCATTCTTGCACGTTCGCGCATTGTGCCCAGTCTTGTTGCACTGTCTACAGCGTCTTTGGGATGGTTCGCCTACTTCAGCGCGCACCTGCTTCTTCGCCCTCTTTCCATCACCACGCGCCCCAAACTCCTTTAGAGCTGTCAATCGCTGGCCCTCTTCAACTACTAGGCTCCCTTCCTGCTGAATTCGCTTTCTTTTGTATGACTTGCGTCGCGTAGTAGCCTCAGCAGCTGCTTCAAGCTCACGGATCCGTTTTTGTGCAAGCGCAAGCTTGTGCGATAGAATTGCTCCCCCCTTTGCGTAGTGCTCAATTGCGCTTAGAATAGAGTTTRGGGAGCTGCCTTGATCCTTCTTATACTTGTTTTGAATTAGAGTGGATTGCGACTCAAATTCTAGGGTATTGCTTRGAGTTTGCGACTGCCAGGGCTCCTCGTTGACAGGGAGTTGTGGTGATGGAGTCCGCAGCTTCACATCAAGGCTGCTTATGACCCGATYTGGGTCAAAAGGGACCAGTCCGGCGCCTCGGAACCCTCCTAGAATGTTGCTAGGAGTAATTGCTGCATTGTAGGCCGCTTTGAAGCATGGCAGGAACTCTAGCTTTGTAATGTGGTTGATCCAGTTGCGTATAGCGTTTTCGGCTTGGCGCGTGTAGGCTTTCTTCAGAGGGGCAAAACAGCCTACATCAAGAGGCTGCAGAAGGTGCGATGAGTGC